>NW_004624768.1:20656336-20708402 GCF_000247695.1 Heterocephalus glaber
GTATATAAAAAATTAACCTCAACCCTTTTTTTCCATACATGAAAATAACTTGAAGTTTCCCATGTTTTTTCCAATGAGCATATATAGCTTTTATAGTCAGACCAAATATAAATTATTAATTTCACATTCATTCCTGTTACCACATTAGTAGACTTAGTGTGTGTTCATTGTTAAATTTCTTCCCCCCCCCCCTTTATAAAGCCCCGCATCCAAAATGTAACTTAGAGATTGTTTGGTCCCTAAAACCAGCTGGTGGTGGGGAATCATGGGAGGGAAAATTCCCCCAGACTCACTGGGAAAATTTTCTGCCACATCCAGAGGAGGAGGGAGCCTTCCTTTAACGGAGTCCCCAGTTGTCCCTGCCTCGATGGTGTCCTGCCACTGTGTTAGGAGCAGAAACAATTGTGTGAAGGTGACTGCAGCACATGGACAAGCTGTGGTGTGAGCTGGCTCACAAGATGGCTGCCCTGGGAAGAATGCAAGTGACAGAGGGGAGGTATAAGCGCGATTTTCTATTAAAAAGATGAAAACCCATCTGGCTGCCCGCAGTTCTGATGCAGAGACAAGGCATGTGTGTTGGGATCTTCCATTTCTAGGCTCCAACAAGGGGCCAGGACACATCTGTGCTCTGGGACCACTGCTGAATGGTTCACTCTTCTCACCCTCAGAATGTCGAGCTGAATGGTTTTTTGAGCAGTGAGCTGGAAGAAAGCGTCATGAGACCTGTGGCAGTAAGTCCCTGAGGATTCTGAACTTGTGGCTTCATTGCCCACCCTCAGTTTCCTCTTTTGCAGGTGGAGTGAGCTCACTAACCAATGTTCATTGTCACTTCCAGCTCTGTGCTTCTGAATGAACTGATGATGCTGTGTCAAGAGCTAAAGGGATGCTGCCTTCTCTGGAATGATAGCATGTCAGAAGAATAAAGGTCTTCTGCTCTCAGCTCCCAGGAGAACCCAACCAGTTTCAGGCAAGTGCATCCTGGGTGCTGTGGTTCTGCCTCAAAGGAGCCTCTGTCGCAGCCCCACAAACATTCACTCATTGGGACTCCCACTCAGTGCATACAACAGAACGCTTCTGTTTTGGCTCCCAAGGCAGGACTGCTTCCCAGGCCCAGGATTTGTCCCTGAGCTCAGGGAGCTGAAAAAGTCCCTTCTGAATACATTTCCCCTTGTTCTCTTCAGAGACTGCAGCCCTGGACAGCCATTCTGTGGGTACCATACCCCATCATTGCCTGGGGGGCCATCTCTCCATTTACCAGGCCCAGTGGCAACTGAGTGGGGTAAGGGGTCAACTGTCCAGACAGCCCTTTAGAGTATTTTTCTCAAAGTTAGGGTCAGTCATGCAGCTGGTGAGGCTAAACAGTGAATCCTAAGGAATAGAAAGTGCTGTCGTCCCTATGTAACTGGGGAATGAAGATGCAGGATTCTGGTGTCCTATGAGCAAGAGGATGCTGGAGTCTCCATGTCTCTCCGAGGATTAGAAGGTCTCCCACTCCATTAGGAGTGTTGATTTTATGTGTGGACCCCTGGGCTGCATCACTCGCATCACTGACAGAAGCTTGACGCTTCTGGCATTTACTGGCTGTGCTCCCTTAACACAAACCTTCCCATTTTCTCTTTGATCTGAGATGCTATAATGGTTCCAGCCTAGGGAACCACAAAATATAATTCAGCTGTCTTGACTGAGGCTGTTTCCTGTGGTTGAGCTGATCATTCAGCTACAGGCTTTGATCTTTAGGTCATGAGAATGAACAAGCAAGCCCCAGAGACTGGTTCCAGGATGACCACATGGTCGTGTAGGATGATGAGGCCACCATATCTCATGGTATGGAGGGGAAGGATGGGAACCAGAGCCTTGGATGGCCTCTCCTTACATGCTCCTACTCCTCATCCTTGACATGACCATGGTCATCAAGTCCTTACAAGCCCACCTCTCAAACATCCCCTCCACATCTCTTCTCACCAGTCTTTCCAGAGTTCAACATATTCTTTCTGGATTGGGCTATTAAATGGCCTAGAGTGTGAAGGAAAACTATTCTTAAGGATATTTTTAAGAAATGGTGCTGGGACAACCAGATATCCACAGGCAATAGGATGAAGTTAGATTTCTCTCTCACACCATCCTTCCATAAACAGTAACTCGTGTAAGAACTGAAACTATAAAACTCTTAGAAGGAAATACAGAAATAAATCATCATGACCTTGGTGGGTTTGGGAAAGCCATCTTAGATATGGAACTAACAGGACAGGTGACAAAAACGGAGGATTGATAATGAGCTTTATCAAAATTTGAAACTTTTGTGCTTCAAAGGATGTCATAAAGAAAGTAAAAAAACCCTGCAAAATTGGAGAAAATATTTGCAAAACAATAAATCTGATAAGGAAGTTGTATATCTAGACTATGTGAAGAACTCTTACAATTCAACGATAAAAGGACAAATAACACAGGTTTTAAAAATAGATAAAGGTTCTGAACAGATGTTTTACCAAACAAGACATATAAGAAATCTACAAGTACAAGGAAAAAAGTCAATGACATGAGCTGTCAAAGAAATACAAGTCAAAGTCACAATGAGATGCTGCTTCACAATCCTAGGAGGGCTATGGTCACCCCTACTCCACATCTACCAGAATGGGGAGAATATTAAAAATTGACACACTCACACATTTATCATGGAGATGTAAAATGCTGCTGCTGCCTTGGAAAACAGTTTGACAGTTTTTAAACATGTGAATATATACTTACTACCATCTGGCAATTCTACTACTAGGTATATACCCAAGAGAAATGAAAACAAAAACCCATATGAAAACTCATGCAAAAACGTCCATAGCTGCCTTATTGATAATATCCAAAATGAGGAAACAACACAAGCGTCCAAACTGGTAAATGGGTGGATAAAATGTGGCAGGTTTGCATAATGGAATATTATTTGGCAATGGAAAGAAATGAAGTATTGATACATGGTGCAACACCGACTACTGGAAAATGGGACAGAAGGTAAAAGAAGCCAAGCACAAGGGACCTCATCTTATATGGCTCTCCGGAACAGAGAAATCTGTAGAGACAGAAAATGGATTAGTAGTTGATAGGTAGGGATGGGGCAGAAGTGTGGGGCTTGGCAAGTGATTGCTAAAGGGTAGCAGTTTCTTTTAGAGGTAATGAAAACATTATAAAATTAGAGCACGTTAATGGTGGTACAACTTTGTAACTATATCGAGGACATTTAGCTGAACCAAGACTGCTATCCCTATAATAAAACCACTTTCTACATCCTGCCAGATCTGACTTTTAATAGTTTGTTTTGTTAAACAAATTTCTATCTATGTTCATACTTTTTCTTCTATTATCTTTATCCAGTTTTAGGATTAGCACAATGTAGATTTCTTAAAATGAGGGGAGAAATGTTCCTTCTTTTTTCTGCTTTAATTGTTTTATATAATTTATCAGTTAAAATGTGTGTGAGCCTGCTGTTGTCATATAGGTAGGTTTTCAAGCTAGGAATATACTTTCTTTAATAGGTGCTATTCAAATTTTATATTTCCTCCAGAGTTAGTTTCATTAATTTGTCTTCCAAGGTACTTCATAGAAGTTGTCAAATTTATTTCAAAAAAGATTTTTGTAATATGCTTTCTATTTCCTTTTAAATTCTGTAAAATCTGTGGTAATATCTTCTAGATCTTGATATTGTAATTTAAAAATGTATAATTGATATTGTGTAATAGGAAGAAAAGGTCTAAAGGAGCAGGGGAAGTGGAAGGGGTAGGGGAAAGGAAAAAAGGGAAAAGAAAAATATGAGAAAAGAAAAAAATGGAAACAAAGTCTTTGCAAGTAGGGAAGTATGGAGGGGGTGAAGGGAGGGCAGGGGAGGGAGAAAAACTAAGAACCAAGAGACTCATGTAATGGTACAAGATCCCAATGATGTATGTAACTGTATTTTATACCTGAAATGTACTAACAAACTTAATGAGGAAAAAAATAAATAAAAAATTTGTCATCAAAAAAAGAGCATTTAATCCTATATCTTAAATGGATGAATTGTATGATATGTGAGCTTTTCCTTAATAAAACCATTAAAAATGAGATTTTCAACCACCTATTCCTAATTTCCCTGCCTTCCATCTTTTCTCCCTAAAATCCCTCTGCATTATGCTGCCAGCATGTTTTTACAAAAACAGAAAGGTGAAAGAAGGGAATGGAATTAATATGAGGAAAAGAAAAAATGGAAACAAAATCTTTGTAGATAGGGTGGAGGGGTTGAAGGGAGGGCAGGGGAATGGGGAAAAAATAAGAACCAAGATGGATTATGTAAAGGTGCAAATTTCCAATGATGAATGTCATTATATTGTATACCTTAAATGTACCAGTATAATTAATTAAAAAAATAGAAAGGCTGCCTCAAATCCAAACTTCCCAGGTGTCACTCAAGGTCGTTCCCCCTGTGACAATGCTCAGGTGAACTAACCCCCTGTGCTCCCAGCCATCACATTTCCTATCAGGGGACCCTGGTGTGCCCTGTCCTGTCTGTGTAGTAACGCATACTTCTCTCCTTCATCCTTCTGGAATCAATGTCGGTATCACCACCTTCCCAGTGATGATCCCAAACAGCTGCCTCCTGACAAGACCATGGATCTCTCTGCCAATTAGACCCAAGGAAATCTTAAAATCTCAGTGGATGCCTATACTTGTTTTGATATCTGCTGAAGTAAGTTCTTCATTACTCTTTTTCTGCCTATTCCTATAGACTACTGATTCAAATATATTATAGAATGTATTGTGTAGCTAAAAAAATTACTCTATAATTCTAGAGGAGCAGCTCCCCCAAATTTAAAGACAATTCTGGAGAATATTACTTTAACATATGTCGGTCCTCATTCTCCAAATACAGCATTTGTATTTTTATTTATTAAATAGAAATGCCGCTTGGTAGAGATTTTTTCTAATTTTTGTTTTGTATTAGAACATGGAGTTTTTAATCATATTATGTTCAGCGGAACTCTGGGAGAAAGTAAATGAAATAATCCACACAATTAACATCAAGAATCCTAATAACTCCATCTGTCAACAAGTAGGGCCAAGATACCTCCCAAGTATTTCTCAATTCTGACTCTTTTCATGTTCTATAAATTCATTATGAGAAATAATTGGACAAAATACATAAATATGTTTGTGCAAAGGTGTCCATCATCACATTGTAATAGAAGGCTCTGGTGGGGGACATTCAGTGGCAGGGCTGTGGTCACGGGGTGATGAAGGGCACTTCGTTTCCTGGAGGATGATGGACAAACCACCTTGATCCTTCTGCTAAGTGCAAGGGAACGTGTCAGATGAGATGGAAATGTATCATGGGCACAGCAGATAAGCAAGGACTCTTTAGAGGTCAAAAGTAAATAAAGGCTTCCCTGAGATATAAGCGGGGCCCGAAGCTGGTATTGCTCTAAGATCACAGGATGAATTGGCTGAACCTGAACTTTGTCTTTCATAGTCTTACAGGATACAGAAGCAGAGGAGCTTCATTTCCTTCCTAAGATGAGGAGGTTAAGAGGACATGAAGAGGAAGCCCCAAAAGATTATATCCTCATTTTAAGCATGAAATGGAAATAAACACGTGCCACCCTTGGGAAATGAATGAAAATTATCAGTCTGGAAATGGCCCTGAATGCAAAGGGAAATCCCCTTGAGAATTCACAATTACCAGCCTGCACTATCGAGAGTGACAACTGTGACTTGGGCCAAAGGGACATCTTGGAAACCTCTAGACAGGCTTGTGCTTGAAATGGCTCCAGGGTGCTGGGGCTCCAGGTACTCAGCAGGGGCAAACTGAATCTTCTCTAGAATAAGGAGAGTTGACTTCAGTCACATAGGGTTCCACAGACAAAGTGACAGGCCCTGAAGGCTCCAAGAGAAACAGTAAAGCAAAACACAGTGAAACAAATGTTTCGCAGAAAAGAACCACAATGAAACACATGATGAAATCAGACCTGCAAGGACCATATGGGCAGTGAGAAGACATAGAATACAAAAATGAGTATCTTTAACTTTTAAAAGAAATAAATGAAGTGATTGAAAGATCTGAGGAGAAACTGTGAAGTTCTCCTAGCAGACTTGAAAAAGAATCAAGAGATTTAAAAATAAAGTTGTTAGTATTCAGAAGTAAACAGATCAAACAAGGTATTAGATGGTACTAAAGAGAAAGCAAGAGAATTAGAATTAAGATCAGAAAAAATACCCAGATGGGAACACAGAGACAGAGACACGTCGGACAGAGTGACAAAGCCTAACATCTATCTCACTAGAGCTCCAGACAGAGGGAGCAGGGATAATGAGGAGGAGACACGCTTCATGGATACTGTCAGAAGACTTTCTAGTCCTCGTGGAACACATGAACTCATAATCTCACACACCAACACATCTCCAGTACGACAAATAAAATGAAAAGCAGACCCAGAAAAGTTCTGGAAAAACCGAGAAAAGACACAACATATACAGGATCTTAAAAGCAGCAGCCAGGGAGAAATGACAGACTGTCTTCAAGAGGGAAATAGTAATTGAAAATTCTCATCCCATCAGCAGACATCTAAGTCAAAGCAGAGTGGAGCAATTAATTAAAAATCACATAAAAATCAAATTGCTATATAATAACTGCTTTAAATCATGAAGGAGATAGAGGAATTCTAAACTTGTTTGCACCTCAAAACAGCTTCAAAAAGCACTGTATAACTTAAAAGAAACTGTAGTCTGAGATATTTAATGGCCCCCCCTTAAGACAGTGATAAATCAAGCAGACAAAATTCAGTAAGGATACTAGAAGAATACTTGTCTCTTCAAACATAAAAATGCTTTTGAAAATAATCATATTCAAAGTCATCAAAAGTTTTTTAACAATGACAAAGAACTGGAATGAAACATACGACATTTTCTGACCCAACATAATCAGCCACAGGACATTAAAGAAGCTGACTTTAGGCAGAAAACAGATAAGCTGCTGCCAGGGACTAGGGGTGCCAGGCCGAGGCCAGATATGGGGGATGGCGCAGTACTAGGAGCACCTTATGGTGATGGAGCCCTTTGGATCAAGGTCAGGGTGATGGTTACGCCTGTCATAAAACAGCACAAAACTGCACATGTATCGTCGTGGTGTGGAGTTTGTGGTTTTGATATTGCATGTAGTTATGTGTGATGTAGCCATAGGGGAAACTGTGAAGGTACAGGACCCCTCTCTGTATACTTTCCCACCTCCCCATGAATTTATAGTTACTCTGAAATAAAAAGGTTGTTTAGCCAAGCATGGTGGCACACACCTATAGCACTAGCACTCTGGGAGACTGAGCCAGGAGAATCTGAAATTCAAGCCCAGCCTGGGCAACTTAGCAACATCATGAGAACCTGTCTCAATATAAAAAATAAAAAAGGGGTGGGGATGTAGCTCAGTGTGAAGGCCCCGAGTTCACTCTTCAGTACAGACACTCCTCATTTAATGACCGAGTCCCATTCCTGTGACTAGGTTATTAAATGAATTGGTTGCTAAATGAGGAATTGTACACTGTTCAGTATGTATATTACAATATTCAGAACAAAGAAATGGATAAAAGGAAACTCTGACTAGATCATTTGCTTACATTCAGTACTTACATGCAGAGTATAAAATTATAATACTGTACTATACAGTGCAATCAGAAAAAATTACAGTAGAAAAGGCCACCATAAGGCCTCACTGCTGCTCACGTTCCTGCGCCATAAGTCTGAATGAGGGTCAGAAGTCTGAGCAGTGGGTCGTAAGTCCAAATAGTTGTTGAACAGGTAGGTCATGAAATGGGGAGTATTTGTACGGCAAAAACGTGCTTCCAAAGTAGCTGGAAAGTGTTTATATAACTGAAAGTTTAAAAACATATATCTAAGTAACTCATGGTCAAAGAAGAAATCATAGTGGAGATTTAAAAGCATTTTAGAACTGAATTATAATGAAAATCTGCTTATCAAAGCTTATGGAATTTTGCTAAAAATATAGCAGTACATAGAAGAAAAGTTATAATCTTAAATGTTTGTATCAAAAAGAAGAAAAGCTTAAAATGACTACTGAGACAATCCTTGAAGAAAATAGAGAAACTAATAAAGAACCAACCTTTTTTTTTTTGGAGACAGCGTCTCACTATATAGTCCAGGCTGGCCTTGAACTCAGTGTGCAGCCCAGGCTGGCCTCACACTTCCAGTGATCTTCCTAGCTCAGCCTCCTGAGTGCTAGGATTACAGGCATGTGCCGCCACACTCATCAAGAACAAACTTTATGACATAAAAAATAACATAAAATAAGGATAACTGTCAAAATTAAAACTTGGAGGGCTGGGGATTTAGTTCAGTGGTGCCCCACCTGCCTGGAAAGCAGAAGGTCCTGAGTTCGGTTCCCAGTACAAAAAAATACCTTAGTTCTATGAAAAACTTAAAATGTTGACAATACTCTAGTAAGATTACTTAAGAAAAAATAGGAAGACAAAAATAACTGTAGGAATGGAAGGAGGGCATAATTATAGATGTAGTGGAGAATACAAAGATGATACATAGACATTATAAGCAACTTTAAAGAAAGATATATTTGAGCAATGAAATGAAATGAGAAAATTCTGCAAAAATCCAAATACACCTTATCAAAAATAACTAAAGAAAAACTAGGAAACCTCTTGGCCCTGAGAAATTTAAAGACTGGGTTTTTTTAAATCTTCTCCTTAGGAAAACATTGGTACCAGGTGATTTCAAACAATAGGTTCTATGAATCACTGAAGAAATAAATGATTCCCAATGCGGACAAAGTATTCTAAAGTATAAGTGATGAGAGATCAAGTACACTTAGTGTAAGGCTGGAAAAGTTAGATATCTGAAAAGGAAAGGGACTTTGATGCTAGTAAAAGTGGTGAACAAAGAAATCATGATACCAGCATGAAGTTACATAATCTTGGAGCCAGTGTAGGAAAGAAAATGCCAGTGCAGTCACACACGTGAACATAAAATTATTAATAAAATAGTAGTCAGCTGTATCCCAGGTTCCAAAGAATCATTTAACAGTGGGAAATAAATGAAATAATCTATCACTTGTACAGACTAAACAAGAAAAATTATCTCAGAAGGTTATATAGAGTGTATGAGTTCATTTTATATGCCATTCTGGAGAAAGTAGAATTATAAAGACAAAGAGATCAGTGATTTCAGGGCTTGGGGCAAAAGAAGGCTCTAATCCAAATGGACTGTATTAGTCAGTTTTCTCATAGCCAGGACAAAATATCTGACACTGAAAACTTAAAGAAGAAGTTTAATTTGGCTCACAGTTTCAGAGAATTCAATCCACCGCAAGCTGACTCTCAGGGAGAAACGTCATAGCAGAAGGGTGTGGTGGAGGAGAGCTGCTCACCCCATTGTGTCCAGGAAGCAGAGAAAGAAAGGAGGAGCTGGGGACAAGTCTAAAGCCTTGCAGGTTACACTCCCAGTGTCCTGACTCTTTCAACCGGGCCCATTTCCTAACAGCACATTTAGCTATGAACTCATCAATGGGTCAATCCACTGATGAGTGCCGTGCCCCATGATCCACTCACCTTTCCAAAGCCCCACCTGTGAACACATAAGACTTTTGGAAGATATTTTAGACCTAAGCCATAGCTGGGAAAAATGAGAGAACTCCAGGAGGTGACAGGGCTCTTCTGTATCCTGGTTGTGCCATGATCTCATGAACCTACACCTGTTAAAACTCATACAACACTCCACCAAAGAGCAAATAAATTACTTTTTGCAGTATGTTAACTTAAAAATTTTTAAAAACTAATAGCAAGGAAGATGAGGAAACAAAGCCATTATTATTCATAGATGAGATGATTATGTGGAAAAGAAAACCAATCTATAGATAAAATGTTAAGAGTTTTAATTATAAGACTTTGTAAGATGCCAAGTGTATTGCCAATGTGCAAAAATAAACTTCAGATCTTCTCTGAGAAGGTGAAGTACATGTACTTTTCCATACTCCTCCCACTATGTACAGCTAAAACTCCAGGATATTTAATATAAATTAAACATAAGAAGACTCAGAAAGGTAGAGAAAAGACCAGGTAGGAATCTTGGGACCCAAGGGATGCCAAGAAACTGAGTTCCCTGAGGATTCTTTTTGCCTCATGTACCTGATAACCTAGAATTTTCAGCAGACAAAAACAGTAAGTCTCATTTCTCTAGGAATGCGTCACAAGAAAACTTGAAACAACAACTGCTCTCCTTTACCAAGGAAATTTGGGGGCCCCACCCCCAGGTTTGCCCTGGTTGAGCAGGAGGCCCAGACTTCCACCCTTGCCAGGTATAATGAGGTGCCAGAGAAGGCTGATCAGAGGCCTGGGACTTTCATTGCTGCCATCTGTACTGAGACCTCTCCAGCCAGTGAGTGAGTGGAGAGCTATAACTCACTCCTGGGGCCAGTAATGGGATCTCTCACCTCCAATGCCAATGGAAGCCAAGTGGGGAACTTGGATGTCTCCCCTCACCTACAGTAACAAGGTGGCTGCTACCCGCTTCCCTGCAGGATCAGCATCAAAGAAAGCTAAAAGAGAAGGCTTAAATAATAACCCCTTAAATACCCAAGATTCAAATGAAATGCACTCATACCAAAACCAGAAAGCTTTCAAACTGGGTTTTTAAAAAATGAACAGATGCCAACACTGAGATAACAAACGTAGTACTGGAGTTAACTATCAAAGATTTTAAGGCAGAAATCACGAAATCCTAAAGAAACAGCTAAAGGAATTTCTCTAAATAAAAGGGAGATGGAAGGAGGTGAGAAAGAAGCAAGAGAAAAGGATGCAAAAGACAGAATTGAAGGAAAACAAATTGAGCTTTTACAAATGGGAAGGGAAATAAGACTTGGAGCAGGGAAGGATGGGAGGGGAAGAGGACAAAAAAAGAGGTAAGCTGTGTTATGTGCATGTACAGATTCCTCATGATAAATTCGATCACTATGCACAGCAAACATGCACCAGTAAACAAAAAGAGAGAGAATGAAAAAAGAAAAGAATGATTATTGGAAACACGGTGTTATGGTTTATGTCTAGATATCTCTCCATTGCCTCAGGTGGCCATAGGTGCGGGTTTTTGTAGGTGGCTGGATCTAGGGTATATGATGCTGGGATTAAGGGTGCAGTGCTGAGATTAAGGGTGTGATGCTGAGATTAAAGATGCCCCACCCTGGACATGAGTGCTGCCCACCTAAGGCCAGGCAGCCTGGATGGACTATAAGGGACAGAAAGAGGGCTGCTGCTTGTCTTCTGCTGCCATTTGCCTGCTCTGCCATGCCACCTAGCCTTGGAGCCAGTTGATTATGGACTGAAACCTTTAAAAATTGTGAGCCAAAATAAACCTTTCTTCCTTTAACTGTAAGTGTTGAGTATTTTGACTCAGCAATGAGAAAAGTAACAAAGACATATGGTAAACAAAATATGAGTAAATACAAGTTCTGCACATTAATGTAGCAATGTAACAACAATGTCAGTAACTTGAATAAGATATTGTACTATGATACTGTAAGATGTACCACTATGGAAAACTCGGTGAAACAGCATACAGATCTCTCTGTATTATTGTCTCATACCTTTGGAGAAATCTATTAAAAAAATAAAATGTTTACTTTAAAAAACTTAAAATCTGTATTTCATACCTCAGCAAATAGCAGTTAGAAAATGGAATTATGGAAAAGACAATATTTACAATTATATCAGAAACAAGGTTGAGTGCTATGGTTTAGATATAGAATGTCCTCCAAAAGTCTCATGTCTTCAGAGGTGAGGCTTTCAAAAGGTGACTGGATCATGAAGGCTCTAATCTTATCATTGGATTAATCCATTAATAAGATTGCAATTTGATGACATAATTGGAAGGTAATGGAAACTTTGAAGGTTCAGCCTCGTTGAAGGGAGTGGCTCATGGGAATGTGACCCTAGGTATTACATCTCATCCCTTCTGCTTCCTGTCTAGCTCTTCCCATCTCTTTGCTCACAGGATCCCATGAGATGAACAGCTTTCCTCCACCACTCCCTTCCATGATGTTCCTGTTCCACCACAGTCCTAAAAACAATGATGTGGCCAACCATTTTGACTGACGTCTCTGAAACCATGAGGCAAAATAACCCTCTCCCACTTTTAGCTGACTTTCTCAGGTATCTGATCAAAGTGATGAAAAGCTAACACATCTAGGACCTCATCTAGTAAAAGACATATATGCTCTTTCTGGACAAAAACATATAAAGCTTACTTAAAGATATTAAGTAAGTCTGAAAAATGGAGATTTTTATATACCATGTTTATGAAAATGGAAGAAGTGTCAATAGATGTCAATTCTCCCCCAAATTTACCTATAAATTTAATAGAGTACTAAGCAAAATTTCAAGGGTTTTTTAGAAGCTCACAAGTTTGACCTTAAATTTTTATCAAGGATCAAAAGACTTCAAATAAAAAAACATAAATAAGGACAGGGCTGGGGATTTAGCTCAGTGGTTCCACCGCCCGCCTTGCAAGTGAAACGACCCGAGTTCGAACTCCAGTACCAAAAAAACACAAAACAGAAATAAGGACAAAGGGGGGGAAATTTTCACACAAGAGAATAATAGTTGTATTTATTTATTTATTAGTCCATGTATGCAGTACACAATGTTTATATTCCTTGTGTGGAGTTGGTACATGTACATAACACATCTTAATTCCTTTTTACATCCTCTTTCTCTCCTTTTCCTCCTGTCTCCTTCCATCTCAGAGAATAAGTTATTTTAAAATATAGTGACCAAAACAGTAGAATGTTGGCATGAAAATGAAAAATTGACCAGCAGAAGAGAATTAAGAGCCTAGACACTGCCTCATATTCATGAGAGGGAATGTGAATCGCCATCAAAATGATACTTTAGCCCATGACGGAAGATGGCCTGTTCAATATAAAATACTGGGAGAACTGGTTCTCATATGGAAAAAATAATAACATCCATCAATTCCAAACATCAATTCTAGGTGGGTTAAAAGCATGGATAAAAAGTCAAATCTGTTAAGATGTCCAAAAAACAACCGAATAGGCTCTATAATGGAATATGTTTATTACTTTGTGTAAAAAAATCACAATTTTTAAATAAGACACAAAAAGCAGAAACGATAAAGGAAATGATTGATAAATTTCACATCAAAATTAATAACTTTTATTCATCAATTAGGATCAAGTGAGAAGTTAAAAGCTGGGAGAAGACTGGTAAATCTGGGAAAACAAAAAGACTAGCAACACAAAGGAAAAACTTTTTAAAATGTTCACACAAGCATAGGATATAGAGGAAATTTAAAAGTTCTATAAACACAAAAATATGTGCAGCCTTGTTAATAATCAAGGACATGCAAATTCCAACTAAAATGAGAAGAAATTTGATAGTCAGCCCCCACACTGGAAAACTTTTAAAATCTAATGATACCTAGAATTGATGAGGAGTCAGGCATGGTGGCACACACCTGTAATCCAGCACTCAGGAGGCTGAGCCAGGAACATCTCCAGGAGTTTGAGGCCTGCCTGGGCTACACAGTGAGTTCAAGGCCAGCCTGAACTACAGTGAGACCCTGTCTCAACAAACAAACAAACAATAACAAAAAAAAACAAGAAGAAGGAGGAAAAAGAGGATGAAGAGAGAGGAGGAGGAGGAGGCAGGAGGAGGAGGAGAGGGAGGAGGTGAACAGTGCATGTAAGAAACTTTTACCTTCTGATGGAAAGATTGATTGACACAATCGCCTCTCTCTTGGCTTTGACTAGAACACAGAAAGATGGCCACACCCAGGACTCACCCTGCTGAAAGGAGCACAATGTACTGGAGGCATGTACAGGACATCCTCAGCGGGAGAAAGAAAAGACCTCTCCCAAAGGTCCACCAATAGCAGAACGGCCAAGTACCTAGCATGGTGTTCACACAGTGAGATACCGCAGAGTAGTGAAAGCCAGTGACATTCTGCAGTCAAATCGCATGAATGAGTTCCTGGAACATAACATTGAGTAACAGGAGCAAGTTCACCAAAGAGGAATTGCTGTGTAATTGCATTCATGTCATGTTCAAAAGTCAGCAGAATAAGACTTCCAGTTCCAGGATAAGATCGAATAGGCTCACTTCCCTCCTCCCTGCTGAATACCCTGGAAATTACTCAACAGGCAACAATAACAGGATTCTGCAAGTCAGAAAGAACTGGTTGGGACCTCAGGACTTGAGGAACAAGAGTGGGGTGAGTCTTGGGGTTCTATTTCTATCTACTGTACACCCCAGACAGGGAGGTGGAGAGGCCGCTCTCCCTGTCTGACTAAAACACCAGGCAAGGCAGAAGCTCAGCAGAACCTGGTGGGCAACCAGTGTCTGCACCATGACTAGGGCCCCAGAGTGTGGGCTAAAATGCTGCTGTGCAGAGCAGGGCCACATGCCAACATGACTCCATTCCATCATGGGACACAGCAGGTGGTCTGTCCCCAGGGAGCCACAAGAGTAGACCAGAACTCCATGCCCCACCCTCACAGAAGGCTATTGGCCTAGATAAAAGATTTAAATCAGATCAAAAGTTGCCTAACGATAATCAAAATGTCCAAGATGCAATTAAAAGTCACATGTAATATCTGGAACCAGGAGCCCACAATTCAAATGAGAAAACAATCAACTGATGCTAATACTGAGATGAATCAAATGCTGGAACTATCTGACAAACATATTAAAGCAGCTATCATCAAAATGCTTCAGCAATCATTTGCAATTTCTGTAGAAACAACTGAAAATTTAGAAAATATCAACAAAGAAATGTGTTTGAAAAGATGTTTTTGAAAAAAACAAATGGAGATGATAGAGCCAAATACAAGCCCAAAGAAATAAACACCAAGATATGTCATAACTAAACTTATGAAAATTGAGACCAAAAAATCCTGAAAACAACCAAGAGAAATGACACATTACCTAGAAAGAAACATCAATTCAAATGACAGTATGTATCACACCTGAAAATATGGAAATCAAAAAAAAGGCACAATATTTTTTAAGTGAAAGAAAAGTTGTGCCAACCATATATCCTATATGTGTTATAACTACCTTTCAGGAATGAAGGAAAAATAAAGACATTCTGAGGTGAAGAAAACTAAGAATTCACTACTGACAGACCTCCCTCAAAGAATGACAGAAAGAAGCTTTCCAAATAGAAGATGATAAAATATCTGGAGCCCTGAGAAAGGAAACAAGAACAGTAAAACAGGCAAACAGAAGCTGCCACAATAGATTATCTTTCTCCTGTGGATATAACTACATTTCATGGTTGAATCAAAAGTTATCATAACCCCTGCTTCAGGCTCAGTGGATATTGAAGAAGCACTTCAGGAGATGAGGAGGGTGAAAGGAAATAAATATAAGTAAAGTTCCTACACTTTACTCAACAGGTAAAATGCCAGTACCGACAGGTGACATGATGAGTTATGTGTGTAATTAGGAATATATATATTAACACTGTGCAAAAAAGTTATATGCTCTAAAGGAATTATAAATAAATTAAAATGAACTAAAAAAATCATCAACTAATCCACAGTACAGCAAAAGAAAAGAAATGGAGGAACAAGAGATAAAGACAAGCAAAAGCAAATAATAAAATGAAAGGAGCCCTAACATATCAATTATCACTTTAAACATAAATGGTGTAAATATTCTAACTAAAACACACAGATTGGTAGAGTGGATAAAATGTTCAACCTAACTATATGCTGTCTATAAGAAGCTCATGAGAAACATTATGACACAGATAAATTGAAAGTAAAAGGATAAAAATCATGCAAACATTAATCAGAAATAAGTAGAACTAAACAAAGACTCTGGTATACAAACAGATAGGGCAAACTACACAGGAAAGCAGAGGAATGACCCTCAAAGTGAAGGGCAGCAGTCACCCCTGTACATACCACAGACCTCAAAGTTAGTGCTAAGTTTACTTCTTAGGCTTGATGACTGATATAAGGGTAAATAGGGATACCTTTTTTTTAGTATGTATACATTTTGTAAATTTATTTTTATATGATCAATATTTAATAAAATATTTTTAAACTATCTTAAAACAATAAATTACAATCCATCCATGTGGTAGATGAAATCTCAAGAAGCCTTAAACATTTTTTCATTTTCCTAAATTGGTGGTGGAAGCACAGATTGATGGATCAATTCTTTCCACCTAGAGTTAGCACCTAGAATCTATTCTTTGGTGGAAACATAAAATTTTTATTGTTTTTTGTTTCAAATACAGATGATAGAAAATAAAGGTACGGGATAAGGGAGGAGATTAGGAAGAGCTTTAATGGCAGATGCTCCACTGAGATGAGCATCAGAAAATGATTAAGATATGGGTGCATGGGCCAGGGATTTAGCTCAGTGGTTCTGCCACTTGCCTCACAAGCGCAAGGACCCGAGTTCAATCCCTGGTACAAAAAAAAAAGATGTGGGTGGATGAAGAAGAGGATGAGGAAGATATCCCAGGCAGAGGCTGCAGCAAGGACAAGGCTCAGGGGCAGTCACCTGTAGACTGTGTGCTAAGACATGGAGAACCCTAGCTGGGCTGTGATGTTCAGATGAAGGACAACATGGAGAATCAGCACAGATGGTTTGTTAATTCTGCTCATTTTCCACTATTCTCTTCCTTGTTTCTATCAAATCACTCTTTACTAATAAAATGATGTCTTGAGATTTACTACCAACATATAAGAACAGCTTCTAGCAAAATAGCTCCAAATATCTTCTGGCACTGGAAAGAGCAACTAAAAATCACATGGAATTAGGAGGACAGTGAGCAAGTGAGCATTAATCATACATGTACGTGGGCCACCCTGCCTCGCCTCCTGATGCCCATACTCTGTGGGAGTCCTGAGCCCCTGCTACCCTGCCAGGGGCTGCTGTCCTGTGGCAGGAAGAGGCATGCAGCCAAAGGATCAGATTTCCCACTTGCCAAGGAAGCCTGAGCCACAAACCCACAGGCTGGGCTGCTCATAGGCGGCAGAATGGAGGGCCCCGGCCACCCTCTCTCCACCCACAGCATATGCCAGAGATTCAGATGGCCGATCTGACCTCATCACAGCCTGAGTCACGCTACATGAGTGGTGACTTTGCCTGACCAATATTTTGAATTTTTTAAGAAAAGCAGGATTTTCCACCATGTGGATAAAAGCATTCTGCATCCTTCCAGAAGGGCAGCTCTGGAGGGGACCTCCCACATACACGTCTGGTCTCATTTGCTGCTGTTTTTCTCCCAGGTTCAGCACCCAGTGACTCTACACTGAAGCCAATGCCCAAATCATTGTCCAAGGTAAACCTAGACATTGGCTCAGAAAGAACCAATGCAAGTTTGGGCCATGTCAATAGACTCTGCCTTACGGGTGGCCTCATTCTACCCAGGTATGCAATCACTCTTCCCACAAGTATTTATAGAGCAGTTACTATGTGCCAGTTCCCTGTCTCATCAAGCTCCGGGTTCCACAGGGTCGTACAGCATGAGTGAACACAGGCCTGCTGCCTATCGGTGGCCTGCTAATATTACGCTAGAGAGAGACTGAGACACAAATGTTGATGCAGGCATCTGAGTTCTCGGGGGAGTTTATGCCCCATTCCCAGCCCAGGTCTGTGCTGACCAGTGTTGGTCTGTGCAGCAGGAGGGTGCTAGAGCAGCTGTCTGCCAGGGGAGGGTGCAGGTGCCCTATGCTTGCAGATCAGACCTCCAGAAGGGACAGATAGATGGTGCTGGGGGAAAAGAAAGAGTGTGGAGGCCAACAGCCCAGGCCAGGGCTAGACCTCCCTGATCCCCTCCAGCATGGGTTCCATGGGCTCCATGAACCCCTGAGCTTGGTCCTACAAGTTCTCATGAAGATGCATTAGCCAAGGTGGGAGGACAGAACACAGACAGTGAATATGTTTTTGCTTTGATTTGTAACTGAAATACTGAGGCATCTTGTATGTCCATCTCACTCAGACCTGTGCCCCCAGGGCTGCCCACATCATAGGCCAGCCTGGTTCAGTCAGAGGGAGTGACATCGGGGGAAAGAGGAATTCAGGAGGAATGAAGCGTGACAGGAAGGTCAACACATGAATTAGTGCAAATTAATGCTGACCATAGCATACTAATAATGACATGTTCTGTAGTTTTAAGTATATGTAGAATTAAAATGCATGACAATTTTTTTTAGTGGGCAGGAGTAGATGGAATTGCATTTCTAAGTTCTTAGCATTGTCTGGGAACTGATATGAAGTACTAATTTATATAAGACTAATATATTAAGAGTATATTTTTATATTTTATTAATAAAAATAACTGTATAGAAATTATAACTAACAAAGCAATCAAAAGAGAAACAAAGTGCTGAAAAATATATTAATCCAAGCGTGGCACCTACCTGGCAAGCACAAGGCCCTGAGATCAATTCCCAGAACCAAAAAAAGAAAGTGGAAAAAAATATATATGTATATATATATTAATCCAAAGAGGGCAAGATGAATGTAAAAGCAGAATATAAAATACTTGAGACAACTAGAAACCAAATAAGAGACCAGACAGATCCAAGCATATCTGAAATTACCTTAAGTACAAATTGTGTCAAAGCCCGCAATTATAAGACAAAGATTGTCAGACATAAGAAAGATAAATATGTGCTGCTTGCATAATTCATGCCTTAAATATGTGAACACAAATTGAAGTTAAAGGGGGGGGTAAAAGGAAATACCATGCAAACACTATCCAAAAAAAATAATAGGGAAAGCTATACTGATGTCAGATATCTTTCAGCAAAATCACCACTAGAAAACAAGAGAAATTTCAAAATTCTAACAACACTGTCACCAGAAAAATATAAAAATCTATCAAAGTCTGTGCACGTAAAAGCAGAGTTTCAAAATATATAAAGCAAAAGATGACAGAACTGAAAAGGTAAATTGACAAATCTACAGTCATGATGGGAGACTAACCTATTTCAAGTAAATAATAGAAAGATGAAGTTGAGAAAGATAATAATGACCTGGAAACCATGGTTATCAAAGTTGACCTGCTAGACAAATATACTGCACAGCATCTCATTTGGACTATATGTATATTCTGTAATATTCTGTCTCAACAAATTTCCAGAGATTAAGATCATTCACAATATGTTCTTATTGTTATTACAGAATAATTAATCTAAGACTTAATCCAGACAGAGAAGGACAGAGATATCCCACTAGAAAATCCTCAGTCACCTGGAAATTAAACAATATATTTCTAAACAAACCATGAATCATACAAGAAATCACAAGAGAAAAAATGAATACCTATAAGGTAATAAAAATATGCCAATTCAAAATTTGTGGATAAAACTACTACCTTAGAGGAAAATGTGTAGCCTCGGGACACTTATTAGGAAAGAAGAAAATCAATTATCCAAGTTTCCATCTCAAAAACTAAATAAAAACAGATAATTAGACCTAAAGGATATAGAAAAAAGGAAATAATCAAGAGCAAACATTAAGTAGAAAACACATGACAGAAAAAATTCAACAAAATCAAAAAATAGTTTTTGAGAAGACAGAAGAGTGATAAATCTAATGACAAATTAAGAGAGAAATGAGATATAATGTACAAATATTAGAAATGAAAAATGGGTATCACTACCATATCTAAAAGGCAACACACAAACACAAGTGAATGTAACAAGAAATCTGTAAGTCCCAAGGGTAACATCAATATCAAAATGCTGATTGTGATACTGCACTGGAAGTTTTGCAAATAGGGGAGCTGAGAATTGGTACATAAGATTAAAACTCTTGTAAATGTAATTATCTCAACAAAATTTCAATAAAATATAATAAGGTTTTTCCAACAACTTTATGCTAACAAATTTGAAAATTCAGATGAAGCAAATTGATAAGAACAAAAAAGCATTTTTCAAAACTGATCCCCAAAGAAGTTGAAAATCTGAATACTCCTACATCTACTAAATAGATTCAGTGGTAATTGAAAACTTCCCACAAAGAAATCTCTAGGTCCACATTGCTTGGAATTGAATTCTTTGAACCATTTTTAGAAATAGAGCATTAATATTAGCCAAACTATTCCAGAGAATGGAAAGTTCAGAATACCTAGAAGATAAGAAGTCAAAGACATGGCAAGAAAGGAAATTTTAAGTTAATTTGTCTCATAAACACAAATGGCAGCAATCAAAATTTAGCACATGAAATCCAGAGTGACAGTGTATGGGTAATCCATAATAAATAACTAAGTTTATGCCAGTAGGGCAAGACTGTTTTGACATAAAAAAAGGTCAATGAGTATAATTTACCACATTAATCAAGAATAAAACAGAAAAATCCATATAATCACCTCAATACATACAGAAAAATAATTCCTAAAATTCAACAATTCTTTGTGGGGGGAGAAAAATCACTTTTCCAGCTGTGAATAGGGGAAACTCCTTTAAGTCAATAAAGAATACCTAAAACAAAAACAAAAAATTACAACAAACTTGGCACTTATTGATATAATAATAATAAAACTTTCTTCTGGACATCAAGAATGAGAAAAAGACATCTGTTACCACTACTCCTATACAACATTGCCCTGAAGGCCCTAACCAGTGAAATAGAGGGGGGAAAGCATAAAATTTGGGAAGTGAGAAGCAGCTATAATAATTTTAAAATGTCAATCATCAGATATGCTAAAAAGCAAATCGAACAAACCTATGGTCAGTCTTTGGAAATCTATATTATGTAGTGGGTGGGACAGTTCTATATTGTAAAGACGTCAAGTGGATCTATAGAGTTAATGCAATTCCAGTAAAAATGCCAACAGAATAACCAAGGGTATTTTGAAAAGCAAAGCTAGAAAATTTAAATGGCCGGACATTGAAAATCTTATATACAGCTACAGTAAGTAAAACCGTGTGCTATTAGCACAAGGATAGGAAAAAACAGACTAATGGATCCAAATGGTGAAACCAAAAAGACACCGCATCCATGCAGCCCTTGGCCTGTAAAGGGAGGAGCTGCTGGCCTTGAGCAAAGGCAGGGCCCCAGGAAAGAGCCTGGGCAAGAGCAGACTCCAGGCTGTGCTCCTCTGCAGCTCCACCTCCCAAGCTGCCTGCGCCCACACCACTGCCCCTCCAGCCCATCTTCCGCAGAGATAGGAAAGGAGGATCTCGGCCTGACCCGAGCTCTCTGGCCTGTTTCTGAGATGCTCAGATTGCACTGTAATTTAGCTGAACCTGTTGCTTCCCTCCTTGGAAAGCCCCAGGTCCAAGAGCTGAAGTCCTAATACTGTCCAGCGCTCTCAGAAAGGCAAGGCAACTGCGGTGGCTGGAATGTGTCTTCCAAGTTCACAAGTGGGAACTTTAGTTCCCAGGGCAGCAGAGCTGGCGTGGAGGCCATGTTCACCCCAGATTAGGCTAGTTCCAGGAAAAGGGTGATTGTAAACCCGGTCTGCTCCTTTCGCCTGTCACTTCTGCACCCACACGCACCTGCTCACTCCTTCACTTCCCACCAGTCACACTGCAGGACAAAAGCTGTGTCCTTGGCCTTCCCAGGCTCCACAGCACTGAGCTGACCTTCTCTTCTTCAGAAAGGACCCCACCTGCATTGTTCTGTTACAGTGACAGGGAACAGGCCAGCCAGTAGCCTGGGAGTCTCCTGATAGAGCACTGGGCATGGAATGAATCCCTCTTTGTGAAACTGACCAGCAAGACCACAGCTTGGGGAAGGCGGGGTTAATTAATTATGCTTCTCTGGACAGCAAGCTCCCTGCAAGTGCAGCACCAGATTTATTTCTTTATACCCAGAGCACAGCTCAAAACAGGTGCTTTCCAACATGTGAAGAGACTGGGAGACCTGGGGAGAAGAGAGAGAGGAAGAGGACAGAGGAAGAGGGCTGGGTGAGCTCCCATTCCACCTGGCTGGGTGTTCTTCCCCTTGGCCTCAGTATTGGGCTTAAAGGGCGTTTAAAATCCTCTTCCACTTGAGAAAGGCCAGGAGGCAATTTACTTCCTCCTTTCACTTGCATCCGTGGTAGTTGTTCCTTAGAAAGCTTGGCCTCTAGCTTTCTGCCAGGTAGGATCAAAGCACCCTTCCCCCGGGAAAGCCTGTCAGGATCTCAGGCTCAGGTTGCTTTGCATCTGCAGCATTTGCCCAGCACCACCCACCCTATTAGCCTTTTCTTTTCAAGCTGAATGTTTATACAACTTCCTCTTCTGTAATTTTCAAATTAGGCATTTCTGGAAGACAGGCTGATGTCACCGGGCCTCATTCCAGATGTTGTTTTGAAACCATGTAACTATGGCAGTGCTGGAGGCTGCTGAGTCCATCTGGGCCAACTGAGTCACGCCCGACTGCAGGGCTGCCCAGGTTGGGGCAAGGAGGGGGACAGCTGGGCAGGGACTCGAAAGCCTCTGCCAGAAGTCGGGGGGGTGGGGCTTGCATGGCTCTGGGCACCTCCAAAAATGACACTGACACGAGCTGTACCCTTTGGCTTCTCTGACCTGGAATCTTGACCACAAGATCTGCTTGGACACCAGGACTCCTGCCTGTCATAGTTCACTAGTGGGCCTTTAGGAATCACCTGCTGATTTCAAAGGAACAAAAGACCTGGGGGCCCAAGGTGGGCCCCTTCCATCCCAGTTCACTCCTGCCTCAAACTTGACTCAGCCGATCAGGCTGCCCTTTCCTCTAGCCTCAGCGAGTCCACCTCACCTCCGGGCCAGGCATGGGTCCCTTGCACACGACCACCACTCTCCTGGAGCTGGAGCCTCCTGCTTTCCACAGCTACTGCCACAGGATGCCTCTCCCAAAATAGATATGCACCCTGGCACATCTGCCCCACACCCCAGCCACATTGGGAGCCACCTGTTGGTCCCCTCTGTCCTTTGTCCCTGAGTGTGGCACATGGAAAGGCCTCAGTAAGAGCTACTGACCTCATTAAGTACTTACTCAGAATCAGTACCTGGATCCTTAAAGAGTAGAAATAATAATATTTATCAAGTAATCACTATGTAGGATGTACTGGGGTAGATGGGGTTTCTCGTGTGACTGTCACTTTATCTTCATAAAACCCAAATGAGGTTTTACACTATTATTAACATTCCTAATTCCGTAGGTGAGGAAAGTGTGGCTCAGAAAGGTAAAGGGAATCATCCAGGGTCACAGTGATGAGTTAGACTTCAAGCCAGACCATCAGAAGGAAGGAGCCCAAATCCCTAAGCCCCGTGCCACTGCATCCCCCCAAAACACCAATCCTGCTGTGACTGTCCTCTCTTAGGGCTTTGGGGGACCAAGGAAACCAACATAAGAACTGTGATTTTTTTTTTTTAAATCACAGTACACAGCACCTGAGGATCACAAAGAGATGGAAAATGTGAAGGCCATCCCTGACTCCTCCCCGCCATCCCCTCTGCCACTCCAGGCCCTTGTGGCCTGGCTTTCCCTAGGTGTCCAATCTGCTGCTGGTGCTCAGGTGCAGGAATGGAGCCTTTCCCTCCACTGTGCCCATGGCCCAGGCACAAGTCCCCAGCCTCAGGCTCCACCTCTGCTCCAGCAGTTCCCTCCACCAGGACTCCTCTGCTGCCCAGCCCTGCCTGTAAAAGCCTATGTCAACCAGGGAAAGCCAGAGCCATGTTAGACGCCACACTTCCTTCCCCTGAGGTACCCAGGCCCAAGAGTACAGCTAGAAGGGGCTCCTCTCCTGCCCTCAGAGTCTGTAGTCTTCCCTCACCACCCCTGCTGGCCTCACCTGGAAACCAGAGCCCCACTCCCAGTGCCTCTGCCCCGGGCCTCTTGGCCCATGCTGCACCTTCTGGTTCTCACTGCAGTGCCTGCACAGGCCCCTGCTCCCCATTCTCTGAGATCACGTCACCCTGCTGCGACCCTCCTTCTCAGGGAGTCCCAGTCCCTGCCATAGCACCGCCCCGGCCCAGCGTGTTCCCCTGTCCTCTGCAGGCTGTGCCCCAGCCCTCTGGCCCTGTGATGCTTCTCCTCCTCTGTCCAGGGCCTCGCTCCTCCACCTCATTCAGACCCTCCATGGAAAGCCGCGTCTTTACAGAAGCTCCGTGGTCACCTTTCCAAGATGACAGTGAGCTCCTCCTTGCCCTCCAACCCCTCTTCTCGCTTCCTGTTTCTTATGTGATGTCATTTGTTTGGTCCCTACTGTCTGTACCCCCTGGCTAGAACAGAAGGCGCTGAGGACAGGGACAAGTCTGCTTGGCTCACCCTCCAGGACAGCAGAGCTCCATAAGCAAAGGCACCACCCCAGACATGTGTGCCCCTGCCCTGGGCATCTATTGCCCCCACTCTCTCTCACAGGGCAGTTTTTACTCTGCTATGTGGAAGTTCTTTGAGGGACGGGTTTGGATCCTCAGTGACTGACACATTGTAGGGACTCGGGCAATGCAAGTCCACTCAAGTGTCGACTGGGATCTTGAAATGATTGTAGAACTTCATTTATCTGAGCTCTCCTCTGGGTACCTTCCTATTGTCATTCGTAAATGCGACTCTCCTGTGGCCTGCTGTATATGTGTCTCATCCTTTTTGGCTATCTGAAGCTTACCAGCCTTCCCAAACCCATGAGGTTGTTGGCTTCTCCTTCTACTCCATCAGGTGAGTTCAGTATATATTGATAGGAGTCACACTGTGGGTAACAGAGAGGCCTGGACTGGGTGGGGACGTGAACGATGCTACCCTGTTTTCCCAAAATGAGACCTAGCTGCAAAATAATCAGCCTTGAAAACCAGAGATCAAAAATGCCAGCCTCATCAGCCTATCCTGGCCTTCCCTGCCTTACAGAGTAGCCACCGAGCAAGAAAATAGTGAGGGCCAGTACGGCCAGGATGGGCTGATTTGGGCTGGCATTTCTGATCTTTAGTTTTCAAGGCTGACTTGTATTTTCTGGCTAGGTCATATTTTCAGGGAAACCTGGTGTTTGGCTCTGAAGATCAGCAGGTGTCCCCTCTGTGTGCCATATAATGTTACCTTATCCTGTTTATGTGGCAATTAGTGGCCTCCTCCTGAAGGAGGCCAGGTGCTTGAAGGTCCTTGGCCCTTTCTTTTCTGAGGCCGTCTGCTGATCACAGTCATGTGACTACCTAAGGGACCTGACATAGGCCCCAGGAGACCCTGAGTGCTCAGCACTATCACCGGTCTTGGGCCAGGAGACACCCTCTTCCACAGAAGACACAAAGCACGGGGCTCAGCAGGGAACAACTGAAGAGTAAAGTCCTGTAATCAGCCTGGATCCCACAGGACCCTGCCATGTCAGTGTCATTTCAGTGACACTGGAAATATGGAAATATGGTTCAACAGAAAAGAAAACACTCAATTCTGGCGAGTCCCCAAACACTACTTCATCCCCTTTCTCCAGTTTATAGCTTCACTCATCACCCTCCACACCCAGGCCTCTGTTGAGGTTGGCACAGGGCTTCTGGAGAAGGTTCCAGGTGGCACTCAGGGAGCAGAGCCCTCACTCTGTGTCTGGAGGCCCTCAGGACAGGTGTGAACTGACCGCCTGTCATGGGTCCACTATGCCTCTCCAGAGGTGAGAGCTTCCTGGTGTGTTCATCACTGCACCTGGCATTTCCCAGCAGGGATCTAGGCTCAGTGTGCCTTGAACTGACACAGTGCTTTGCAGCATTTCTCCAACAAGAGTGGTGACTGAGCCTGGTTCACTGCCATGCTCATTGTTACTGTTCCAGGAGGCCCTGCCCCAACTTTTTCCTTGCTGCTGTTCAGAATTAGAAGACCTTGGCTTCCTGACCTTTGAATACATGGGTTTAAAGACTAATTCACAGCCCCAGGCACCAACCATAGGCTCTGCTGGCCCCACAAAGCTCGAGCATACCTTCATGAAGAACATTCTCCTACAGCTCTTGCCTCGGTCACTCCCGGCTGCTTGGAGCTGAGCAGCTTCCGAGGCCAGCATGGCCTCTGATGTATCTGCCAGCTGCACAGCAGAGTGGAAACTCCCCTCCTCGGCCTGGCCCAGTGGAATCTCAAAGGGCTCTGGGTACTTCTCATCAGGGCTAGAGCCATCGTCCCCTGTCCTGGCGTTACAGAGGATCAGGGAACGGGAGATGGACCGGAACTTGGTGGATTTTCGGCTCTTTGCAGAACGGCTGTGTGGCTCCATCCTCAGAGAGGAAGTAAAGCTGCCCTTCTTCCTTTCCTGGTCTCTGGCCCTCAGCAGACGGGTAGCAGCTGAACTGGGCTTAGCCACCACTTCATGAGTCCCTGGAGGAGAGAGGAAATGGGAAGAAGCAACGTGACTTGCTGCTGGCGAGTGGGGAAGGACACAGTCCGGGAACTGGGCCTGGGTGCTGGTGCCCAGGAAGCAGGACAGACGGGCAGGTCATCCTCCAGGTCAGGAGCCTCCCACTCTGCTGCCACCAGTTACACAAGGTGGTCGACACCCCTGAACTCCAGGCTCACAGTGACCCCATCCTGGCATGTCTCTTGTCCAAGGCCTCATGCTGCAGATAGGGAAACTGAGGCACAGAGCAGTAAGTATAAACTCAATGCGCTGGCAGAAGAGTTTGCAATTGGCATCTCAGGAGAGAGTACAGGGGTCATGACATCCAGCACTTTAAGTCTCAACTTGGAAGCCAACCTTTAAGCAAACTCTCGGAGAGCTTGAGCTACAGAGCAGGTGGGAAGGGCAGGGAAGACTGAGCCCCACCTGCATGGCCCCCTCTTGCTCCTCCCTGTTCCCCCCTTGAGCTCTAGAGGGAGCCCAGAACCTGAAGACAGCACTGTCTCAAGTCCTTCCTTCACGGACAAGAGCCCAGGACCTGAGAGGCTGGGGTCCTGCCTGACACCCCTGCCGGGTTTGAGGAGAGTGTGGCGCCTGCCCAGAGCTTGCCAAAGCTCAGCAAAAGCACTGCACTTGTCCTTCCCCTGAGGGGCACATGCTGCTATCACAGCTGCTGCAGGACTCTCACTCCATCCTCAATCCCAGGACCAAACTCTTCAGGCTGAGGAACCACAGACTGCTCCCCACTCAGGCCCACAGCCTTGCCTACACCCCTGGGGGCAGTCTCCCTCCCCCCGAAAAATCACACAGCTAGGCGTCATTGAAGGCTCTGGGCCATCACTGATGATTCCCCTCATTGTTAGCCTCAGCCTGGCCCTCTGTGCTGAATCTCCATTATGCTTGTTCCGTCTTCCAACCTGGGTGTTGTCTCCAGGGCCCGTCACTTCCACCCTTCCCTCCCTCCACACCCTCTGCCCTCACCACTCCTCAGCCCCAGCCAGAGCACTTCCTCCCCTCCAGCACCCCAGCTCTGTTGGTCACTTCCACCTCTGCTGGTCAGGGCCAATGAGCTCATCTCCAGAAGGCTCAGTGTGCATGCTGGAGGGGTCAGGAAGCAGGTGCCAGTGCTGGAACCTGGCCGGGGTGCACGGAGCCCCGCTGTGGAGGTAGTTTTCTTCTTCACTGCAAGCCTTGGTTTTCAGAGGTCCCTTTCACACCCACACTGCCGGCACCCCCTCTGCCAGCACTCCCAGCACTCGGCACATTCAACTCCCACAGGCGGTCACACCCAAGCCCAGAGTCCTTGCAGATGTTCACGTACCCCAAACTCCTTCCATCTCCGTCAGCTCATTAGGACACCCCACAGCCTCCCAGAAGTTAAGGAGAAGGAAGTGTGTGTGTGTGTGTGTGTGCGCGTGTGTGTGCTGTCATCAGCTAGTATCAATTTGCCATTTGAAAACTTGAAAGACAGTCAATTCTGTTTGAAAATCCTTTTCTGATACTAAATGACAGGGGGGCTGCAAATATGAGTTGTTGAGGCTCACTACATAGAGAGGGCTGCCTGATGGACACGAGTAGGGAGAGAGATGAGAACACAAAGGAGGACAGAGAGAAAGTGTGACAGGGGAGAGTCCAGATGTTATTAAATGAGCACCCAGATGCAGCCATGCCTGAAGACACACTATTCAGTTATGTAAACCAAAGGATCTCTTTTTTGGCTTTAAAAGAAGACAATAGAATAATGGTTCTTCTGTCTGATGCAGCTGGTATAGTGCATGGAAAACAATGACATCCAAGGCCAAGAGAGAGAGCTTTTGGATGTTTTTTATCCCACTCCAAGCCTAAGAGAGGAGAGTGATCCTTGGTCAAAGCTTGAATTCTCCTCATCCCACCCCTCTCTGGGGCCAGGATCTCATGTTCCCGTTCCACCAAGCACTGGTACAATCCCTGTGGGTTCCCAGAATGCAAACCCAACTCCCCTTCTCCAGCTCCTCTCCCAGTGGGGCGGGTCACTCGTGGGCATTTTCCAGCACGAGACTGAACAGGACCTTTGGGGATGAGCTGCAGGGAGGGCTTGGGCATGCAGAGGGACATCTCTTCTAGGGAACCAGCCGATCCCTGTGACCACTCTGGATTGAGTCTGGTGAGCGCCATCAGGTGTTTAGAATCAGCTTTTCCAGAGAAGCTGCCCTTCTGTGGTCACACGGCAGAGGGAACAGCACTCCAGGCAGGGGCGAACTTCTGGCTCTGAGTGAGGATGGTTTTCAGAGCAAGTCTTGTCACCAGAGCGCAGAGAGGAAGAGCCACCCAAGAAGGGCTGCAGTGGAGGAGCCAGGCAGGGCCCGGAGTGGCTGCCAACCCCAGGCCTGGGACAGAGAGGGAAAGACAGGGAGAGTAATTGAAAACACAGGGCCATGTCACATGGCTCTGCTTAGCTTCGGTAACGGTGCCCAGGACACTGCCCACTGCCTGGCTCCCTCTGTGAAGCTGGACTCAGGCACTTTCCCTCCTCTGCCCCAAGCTCCACCAGCACTTGCCAAACCTTCGCCAGATTCTCTCTGCCCCCGACTGATCCCCTCAAGACAGCCTGGGCCTCTGCATAGCCTCCTGGAAACACAGCAGGGTCCTGATGGGCAGGCTGGGGACAGCATGTTCATCCCTGGCTGAAGCATCAGAGGACCTGCTCTGTCCAGAAAAAGCCAGGAGCAGCTTTTCCCAGTGCTATGGTGGTGTTCACCCCGCTATGTCTCATTACCCAAGTGGCGCTAGAGCTGGAAGGCATCTCCTCCTCCAATCACACACAAGGACGCTGAGCCCTCAAGAGGCATCGAGAGCTGGGGAAGGCAAAGCTTAGAGGAGTGAACAGCTGCTTCCCACTGAAGGGGTTTGCAAACTTCCCCACTGTTCTGGGAAGAGATCAGGAAGCTTTCCCTTCCTCTCTCCCTCTTCCCTTCTCCCTCCCTTCCTTCTTTCCTTCTTCTCTTTCTCCCTCCCTCCCTCCCTCCTCCCTCCCCTCTCACTCTCCCCACTCAAGCAGTCCCCACTGAGCAGCTGCCCATGTCCCCTGTCCTCAAATTGGGCAGAGCTGTCCGGAAAGTCCATGTTGCTTCTGTGGGGACGAGACTCCTTTCCTTCTCTGCATTACTCCGGAAGGGTCACTGCCCTCTTGGGGGCAGGGGAGCTGGTCAGCATCGGAGCTCAGAGGTGAGTTTGCTGTCACTGTGGTCCACGGGTACTTTGGGTTTGAACTGGGGAGTGACTGGGTGATGGGAAAGAGGGGACCAGTGTGCAGCTCTCGTCCTCCCCAAAGTGTCTCCAGAAGGGTCCTGTGGGGCAGGCAGTGGGATGGGACATTTTCTGTCCCTGCATTACATGCAGGCTTGGAGACCATGTGGCACCTGTGGGCCTCAGTTTCCCTTCTGACCAAGTGAGCAGGTGGTGTTGGAGCTGGTTTTACATGTGGTGTGTTTCCTCCTCTGCCCTGTTTCCTTGGGGAGGAAGCAACTCCAGCCCATTGGCTTTGTGTCCCCAGAGCTTGGCAGGGGCTTGGCACAGAATAGGGACATTTGCATGGGGGAATGGAGCCAGAGGACATGGCAGGACCCCCCCTCCCCCCGCCAACAGAAACACACTATCCCACCTGGGACCACAGAAGGAAGGACTCCAGGTCACAGACCAAGGGACGAGTGGCTGCAGAGGCTGTTCCAGGAACAGAAGGTGGCTCAGTGCTGCCCACCAGAAGACAGGCTCTGGGACACACAAGGGGGGCTCAGGGCAGCTGCACACCAGCACCAGAGTAGATTCGGTCCCTGGATGTGCAGCAGGTTCACTCAGCACCACCCAGGCTCCCTCAGCTCACTTGGCCTCCGAGAGGGCAGAAGTAACTGCTGTTCTGAGGGGGAGCCACATAAACTCAGGAAAGGCACATGCACCCGCTGCACAGGCTCTGCCGGGTGGACAGGGCGCGCTCCTCCTGAGCCCAGTGCTCGAGACCCCGCAAATGTCACTGCAGAGGGAGGGGACAAAGCTACACCAGAGACACCCACACAGCCGTCTGATTGGGAGAAATGGCGACAGGAATGCAGATGCGCTGCCCAAAACTGAAACGCCAGAGGCGACCTCAGTCTCCATGCCCAATCTGCCACTTTTTATCTGTGCAACCCTAAGCAGAGCATTTCACACATTTGTGGCTTCTACATTTCCCCCAAAATAAGACCTAACTGGAAAACAAGCCCTGCCACGATTTTTCAGGATGCCTATAATGTAAGCCCTACCCCCAAAATAAGCCCCAGTTATGATCATCAGCCAGACGGACGCAACATAGGACAGATGTAGTGAATTATAGCATAATATTAATATGAAGTTAAATATAAATAATATAATTGACATTAACACTTAAAACAAATGATAATATAACTTAAGAGGTAGAGGGCTTGAAGAGAGGGCAAGGGAATGGGGAAAAAATAAGAACGAAGATATGTTATGTAAAGGTACAAATTCCCAATAATTATACACCTAAAATGTACCAATAAAATTGATGAATGAAAAAAAGAGCTCAATAGAAAGAAAGAAAGGGAGAGAATAAAAGTAATTGTCGTACATGAAGATATCCTGTGAAAATCAGCCCTCTTATATCTACTAGAGCAAAAATTAATATAAGATTCAGCCTTGTTTTGGGGAAATATGACAGTTAGGCACCCACAAAATACAGTCAATGGTGCAATCACTGTAAGCGCCAAAGATAATCATTCTAAGAGGTGCTTCTTTTGGTTACTTGGCATACAGCCTGATTCGAGCAAACAAAAACAAAAAATTTACCAAAAAAGTAGCACACACTAAAAGTTTGACTCATAATGGCTCAATTTCTTTGGGTGTGTAAGTGAATGAGAAAGAGGAGGAAAATAGTGAGAGTATAAACTACCTAAACATATATCAACTGAACATTTTGTTAAATAGATTACAGTATATACATGCAATAGAATACCATACAGCCAATAAGAAAAATAAATGAATCTATGCAGACATGGAAAGTTGAGCACAATATACTGTAAAACTAATACACACTATACAGTAGTTTTATATATCATAGGCACACACTTTTAATTACAAAATTATTTACTCATATTAATAAATACAAAACTGTTACATTTCAGAAGGCACAGGAAAGTTCTGGAAAATGGTGTTTATGAGGATCTTTTCTTTCCCACTTAACTTCCTATACTTGATTTCTTTTTATAGTGCCCATTTCATTTTACAGCATCTCATCATATTTATGATGAGAAAAATAAAAATTTTCTATTCAGGCAAAATAAAAAATTTATGGCCAATTTTTACCAGCTAGTAGTTCTGAAATAATTTCCTCAAAACCGAAATTGTCTGACAGAAATATTAACTGGGATTGCCTCAGATTTATAGCCAAATTAGCAGGGAAAATCTTCCAACCTAGTAATTTTTTTTTTTTGGTACTAGGGATTGAACTCAGATCTTTGCACTTGCAGGGCAGGCAGCAGAACCACCGAGCTACATCTCTGACCCCCTAGGAACTTTTTTAAAAAATTTGTTTTGTTTTTATATGTGCTCAATTTTTATTTTTAGGCCTTCAACCAAATTTTATATTCCTCTTTATATAAAATACAGGCTCTAAATATCTCTGATTACATTTATTCCTGAACATTTCTGTTTTATATTTTGATTGAATCATTGGTAAAATACATTTTCTAGTTGTTTATATAAAAGGCATGACTTTAGTATGTTTATTTCATAACGGGAAAGCTTATAGATCTTCTATAGCTCTCTTATTAGTTCTAATTGTTATCAATAGTTTACCTTGAGGTTCCAGTCACATGATCTCTGAAAGTTAACAAACTTCATTTAGAAACATTTCTGCCACTTATTTTATGTTTTAATTTTGCTGATGAGAGTTTCCAGAATATTCGTAAGTTACGAGACAGTGTAGGGTTTGCATGTCTTTTTCCAGACATTAATAGAAATTCCTCTAACATTTTCTGGAAAGCAGGATATTGACAAGTACATTAAGACAAAATGATTTTACCACATTAAGAAAATATATGTTACTAATTTTAATTTGAGGTGCTTTCTCACCAGGAACTGGTGGGTGTTTATTAAAAGCCTTTCAGCTTGACAACACTCTCCTGTATCTTTCCTCTTTTGATTTGGGGTTGAAGCCCTGTGGTTTGTTGTTGCTCTGAGCCCATCGGCCCACAGTGGCACCTATGAATGGACAGTGGTATGTAGCCTGCCAGGACTTTGCTTAGAGTCCCTGCATCATATCCACACACAGAAGTGCTCTGCCGACTCACCTGGCAGTGCCTTCGGTGTTGCTGGTATGGTAAAAGAATAGGGAAGCCAGATCTCTCTCCCTACTTTCTGAAATACTTCCATAATTAAAATACACCTAACCCAAAATAACTTAAAATAATCTTTCTGTAAATTATCCTTCAGACCTGGCAACACTTTTAGGTGGTTCTTTGAAATTTTTTCCATGACTTCCTTGATTGCTGGTGGTTCAATTTTTAACAGAATCTTTTCCTTTGTCAATTTAGACCACTTACCTTTTCATCAAACTGGTATTTTATCTGGATGTTTTAATTCACCAGTGTAGAGTGGCCCATCAGAGACATACAATTTTACATCTTTTCTACGAAGTTCTATGCATATTCCTCGCCTCTTGGCGTGAGGGTGGTTATTTTCTCTTGATCAGCCCTCTATTTGTGTTGCTTTTGCTTCATGGAAGAGCACATGTTTTAATGGCCCTTTCAAAGGGCTCATCTACTCCTCTTTTTGTTTGCTTTCCAACTGATTCATTTCTGCTTACTTTTTTCTTCCTATTTTTAATAGTTGCTCTGCTGTTTTATCTTCTATATTTTGCTACTTATATCTTTCAAATCCATTCTTTCTACTTTAGAAATTCAAGTGTGTCATGAAGGGGTTACATGCTTTGATTTAGAGCCCAAGAAAACCTTGGTTCCCATTTCAATCCAATTATTCAGTATGACTGACCTTGGCAGTCTGCTTAAACTCTTTGTGACTCAGTTTTGTTACTTGTAAAATGGGGATGATTATAGTAGCCATTTCACAGCAACTTTCCAATAATAAATTGAAATATAGGATTTCAATTTCTTAGCACAGTTTGTTGGGTAGTTTTATTGCCACCATGGTCATTATCTTCATTTTTATTTAAAGCAGGAAATTTCTCCTCTGAATATCCTTGATTAGTCACCTTTCTCATTGCTGGGGCAAAATACCTGACATTCACAACTTAAAGTGGGAGCAGTTTAGTTTGGCTCAAGGTTTCAAATATTCATTATCCAAGGCAGAAACATCGAGGTAGAAGAGCGTAGCAGAGGAGAGCTACTTAACTCACGGCAGCCAGGAAGCACAGTGAGAGGGAAAGGGGAAGAAGAGGGTGTGGAAAAACAATATTCCCTCCAAGGCATGCCACGCCTCCAATGATCTACTTATTCCCATTAAGCCCCACCTCCTAAGGGCTCATTGACTATCAACCTTCCAATGGACTAATCTACTGATGAGGTCAGTGCCCCAACAATCCAATCGCCTTTCTAGGACCCACCTCCAAACACCCTCAGAACTCTCAATGCATTAGTCTTTAGGGAACATATCATATTTAAACCATAAAAAGCCTTGGCTAGAATCCATGAATTTTAAAAGATGATGTTATTTTAGAAACAGTGTGCAGCTGCAATTTTGATTTCCAGTTTAAACCCAGTTCTTTCAAAGATTGCTATTGTTATTGTTAATTCCACGTGGATAGATTTCCAAGTTTTAGTCTTGTGCTTGAATTTTTTATTAGAAAATTCCCATTAGGTTACATCATGGCCACAGGCTGTGTCTTGGACATTTTTATTTGTTCTCATCTTTTGAGGTTTACCGTCTAAGATAGTATATGATGTGACTGTGTTAAGTGCTCTGGGAACCATTGAATATGCAGAGTGACATTGACCAGATGTCGCCGTTGGCATATGACCAGACATATATACATGTCAGCACACACACAGACACTCACGCTAACACGTATACTTTGATTATCTCCATTTAGCATTTATCTCAGTGCGAGGGAAGCGTATTGCCCAGTGTTTTGATAAAGAGGACTGGTCCCCTTCTGCACCTGCCACAGCGCTACATCCATCAGCTACACCCATCCTTATTGTACAATGCTAAGTGCGAAGGAGCAGACGGGATGTGAGTCTGGACCCACTGCCCACCTTCTCCAAGCTTGACCCTGCTCCTGACCCTGATAATCCATTTAAGAGGAATAAGGACAAAAAGGGAGCGGAGGATGCAGTTTGGGACCCCTGCCTCAATGACAGGGAGAGGTTCAGGAACACTTGGATTTAAAGTGCTTTCGTCACCTGTGCTCCTTAGTGTCCCCAACCCTACTCGATATCCTAACATACTGTTCTTTAAGCATTTAAAGGCTTCACTTACAGGGCTGGGGATGTAGCTCAGTGGTGCCAAGCCTGCCTGGCAAGCGCAAGGTCCTGAGTTCAATTCTCAGTAACCAAAAAAACAAAACTTCACTTACAGTAAGAATTTACACTTTACATCAGATTACATACCAGGCAAATCTCCATAAGATATACATACATATATATATATATATATATATATATGCTTATAAATATATAAATAAATATAGGGAACTAAAATAAAAATTTCATGGAACAGTTGCCATACTATGGTATAATAAAGTAAAAACATGAAAAAAATCACATAAAATATGATTTTGCTAAGAACCTAATGCATTCTGATCTATTCTATTCCTTTTTTATTTAAAAAGATGGGTCTAGGGGCCAGGGATTTAGCTCAGTGGTTTCACCACCTGCTGTGCAAGGGCAAGGACCTGAGTTCGATCCCCGGTACCCAAAAAAATAAAAATAACAAGATCGGCCTCAGCCCACTAACCTGACTTTCAGCCCACTTGTGTGTCAGTTTGAACACCGCCAGTGTAAGGTTGACTCTGATTTCTTCTCGTGGGCTCACGTGGACATTCACCTTGGCCCCTCCTCTGGCTCCCTTCCCTGAGTCCTTTCAGGCATCGTGGATTTTGCACCTTTTTCATCCTCATCCAAGTGACCTATGCCTTTCCATTTAGGGGCTGGGATGGGCTCTGGAGTTGCCTGTTGGAATTTTTCACACAGAGCCGCAAGACTGAGAAGTGCCACTTCACTTTGCAGTGGAGAGATGCTGGGGCCTGTCCCATCCCCAGCTCCTAGCAGGAGAGGAGGCTGGTGGTGGCTGCCTAGCTGCTGTACCAGTCCGTACCCACTGGGCACGCCGAGGCTAAGAGAGGCAAGGCCCACGCAGATCCCAGTCCAGGTGGACCCCAGCGACTGCTTCATGGTGGAGGCACCAGCAGCCCGGTGAGCTGATTCCTCTCTCCAGCATCTACGAGCGTGACAAGCACAGGTGCTCCCCCTGGGCAGCCTGCTCGTGCCAATCTGTGCTCAGCACTCCCATCTGCTCAGAGTGCTTTCGTCCTGAGACCCTCCAGGTTTCTGGCAGACTCTGAGCAACCTTGTCTCATTACAAGGCTTGAAGAGATGTGTCTTGATTTCAACAGCAACCCAGAAAGAAGACTCAAAGTCAATCCTGATTTCAAGCTGCCTTCTGACCACACTTCAAGCCTCAGAGGTGTTTGTGTGCTTTGGCTCCATGGACACCTTCTCCCCATGTATAGGAGGAGGTGGCCATTTACACTGAGCTGTTTTTTAATATCAGAAAATTTATCAGATATAAAAATGCATCACAGCCCAAATGGACAATGCAAATGCAAGGTGTTCTTGGTCTTGTTAAACTGCTGTTTGTGTTGTTCATTCATTTATGCAAAATCATCTTCTGAGCTTCTCTGTGTGTCAGACACTCACGATGCAGAGGACAATGCCATGGTCCCTTACAGCTCCTGGGGTGACAGCTGTGTGTGTGGTTAGTATTCCTGGCCACAGTCTGGAGGGACCGGATGGATGATCTCACTGAGGACCTGAGGCTCGAAAGACACTGCTGGGTCCAGGTAGAGGCAGAACCTTGGTGGCTGTGGAGCTGGGGGTTGTGGCAGGGAGTACAGGAAGCCAACAGCCGTCTCAGGCTGGTGAGCCACCATGGAGAAGGAAGAAGTCCTTCAGGATCAAATCCAGCTCACTGTGTACCAGGTACCAGGCCCCTCTCTTCCCTTCTCCCTCTTCCTTCCCCTCTACTCCCCTCCCCTCCCAGCTCCCCAGCCTATGCACCAAGCTAGGATCCCATCAACAGGGAGGACATAGAAAGAGGGCGGGTCTGAAGCTTGTGCCCTGACTCTCCCAAAACAACTCAGCCTTACTTTCTCTGTGAGTGTCTGTGCAAGACTGTAATTCTAAAAAGGTCTGTGGATAAAATAAAAGAATTAGAAAATAGGGCTGGGGATTTAGCTCAGTGCTTTCACCGCCTGCTGCACAAGCACAAGGACCCGAGTTCGACCCCGGGTACCAAAAAAAAAAAGAAAGGAAAATAACTGCTATAGGTAATTATAGTCCAGCAGAGACTGAAACCCTGTGCACACATCACCATGTGGTGTTTAGAGTATAAACATGTGTTGAGGTGGATCACACAGCAGAGCTCAGGACATGGAGCCAGACAGGCTGGGGTCCGGGTCCTGGGTGCACCCCTTTTAGCCGAGAGACCTGACTGTTCAGTTTGGGGATGCACTGTGTAAAGGAGATAATGTAGGTTGAGATGTAGCACACAGCCTGCAGCAGAAGTGCTCAGGAAAGAAGCAGGTGGTCAGCATTAGGAATGAGCCTCATGCGGGTGGAATAAGTGACCAGCAGGTCCCGGACACCTGGCAGGTATGCAGGGAAGTGTCCCCTCCTGGGCTCCTAAGTGGACCTGCACTGAGCTGCAGGCAAAAAGGGACAGAAAGGAGGAAAGGGGCACCAGTCTCCCCTCCGGGGAAGGATGGGAAAAGAAAGAAGAGGACAGGGGCTGTGACATTGGATCTGGGCTCCGGGACAGAGCTGTCACTTTGGGTGGCTCAGCCTGACAAGGGCAAGAGGAGCTATGTGTCCCTGTGACCTCAAGGAGCCTCCTCTGCTCTTTGCCATGCTCGCTTGTGTCATCCCAACAGCTCACCTTACAGACACTGACCTACGCCAGGAGGAGCCAGCCCGGGGGGCAGAATCAACACTAACTGAGTCTCAGCACCCGGATCGAGAGCAAGGGGAGATACCGACAGACAGGCAGAGAGACCTCTCCTGCAGGTCAAGGGTGGCAGAGGTGCCCACGCCTCATGTCCGCTGGAGGAGGAGGGGCCTGGCTGATACCCAAGCCTCCTTTGGGTGCTTGCTGCCTTCTGCCTGCCTCCCTCCCCTTCTTCCATCTCCTTCTACATCCTCAGTCCCAAGGACGAGAGCCTGGGCCCGAAAGCAGCAATCCCAGGGTCAGAGCTCTCTGCCCACTGACCCACGAAACTGCCTCCTCCTGCACCCCATGGTGCGACATGGTGCACAGGGATCCCCTTGACCCGTCTTCTGCTCCTGCCTGGCCCCAGCACAGCTTCCAAATGGGAAATGAAGCTCTAGCAAGCCAGGCCCTCCCACCAGTGGGCAGCAAACAGCTGAGGGTCCCTCACTCACCCAGTGCCCACGACTTCCCTGTGCATGGCGTGCAGGGTGGCGGCCACCTCCTGCTCCTGTCTGCAGATGCTCAGTAGGGCCCACGGCACCAGATGTCCCTGGATATCCCAGGGTCCAGGCCAGGGTCAGGTGTGGCAGAATGAGCAGCGATGCTCCTGCCTCACGTGGAGGCAGTCTCGAGTCACAGACCCACTCTGACGATGCAGGTTGGACTCTGGCTTCCCCACCTGCCTGGACAGGTGACTCTGGGCATGTGTGTCCAGCCTGGCACAGATCCGCTAGAAGACTCCCAACCAGAGCCATCTGACTTCTCCGCGTGAAGAGGCTCAGTCCAAAAAGGGGGGCTTCCGGGGCGGGAGCTCAGCCTGGGAGCAAAGTCGTTCATCTGCTGGGCTGGCAGGGACATGGGAGGCTCCCTCTATGGAGCCATGGAGCTTTGGCAAGGCCTCTCCCTTCCCTGGACAGCACATAGGTAGCTGGGAGGGCAGGAAGGTAACAGGCATCACTGGGCACCTACATCCTAACAGCCCCTGGCACATGCTGGGGGCTTTCTGCAAACATCATCCCACACTGTCCTGCTAGAGCACAGTGTGAGTTATCATACCCATCTCACAGGTGGAGAAAGCCACTGCCCAGAGTTTATTGAGCATCTAATTACTACATGCTATGCTTGGTGGCCCTGAGTCCCAACTGATCACTGGCTCAGCAAAGTCAAATAACCTCCCCAAGGTCACACAGCTAGCAAGTTACCAGCCAGGAGTCTCATCAAGATTCACCTGACTCCAAAGTCCAGACTTTTCTGCCATATCACATGGCCTTTCTGTGCTAAATTCCCCTACAATGACAATGTAGCTCTCGGCAGCTGATACAGCACCGTGGTTCTCAAGCCTGATCCTCCAGCCAGCAGTCACCACATCTGCTAGAAATGTGGTCTCTCAGCCCCAGTCAAACCTTCTGAAGGTGGGGCCAGGTGTCCCCCACCCTGGCCACCCCCTTTGTAGGCCAAGCATGTTCCCATGCAGAAGGCAGATGGTGAGCTGGGCACGAGAGCCAGCAACCTGACTTTCAGAACCATGCTGGAAACCACAGCCCGGGGACGTCACACTTCTGGGCCCCAGGGCACATGCAATCAGAGTGCCTTACCCACGCATGTCCCCTTGAGAGCCTAATCTCAGGGTGACATTTAACCCATCCGCCCCCCCAGGGAGCATCCCACACAACCGCCCGGAGCGCAGCCTCTGTGCGGTGTTCCTATGCAAGGCTGCGATCTCTGTGTGGCCCTCTCTTCTAAACAACAGAATGCTTTCTGAAGCTTACCACCAAATGTTTCTGGGCTTCCTGGGGGCTTTAATGAGGAGGTAGGTACAGCATGTAGGAAGCCCTGGAAATTCCACTCCAGGCAGTGGGGTCGAGCCACTGCGGGGGAACCAACCCATGGTCACACAAGGTTGCCTTTGTCAGCGAGGACCGGACCGGCACCGGAACAGTGAGGCATTGTGGGCTGAGCCTGGAGAGGCAGGAGATGGCTGAAGGGCAGGGAGTAGGGCGTCGCTCAGTGCTGTGTCTGTGTGGGGCCCCCAGGCCCAGTGTAGCTGGGTTCAGCTGGGCCTGGGCCCCACATCATGGCTGTCTCAGTGGGGGCCGGCTCCTTACTCAAGCCTCTTTATCTGGGATTGCAAGGCCTGTAAAGGGAGCTACTTGCAGATGATCTGTTCTTTCTCACACTCAGAAGAGGAATTTAGTCCAGCCCCAGACCATGCCCATACAGGGAGGTTGCACCTCAAGGAAGAAACTCTCTCACACCTGGGGTCCTGGCCTTGTGAGCTCAGCACCCAGGCCTGGCATAATTTTTGTCCCTGTATCTGCCAGATAGAATCAGGCACTCCTGCTGCAGTTACTGAGGAAGAGACAGCAGAGGAGCACTGCTAATAGCCTCGGAAACACGAGGAGGAAATGGCCACATGCTCCTTTCATTGTCACTGTAATTTTCTCTCAGTGTGAAAACTAATCCAGTTTGGTTCCTCAGGCTCTTCCCTACTGTACGTGCACACACACATGCACACGCACACGCACACAGGACCCTCTATAAGGACAGCTGGCATCTACAGACAGTTGTCTGTGTGCTGGATATTCTGATAAGTACCTTATTTCTTTGTGTCCTATCAACAGCTCCAGGAAGGAGGTTCTATACTTATGCCCATTTTACAGGCTGGCAGATCAGAGCTAAGAGAACGAGCAGCTTGCCTTTGGGACACACAGCTGCAGAGCAGCCTAGGGGACAGTGTCGCTGTGCCCTAGACCTGGCCACAGGGAGCACTGTGTGAGGTCAGGGAGGAGCCATGCCCCGGGGAAGACTGCTCCCCCTTGGCCTATCCAGCCTGTGAAGCTCTGACATCTATTTGACAAGCTCTTCTGATGCTTCACCAACAGCCTGTATTTTCTCCTGCTATTCCCCCTCACTTAATACAAGAGTAATGCTTTGTGAAAGCAAGTGAAAAGACTCAGAAGGCAAAAGCAAAAGTTCATCCTCACAACAGTCACCTCCCATTCAGATCAAACAGAAGCAAACAAAGAGGCCTGGAGTCAGAGCATCACGGAGGCCAAGCTCTGAGCTAGGCTTGTGCTGACATCTTCCTGAGCCTCAGTTCCCATCTCCATAAAATTAGAGCAAAAACCCAACAGTTTCACAGGCTTCTAAGCCAACAAGCATCCAGCACTCTTTAAAAACTCTCAGGAATTCTTTTTTGGTACTGGGGATCAAACTCGGGTACTTGCGCTTGCTCAGCAGGCGGCAAAACCACTGAGCTAAATCCCCAGCCCCACCTCAGGAATCCTTTATGCCATGAAGTTTGGGTCATCAGACTGTATTATCATGATGCAGAATAGGACCAGACAATCTCAATCAGAAATGTAACACCATGATATAATGACAACAAAAGCTCTACCCAGCTGGGACTCTCAACCCACAGGCAAGGCCAAGGCCAGGACTCTATTGTTTATCCATTTTTCCCATCTCCGCTCCACCATCCAAATTCACCCACTTCTCCTACACTCACTTCTACATGGGCCATCATAATCCATTTCCCACACAACACTGGCTAGAGTTTTTGAAAATGTAAATTTAGATCATGACATTGGCCTACGTAAAATTCTCAAGGATTTTGCATTGCTTAAGATTTTTAAAAAATTTTTAATATGTTTTGTTTTTCAGAGTAGCTTTAGATTTACAGAAAAATTATACAGATAGTACAGAGTTGCCTTTCCACAAACACAATTTCCCCTATTTTGAGCACTTTGCATTAACATTACATATTTACAATAGATAAACCTTAGGGATACATAAGTTACTGAAGTCCACGGCAGACCTTCGGGGTTCACTCTGTATCTCAGGGTTCTGTGGGTTTTGACAAATATTTAGTGACCGTATCCACCACTATCGGATCATCAGAAAGAATGTGTTTGCTGCCGTAGAAATACCCTGTGCTCCACCAATTCCTGGCTTCTCCCAGATTTGCAGTGCTTTTTCAAAGTAAAATCCAAATTGCTCAACATGGTCCCAGAGAGTTATATGATCTGACCCATTTATCCAAAGCCCGCATCCCCCTATGCTTCCTGCAGTGCATGGTCACCTCGACCCTCCAGCTTGCTCTCCACCAAGCCAAGCCCAGGTTTCCCTAAGGCTTAGTCCCCAGCTGCTCCCTCTTCCTGGAAGGTTCCTTTTCCAGGTCTCCATGTGGCTGGCTTCTTCCTACCTTGCTATCCTAAATCTCAATCTAAACACACGCCCAGTGCTCCACATTACATCTCCCTTGTTTATTTTCTCCGTAGAACTTGCCACCATCTGAAGGCAACCTACTAATCTATCTGGGTGACTGTGCACTGTCCATCTGCCAGCTCTGGAGTCTGCACCTCACACAGACACTGCCAGGCTAGTTCACAGCAGGGTCCCCACCACAAGGACTTGCCTGGCCCATAAGGCCTCCATAAACATTTCCTGAGTGAATCAGTGTACAACTGAATGAATAAATAAATGACTAACGCCATTTAATGAGTTTCCACATTTGTTTGTGTTTAGGGTTTACAAAGCACTCTTACAGACGTTTCCCTAGTATTATTCCTGTGAGTAGACTCGGGTTTAAATGGCACTTGAAACACACTCACTCATCTGTCTCAGCTCCTCAAGGCTGGATTAGGAGAGAATAGGAATGTTCTCTCCAAGAGAAGAGCATTTATTTCCAAGAGGATTAGTAGCTCTTTGGACTAGACATAGGCAGAATCACCCGGTTTAACTCACAGCTACAGGACAAAAAAAAAATGCTTGGAGATTCAGAAGCTGGGTGGATTAATTTCAGAACAATAACCATTTGCACAGCAGTTGCTGCAGCTTAGACATAATATCTCTCTCCCCAGTACCCTGGAGGTTGGCCCCACAATGGTACCCTTTTCCTATGCACAAGGGACTCACTGGGTAGGAAAACAACTTTCCCAAGCCACAGAGCAGGATGGGGGCCAAGGTAATGTGACAGCACAGTCCAGGAAGCCCTTGTCCTTGTTACAAAAGTGGAATAAGTAAACATGGCCACACTGAGCAACTGGGCTCCCTGCCTCTGCCATCGGCCCCATCGCCTGGGCTAAACACCAAGGTGGGAGGGAATGGGCACACTTGAGGGATCCCCCTTCAAGACCAAGATCAGGAAGGATGGCCAAGCCTTTCCAGCTGGCTGGGGGAAAGGCCAGGTATTAGGGAACGGCATATCCAAGGAAGAGGGGTGGGAGTCCACTCCACACAGCTTGGGTCTTGAATTTACAGAGCTGGAGTCAGCTGACCCCCCTCTTTTCTGGCTCCTACAGGATTCCAGAAATGCCTCAGAGGGCTGGCCCACGTGTGTGTCCATCCCAGGAAAGGGCGGAGGCCAAGATGGCCCATGCCGTGCCAGGCACTTACACTTTTGGTCTTTCTGCCCACGCAGTTATCTGGGGAACGCTGCTTCTTGCCTCACACCAGAAAGCAATATCTTTAAAGATGAAGAAATCCCTTCTTTATCTTTTTAACTTTTTATTGTCATGATGTGACTGACTCAATGTGTAAAAATGTTAAAACCCTGCTGGAATAGCAAACTGGTCTCCCTTGTGCTTGACGTTCTGCCACATGTTCCGTGCCTCCTCCACCTCCACACATCAGCACAGGGCTTCCAAGAGGGCTCTCGTATCCCAAATCAGCCCATGAGCTGCCATCTGCGCCCCAAGCAGGCTGACCACTCTCCTCTGTTGCTCTGTCCTATAACTGTGAGCACCTTGACACCCAGAGTCTGGGGGCTTCATCTTCTGTCCGCACGGCAGGCCTGTGCCTGACACATCCACGGTGGCCCCCAGAGGCAGGGCGTGCACTGACATGAGCATTAGCCTAGGAGCCCAGCATCTGTGTCCCCGGGCTGCTGCCAAGTGGTTGCATGCTCTGGGATAAGCCATCCCCACCTCCGAGCAGCAGATTTCTCATTTATAAAATGGGTTATTATAAAGTTGAAATAAAAATATCTCCATGCCTGACATACAGGGTGGCTCAACAAATACCAGCCCTGCCTTCCCTGGTGGCACCCTCCCTGCAACATGCACCATCCCCTCTGCTACAGGGAGGGCAGAGCAGCTGGGCACGGGAGGTGCCCTGCATTGGGAGGGACTCTCTCCACCTGTAACTCGTAACGCTGCAGCAGTACAGGCAGCTGGGGACACATGGGCCCAGGAAGTACAATGACAGTCCCAGAGGGAACCACGACACGACCATCACCCACCTCAGGATGTGCAATTGCACGCAGAGCCTGGGTGCTCTTCTGGCCTCTCTGGTCCAACTCCTGAGTGACACACCTGCTGCTCCTAACCCCACAGTCCAGACCCAGAGCAGCAACCTGCCCGCAGGGCCAGGGACTGCCTAGGCCGCTCCATCTTGCTTCTTTTTGGCAGTGTAGTCCAGAAGAACCTCTGCCTGGGATTGTTCCCTTGTCCCAGAACCCAGTCACCATTTGCACTTGAACCCAACATGGGGCCTGTCCCTACAGTCAGGGCCTGTGCAGGAAGGGCAGGCGAGTTCTCAGCAGGTATTATACTTTATGTAACCAGGCCTCTAAAGGCAGTGACACGTTATACGTTTTCAATATAAACAAAGCCACTGGGAAGGGGCATGAGGGAGCTCTGGGGTGATGGTGATGTTTTATGTCTTGCTAGGAGCACATCTTACACATGTGTATATACTTTCCAAAGCTAACTGGATGGTGCACTTAAGACATGCACTGCACTGCATGTAAATCTTCTCTGGGAGAGGAATAGCAAATGAATATTGTTTGAACCGTAATTCATCCTGCACATACTGAAGTGTAGTGATGCCAGCACATTTGGGAATTCATCAAAAAACACAGTGACACACATCTGTAATCCTAGCACTCCCAGAGGCTGAGACAGGGAGATTGCAAGTTCAAGCCCAGCATGGCAACCTACTTAGTGAGACCTTGTCTCCAAATTAAAAATTTACAAAAGGGCTGGGAATGTGGCTCAGTGTGAAGGCCCTGGATTCAATCCCCAGTACCAAAAATTTAAGAACTAATTAATTAAGGTAGATGTGTGCATGGATAGAGGAATTGAGAGATAGGTATAAAGAAGGAAATACTGTAAAATATTATTTATAGAATCCAAATAATGGGTATGTGCATGTTGGCTCAATTCTTTCCACTTCCCTGTATGTTTAAAAATCACTACATTTTATTTTTGGAAAAATAAAATTGAAAGAAAGCTAAAGAGTCCATAATGAGGGAAATAAGTAAACTCTGGTTTAGGCTTCAGGGTTGGTGTTTCTGAAGACTCTGCAGGAACGGAGAAGTTATCCACAACCCAACCTCCTCTGGAAACTCCCTGTGTCCCTGTTGGGCCACTTGTCACACAAGACAAGGGCCTTGGCTCCCCAGGTGAGGAAGGCAAGATGCTCTGAGCTGGCCGCCTGGAGGAGGAGCTGCTAGCGAGGAGGGGCTCCGCAGGATATGCTCCAGGTCCCCTAGCTAAGAGGGCACCTCTGGGGGTGCTGCAGTGGGCAGCAGGGACAGCCTGCCACACAGAGAGACCCTTGCCCACCAGCAGAAAGCTTTCTTTCCCTTGAGCTAATGAGTCACTCTGATTATTTACTTAAAGCTGTTTCAAGAAAAGCTGCCTACTTGGAAGCACACTAAAAGGGTGCACAGTGGTGAGGTCAGGTGAAATAGTTTCTTTCTCATTCCTGTGGGACACCTTGCCATCCCCTTGCCCAGGGCTGGTTTCCCTACTCCTGTTCCCAACCTGAGTCCCTCATGTCCCATGGAAACCATTCAGGCAGAACTTCCTCTGGGAAGCCCACCAGGGCCCACAGACTAGAAATCCCACCCCGTATCCCTTGCCCTCTTTCCTATTTGCCCAGCATATTGCTGGTTTAATGGGTCCCACAAACTCCCCAGAGCCAACACAAAACGTGGAGCATCAAATGCCCTAAACAAATCTTTGTTTGCAAGCGAATTTCAAGTGTTCAGGAAAGTTATTTCTCTCTTTGTATATTGAAAAATAAATAGAAAATAAGGAAGCACAAGGGAAGGAAAGTAATAAAAAGTAAAGTAAAATAAAACCAGCTACATCCATATTGGCCCCAGGCTACATTACACAGATCTTAACTGTCAAAGACTAGTGCAGTGTCTCCTGTGATCCTCTTTCCTGAGAGTTCATATATGTCTTTTTTGGTACTGGGGGTCAAACTTGGGCCCTTCCGCTTGCAAGGCGGCCGGCAGAACCACTGAGCTAAATCCCCGGCCCTCTCTTTCCTGAGAGTAAAGTCAAGGTTCGGGGAGTTGGGTGGCAGAACTCCCCAGCCACTCCTGCCTGGCTCCAGCCCAGCACACAGCTCCTTCATGCCCACAGCTGGTCCTTTCACAAGGTGCCCCAGGGATCATGATTCCTATTGTCCAGCAGAAGGAATTGAGGTAGCTGTGGTCATGTGATCCAACTGCAGGTGGGGGCACAATCAGACACACTGGGCCCGTGCTCAGTACCTGTGTCATGGAGCTGGAAGACTTCCTAAAGGTTTTTTCTATCCAACTCCCCTCCACCCACTTCCTACACAGGGATGCTGGGTCCCAAACACAGAAAGGGCCTTTTGCAAGACCACACTGCTGTGTAAGGATGTAGTAGGTCAGGTGCCTGGGTTTTTAGTGCCCAATCTTCTAAACAGCTGAACTGGGAAGGAAGGCAGTCAGCCCAGTTTATCAGATGGGTGTTGTGAGCTGTCACCCAGGTCACCCGCTCACCCTAGTACCACAGCCAGCAGGAGGGCTGCTCATGACAGCTCATGGGCCAGTCCTGCCGGCAACGCCTTCAGCCAAAGACAGCCACCTTGCCCAGAGTCAGGCCAGGTCCCGAGGCAGCCCATGTGCAATGACCTCTCTGTGCAGGAGGAAAAGCTGTGGAGTTGGCGGGACCAGCCAAGGCCCAGCCTGTCCTTCTGTCCAGTTCTACCACATCACTTAGAAGACAGGGATCCCAGAGCACTCTGTAGTCAACTTCAGACACACAAATCTCTGCCTGAGTCTGTTGCCAAGGAAACCTAAGCAAAAGCAAGGCAACCAGGGACAGGAAGTGGTAAGACCTCCCTGTGAATGAACGTGGAGAAGCTAGTTCCCCCAAACACTGAGCACCCATTACACCGTAGGTCCAGTTCTGCCCTGGGAGATCCCTTGTGTAAATCCATCCATCCGTGTCATCGACTCCCAGAGTGAGGCGTCCCAGGGTCCAGCCCATTCTCTGCTGGACAGGAAGGCTCCAGCTACTTTTCATCTCCAAGTCCTGAGTGTCTGAGATGGTTGTTTCTCAGAGTTCATTTGTTCAGTGAATTGTGGATCTACTACTCAGGGCACTTTGAAAGTTTTATGTCATTTATTGCTTCTCCCATCCTGTGAGGTGGGAATTCATGATTGTTGGTTTACAATGAAGGAAACTAAGCCATAGCAAATTGAAATACCTTTTCGAAGCGTGAGTAGCCTGCTCCTCTCAGAGCCAAGATCCCAGGCCAGGCGGCCAAACCCATAGCCAGGCCCCAGGGCCTGCTCTTGGCTGCCTTCTCCAGAGTCCAGTAGGGACTGAGTGGAACCTGACCTAGCCACCCCCAGGGCTTTTGCCATTGCCTCCTGGAGCGGAGCGGGAGGAGTCATAATTTGCTTTTGACTAGCTAGCCTCCTTATCCTTTTTAAAGAAAACCATGTGTTACTCCCTCATGCCAAAGTTAAAACAACTGAAGTTTCACCAGCACCAATGTTAAAATTGGGCAGAACAGTTAAAATCCCTTGCCCCGTGACTGTTTGTTTATGTTTCCGGAGCAAAAGGAGGAGGTTGTTGTAAGAAATGATCTCATCCAGTGGGCCGTACCTGCTGGAAGGCAGGGGGTCCAGCCAGGAAGCCCAGGCCCCTCCCCAGTCTCAGATCCAAGGATGGGAGGGTCCCTCCTGCTCCAGACTCAGAGCTGCTCCAGGAGCTGAGCAGCTCCCTCTTCTGTTCTGCATCTGCAGCAACCCAGGCGAGCTGGTAAAGTCCCTAACAGCCACAGCATCTAGACCGCCACGTCCCTGCTCAGAGGGGCCTGCAAGACTCACAGCCAGAGGGAGCGAGGGTCCAGAGAAAGGCCTCGTCCTCATGCCCAGTGCCGGGGTCCTATGAAATGCCCCTTGCACTCTGCTATGCCAGGTGGAGCTCAGCCAACTGCTGCAAGGACACACGTGTGCACACACACTCACACATGTGCACATCCAGCCCCGCACCCTCCACAGTGTAACCCAAACCACTCTTCCACCCCTCCGGTGGGTGTCAGAAAGGATCAGCCCCTCCAGCTGCTCTCCCTGAAGATCCCTGGAGACAGATGAAAAAGCTGCACTTACCGGGCTCCCTTCTGGGGAAGACTCTTCTCTGTGAACTCATGAGTGCGGGGCTTGAAGGGTGAGGAAGAGCCTGGAAGGGTCCTGCCAAGCAGAGCCAGATGCCTTAGGGGGTCCACCGCAGCTCAGATTTGAATGGGAGTTTAAACTACAAAGTAACTCTCGTTAGAACTGTTTTTCCTCCACAGGGAGGGAGAGAAAAAAAATCCTTTTCCTTCTGCCAGAAAATCTTTAACATTTCACAACGGTTGCTTCCAACTCCTGCCCTCCTTGCAAAGCAAATGTGTATGAAGGCAATGTTATTTCACTGAATCAAGCCCTCAGATCATACGCGTTTTCCTGTACCACAAACAGAAATGTAAAACCTCAAACTTTCCTTTGGAGTCAGAGAGGGCAGAGCCCGGCACTTTCTGAGGTCTAATACATGGAAAATGTGCTGCACCACTGCCACTCGGACGGCCCCATGTGCTCCGGTCGCAGCCCCCACCCCTGGCATTTCTAATGAGTCCTGAGGTGTCCATTCTCTTGCCTGGGACAAACACAACACCTCACATCCCAGCCCCAGTTGAAGTGATTCATTTTCTCCCTCACACACACCACACACCAACACAGTGCCTGTTTAATCCAAGTGAAAACATCTTTCATAAAATCTGCAAAGAACGTGGGCAGGGCGACCTACAGTGAATACATCCAGTGTCCCCAGAAGGGCAGCAGAGCTCTGGGGAAGGTGGAGGCTGGCATGCACAAGGACAGCAGCAGGCTCTGTGACCCCTGCCACCACAGCAGGACAGACGAAGAGGGGAGCAGCCCTGCTTGGCTTTCCTTCTGGCCCCTTCACACCAGATTTTATTTCTGAACTTGGATGAGATGTACTATTATTTCAAATGGCCAGTTTGACTGTGGGATTAAATAAATCCCTGGAGCGACACTGAAAAGAGCAAATGAATATGTAATAAGTGAACCAACAGAACTGGGAAGTGGGGAAGGTCCATACCTCCTCTAAGGGCTGAGGAGTGTGCTGGTCCTGTGGACATAGCAGAGTGAGATTGGATGGGAGGGAAATCCTGTTTTGTTTGACAGAGAGACTCAAACTCACCCAGGACACAAGGGAGACCCTGGTCCAGGACTCTGGGTCTGCCTGTCACCCACCTGCTGTGGCCGCCTCCTGCCCAGTGGCAATGTCCTTGCTACCTCTCGGGCTCCAGGAGCCACTACCACCTATTCAGCCCCACCCCAGGTCACATCACACACACACACACACACACACACACACACACACACACTTCAGCACACCTTAGAAAATTAGGTCTTGCAGCAGTGTGGCAGGTTGCCAGAAACACCACTGCCATCAGCACCTCGGGTGGGACAGCTCCCACCGGCACCCCCACCCCAGGGTGATGGTGGGACCCCTGGCGTGGATTCTGCTTCACTCTGATTTGCTCGTCAACATGGAGTCCCTGAAGCCAGGAGGCCACACCGTGGGTCCCAGCTGCGGCAGTCACAGAAACAAGCTGCATAAACCAGTAACATTCATACCCAGAAACACCTATGATCACAGGAAGATGCCTGCTTGCTATTGCTAAGTAAATAAAATAATTTACCAAAGCAGGTTTAATTGTTGATCCACATACCTAAACCAAGACTAAATTTGGAACAGTAAAATTGAGGGTTTTTTTTTTATTCTCATCAACATCCCTTTGGGCTTTACACTGTCAGTTACCCTAACCCCAAAATTCAGAAAAGAACAAAAGGTCTCAATCCATACCAGATGATAGAAAAAATTTTAATTAAAAAATTGCTTTAAGACAATCATTGTCTTTGGAATCCCTAAATCAGTTTCATTAAATCAGTAGTGAAGACTGCAGTCTAAAAGCCATGGCTTTGATCACATGAACCAAGCCTTTGACAAAGGAATCACTCTTTGGTGTGATGGACAGAATCATGGTCTCTCCATAGATGTCCACATCCTGACCCCAGGAACCTGTGAATATGTTATGTTTTATGGCCAGGGGGAATTAAGGTTGCTACTCAGCTGACCTCACAGTAAAGGGATTGTCCCCGGATTGTCCAGTCTGGTCCAGAGTAATCCCAAGGCTCCTTAGAAGTGCAAAGAAAAGGGAGAGAGAAGAGGAAGGTCAGAAGGAGAATTGAGGAAGCCACACTGCTGGCTTTGAAGATGGGGGAAGGGGCCACAGTCAGAGAGGACAAGTGGCTTCCAGAAGCTGGGTCCAGAGGGAGTGCAGTCCTGCCAACACTCTGTGCAGCCTAGGGAGACTGTTTTGGACTTCTGATCTCCAGAGCTGTAAGATGATATTTTATGTTGTTTTAAGCCACTAACTTTGGGTGGAAACAAATAGATTTGCATTTGTTTTTATTTTGTTTGGGGTTTTTTTATGTCAAAATCTTGGCTTTACTATGAAGAGAAAAGCCCTCAGGACTCAAGGAAGCACAACATTTATGTCATAGACCATAGATTTGGGAAGAACTCAGAATGATATCTGGACAGCTTTTTTCTTATCCAGAGGGAGATGAGGGAGGTGGGATTGAGGGAGGTGAGGGTCAAAGCCAAGGTTGGAACCCAGAAAGACTCTGCACCTTCCTGAAGTTGACCCTGAGAGACATGTGGTACACAGTGGAACAAACACACAGACCTGTGTCCCACTTCCTCCCTGGAACTCTGGGAGAAAAGAGCATCTTGAGTGTTCTGAGCCTTCACCCACTGGACGCTGTGAGGCAAAGACTCTGGGAGCAGATGTGGTGACATGTACCTGTAATCCCAGCACTCTGGAAGGTTGGGCCAGGAGGATCACAAGTTCAAGCCCAGCCTGGCCAATTTAGCAAGGCTTTGTCTCAAAAATAAAATTAAAAAGGCTGAGAGTGTAGCTCAATGCAAAGGCTCTGAGTTCAACCCTCAGTACTGAAAGCAAAAGGAAAAAAAGAATCTGGGATGAGTTCCTGAGGCCTCGAGCCTCCAGAAGCCCAGACTCACCCAGTGGTACCAGCTGCCCCAGAGAGCTCCAGACAGCAGGACCCAGAGGGCGCAGAGTGAGGTTTGTGGGTCAGAAACCCGGAGGCTTCTACAGTCAATGTGGTGAGGATGGCAGCTCAGGCCACTCTCGCAGGGAGTCCCAGCAGAGACCACCATGGCCCCAGGGCAGCTGCCCAATCCCATGAGTCTACACAGCAGCCAGGTGGGGTGGAGAGGGGGCGTCCCTAGCTTGACCCTGGAGTCACCTGGAGGGAACTGAGTTTTAAGTGAGGAGTGAACAAATATACTCTGCACTGACAAAAATTTACTTTCCTTCATCTGCAACAGTAGAGTTTAAGAGTTACACTCAATCACAGAAGAATAAGGAGGCTGTGTGTTCATACATGAATCTCTTTTTGTAATTATGCCAATATATGAAGAGAGGTTATCTCTGGCCGGTAGAATTATGAGTGCTTTTTAAATTTCTTTTTCTCCGTATTTGTTAATTTTTCCACCCCAAAAGAAACGGGTTTTGTTTCCTATGGAACAAATGGATTCATGGATATAGGAAGACCTGGTCCTTGGGAGGCCAGAGCTGTACAGGGGCTCAGAGATTGCATTCTTAATGAGGAAGAGATGGTTGCTCCATTCACTGATTTATACCCAGTGCCTGGACAAAGCAGTTGCTTGGGTGCTTAGGTAAATGCTTTACTCGGACCCGAGTAACATGGCCGCTACCCACTGAACGCTACCGGTGCCTGGTGGGAGCTGGTCTCATGAGCAGTTAGGCGGTCCAGGTCGGGTGTGGGAAAGGAGGGTCTGGGCCCCGGTTCTGGGGCATCACGAGATGGTAAAGCGAGACAGGCAGACTCGGGTGGCGTGGTCCATGAACCGGCGCGGGTGGCGGCGAGGAGCCACAGATTCCCCTGGCCCTGGTGCAGTCCTGGCAGCTGCGGGTTGAGTTGTGAGGCTCCAGGACCCATCCTGAGCTGCAGCTATGAACCCCGAGAAGGACTTCGTGCCGCTCACACCCAACATCGTGCGTGCCCTTAATGACAAGCTACACGAAAAGCGGAAGGTGGCAGCGCTGGAGATCGAGAAGTGAGCTAGTCCCAGCACCCGGAAGGAAGCTCCCCCACCTCCATCCCAGGCTCCTAGGGCAGTGAAGTTCAGCCGGTCCCAGGACCCGGAAGGAAGCTCCCCTGCCTCCATCCCAGGCTCCTAGGGCCAAGAAGGTGAGC
>NW_004624768.1:20711601-20733289 GCF_000247695.1 Heterocephalus glaber
GAGAACAAGGGCACTCACCTTCTAGATCCTTGTGGAATTTAAGAAACTGTTTTTCATCAAGGTTTTTCATTAAAGGCATTTAAAACTTTAAAAAAATAAATAAATAAAAATAAAAATAAATGCTTTACTCACTGATGCGCATGCCTGGAAGGCAACAAGAACAGAGGAAACTTCCTTCTCAGGCACTCTGGCAGGAAGTTCTAGACCCTACCTGCCTCACAGAGTAGTCACCGAGCAAGAGAATAGAGATGGCAGGGAAGGCCAGGATAAGCTGATTGGGGCTGGCATTTCTGATCTCCAATTTTCAGGGCTGATTATTTTCAAGCTATGTCTGATTTTCTGGGAAAGATGGTAGTGGACAAGAGGTCCCATACTAGGGGAGTCTTCTCTACTTCTTCCACTCTTTCTGTGTGACCTCTTCCATCCACAAACCTAAATCCTTGCCCTTCCTGGCCTGTGAGCAGAAGACTGAGCAGGTAGCCCATGGGCGCACCTGGGGTCTGTCACTAACCCACCTGGGAGAAAAGGAACCTTGCCCTCCTGCATCTCAGCTCTGTCTTCCTGCTAGCCAGTGGCTCTGCTTCTGCCAGCAGTGCCCCCTACTGGCCTTCAGGCCTAGGATCCTGAGACTGGGACTTGCCTGTGTCCCCTCCTGCTCAGCAGTGCCTGGGCTGTGTTCACTTCAGACAAACAAGTCCCCTTCCTTAGCTGGTCCTTGGCTCCCCCCAGCCCCTCAGGGCTGTGGCCAGAGGCACCTCCAAGTGCTAAGTGGACCCTTCCCAACCCTGAGCCCATCCTAATCCCTTCTCCTGCACACATGCTCCCTCTAGTCTGGCAGCCTCTGGCATGGAGACTAGACTACCCCGTGTGCCCCTCTGTGCTGCCCGCCCACCCAGCACCAGCTCCTGCCCCAGGGCAGACAGCCCAAATCTAGGCCAACACCACCACGCCCTGTGATGTAATGGACCCTCGGTATTCTCTAGGGACAGGCCCATGGCAGCCTAGGGCCGGTTCCCACAGTCCTCTTCCTCCCACTTCCATTGCCGAGCTTCCCAATGCCACAGCCTCCGAGACATTGCCTCTTCGGGCTCCCCCATGACCCTTATACCAAGTGGTCTGCGGGTCCTCTGGGCTTGTCCGCAGAAGAGGTTGGCACTGTCTCTCCAGCCCCCGGCCACTTCCCACACATAGGCACACCACGTGGAGTGACAAGTGACAGCTTGTGTGATGGTGACCTCAAGGGAGTCTGAGTCCTGCACTCAGAAACTCATAGAGACAATCTACTGTGCCGATTTATGAGATTTTAGATCCTTTGCAGTTGTAAAACATTGATCATAAGGACAAATTGAGCCTCGCATAGGATTCAAAGAAAGGCAGAAGTCCACCTTGTTCTCTAACCTAGGGGATTTGTAAGCCCAGATCTGAAAAGTCCTGAAACCCCATCAGCTCATCTGAGATAACACTCAAAACCTCAGTCCTGCGTCAGAGCTAACCACCTAATCAGGATGGTTGATACTCATGCGCCTCACACATTAGGAAGAAAACCCAGTCATATATGCCAGCATTAATCCTTAGTTTCCCCATTTTACATGGAGGAAATGGAGTTTCCAAGAATAAAGTCGGGGATTTCCCTGGGGTCACAGAACTAAGAAACGATGGAGGTGGCGCTTACGCCCAGTATTCTTATGTAAGAGCCAGAAAAGTGATCATTTGTCTCTCATCAAGAATGAAGTCACTGCATTAGTAAAAAAGCCCTAGCACACCTGTGCCCAGGAGGCTGAGCCACGCTCTTTGGTACCCAGTCTAAGCCTCAGGGAGCATGGTCACAGAGGCAGCAAAGTCAGAGCTGGCAGAGCCCAAGGGTGACCCAACCCATGTGGGTCAGAATGACCACATCTCATTTTGCAAACAGCACCTTATCAGGAACAGCAATGGCTAAAACAGACAAATAGGAAGTTGTTCTGGTTGAAGGAAGGGTGACAAATCTGTTGCCCCAGCCCCTACCTTACTTATCCATGGTTAATATACCAAACTCCAAAAGTACTAAGTTAACTATGCATAAGTTCTCAAGAGCTACTCAGAAGCAAGCACAGGTCATGAGGTGCTCACCCTCTCTCTGTCTTCTGGAAGTCAGCTGTGGCCAGGACACCTCAGCATCTGGCTGGGCCAGGCACAGTGCTGCTGGCACCAGCTCGGGACACCTATGCCCCTGCCCTCAGCAGACCCTGTTCTCCCCTCAGGCCAACTCTTGGCAGAGCAGGAATGTTGCAGTCACTACCAGCAGCCAAGAGGCCACTTTTGAGCCAGACTCGCCTGCCCCTGCCCCTGCCCGCCCTGGTGAGCTCTGTGCACGCTGCTGCAGCCTTGTTCTTGCTCTCCTGCGTCTGCCCAGCTGCAGCTGGATGATCTTCAGGGCCTCCAGCTTTCCTCCCTGTCTACAGTGTGTCTTCTCTGGGGATCTTATCTGATCCCTTTAGTTTCAGACTCAAGCTGCTAGCTACCCCAGCCCAGTTCCATGTGTTAGTGTGGTCCTCTAAGCTGGGCCGGGACAGGGGCAGGCAGAGATTGTACTCAAGTCACTGCAATGAACAATGATGATGAGGGTTGCGGTGATGGTGAGGATCCTGGTGGGGATGATGGCAGCTACCATTTCCGGAGCATTGAACTCAGTGCCCAGCACTGTGCTCATCACTTTGCATCTATGACTTCTCTTTATCGAGGCAGACTGTGGTCAGCACCATGTTGCAGGAGGTCATCAAAGCTGGTTATGCCTGCCTAAACACACAGGAAGACTGGGAAGGAAGTGACGAGCTTCTGACTCCCAGTTGCCTTCTCTGGCTGAGTGACCATGGAGGGTCAGCCAGACTGGCTGCGGTGGTGCCGAAAATGGTGAGTAAAATGACTTCAGCACCAGCCCGGACAGGAGCCCAGGAAGCCCAGGCAGCCAGAGAGTGGCAGACAGGACCCAGGAATGACTCAGGGACCAGAAGTAAGTCCTGGGCACCAGGTTTTGCTCCCCCTTGCGGAGGTGCAGATAACACACCTGGGGGTTCAAGTGAGGGCTCCTCTTCCTCCCTCAAGTCAGGTTGCCCTTAGCGGGGTTTCTGATGGGTCCAGCTGGGGAGAACTGAAGGAGACGGCAGTGTGACTGGAATGCTGGGATGGAGTCTGACCCAGGATGCTGAGCCCAAGGGACAAAATGCTGTTGTCTGAATCCCGCCTCTCCAGGGGGAGCTGGATGTGTGCAGACGGACCCCAACCAGAAGGAGACCAGTGGCCCACCCAGCCTCGGATCTCCTCTCAGAGGCAGGCAAAAGTTCAGAAAATTGGCCCCAAAGGCCAGAGCTCTGTTCTCCAGGGAAGCCCAGGAGTCCAGCTGTCAAGAGGAGACGTGAGCCCTAGGTCCAGAGGGTGGAGGGGGAGCATTTGGGGAGCTAGGAATGCAGGGTGGGGTGGGCTGGACAGCCTCGGGGTCTAGAATGGGTTAGGGGAGAAGAGCTCCGATAGGAGTGCACAGGGTCCTCCCATCCCCCCTACACCTTCCCAGCTCCTCCCGGGGCTACTTCACACCTCCGTCTCCCTGACCCAGGCCACGGAGCCAGCAGAAATCACCAGTGAGGCTGGCAGGCCCTGGAGCCTGCCCAGCATCAGCTTCGAACTCACCGGGTTGATGTCTTCGCGTCTCATCATCTGCAGTGGACACAGTCGGCCTGTAGGCTTGGAACGCCCACACTTCGCTGTCTCTGTGTAGTCTGCAGGGGACACCAACCCATGGTTTCTCTAGAGACGCTCCTCACCCTCCCTTCTCCTTTCCCTGTTCCAGGCTCTGTCTCCCTCAGGCTCTGCCCCTGAACTCCTAGTCTGTTCCCGTCCTTACCCTTTGCTCAGATCGCATTTGCAGCTGCCTCCTCCTGCACAACTGAGGAGCCCAGGGCAAGGCCGGCCTAAGCCCTGTGCCTGACCTCTCCTCACCTTGGCTTCTTCCTGCCTTCTCACTCCCTCCTCGCTGCTGCTTTCCACCAGCTGTTCTTCCGCCTTGGATCCCCAGAAGACTCAAGCCCACGGCCTATTGTCCATGTGTCCCCAGGGTGTCAGCCACTCACTCCACGAGTGAAACTTTCATCTCACGTGCAGCCCCTGTAGAAGCCATCAGATGCTCAGAGACCATGCGGCTCACCTCCCTGATCCAGCCTTCTTCCCTGAGATCACACTGGCAGCAACTGCCATGATATCTAAGCTCAGGTGCTTTCTGCTGTCCTCACTTCCCGGGTGCACTGAATTTCAATTCTATAACCAGAAAGGACAGCATTTCTTCCCAAGATGCATTGAGCAGTCGGCAAACAGCGCTGGTTGGCTCTGGGCGACTGTCCTTGGAAGTGATGGAAGGACAGAGGAAGGCACACAGCCGCTCGGTTTGGGGAGTGAAGCTCAGCTCTGGGGATGTAGGGGGCCAGAGAAGGGCACAGACCCCACTGAGCAGGCCCAGAGAGGCTCGGCACAGAGAGACAGACTGCAGTCAGGAGCAAGCCAGACGGGAAAGGGCAGCGAGCAGGTCTGAGCAGGAGTCAGTGTGCACCATGAATAGGAACGAGAAACCCAGGGATTCATGGGACCACAGCCCGACATTAGAGATGTTTCCGAGATGTGTGCTCTCTCTCCCGGTACCATCACTCCATTCCTACAAGCCAAGTCCTGTCCACGTGCTACCTGACTCCTTTCCCTCATTTCATTTCAACTTGCAGCACAAGTCTTGGCAGTCACATATCCTAACCACTTCTCAAACCCTCTGGTTTCTCTCTGTCCCCTACTTCCTGCTCAGGGTTCTCAACCTATGTAGCCAGAGGAACCCCAGTATCTCATCACTCCTCTACCCATCTCACCCTCTTCATATTCACCCTTCCCCACAGTGCAGACACGTGCTCTTGTACTCTCCACCCAGCACTCCTGAGGGCCCACACCAAAACCAATCGGACAAAGGATGTTGAGCCTTCTCTCACTGCCCTTGTCTGCCCTGCAGCCTGTCTGAGCCCTCACCTGCCCCAACACCATGCCCCAGCTATGAATTAGGCTACCTCCCCTGCAGTGCTGCTCCCTCCTGCATACTTTGGCAATGCTGCCTCCTCTCCTCTGTCTCACTCACCCTCTGAGTCTCTGCCCAGGGACCCTCTTCTGGGCCCTCTGTTGAATTCTTTCACCACCAGTGTGATTCCCGCCCCTTCCCCATGCTCAGTCAGAGCCTCCGCGTAGTTCTGATGCTGTGCTTTTCCTATCCATTTATTATCTCTAGGTTGTGAGTACATTAAGTGCAAGACCTAGATCTTATTCATCTTTGTGTTCTCTTACCTAACTCGGGGCCTAGAATGCAGTAAGAACTCAAACCTTTCTGAACCAAATAAATAAAACCATAGGAAATTGAATAATGGAAGCTTGTGGCTACTATGACCATGAGTGCAAGGAGAACAAGGGGAAGGAAGGAGAAAAAGCAGAATGAGCTTGTTTGGATATACAGAGTTCAGAGCACCTATGGGCTAGAGAATGTAGGAAGCCCAAACACTTGGACAACCAGTGGAAGAGACAACCAAGAGAAGACCCTACAGAAAGAGAGAAATTAAGAAAGTTCCAACACAGAAGCCAAGGGGAAGGGAGGATCCATTTTACATGCTATTTAGTCTTCACTGGCTGTGGGACAAAACAAATAAACCTCAAAAACCTTTGGCAAATCCACTTGGCCTCCCAACTCTCTTGGAGCAGAAACGGGCTTTCAACATCCCATTGAATTAAAGAGCTTCATTTCCAGGATGCTAAAGAGAAGTGTTTTGGGGAAGAGCAAATAGACAGAACAAAACAAAACAGAGGATGCATTTGGTGACCACCAAGCTCCCCAGTGTCAGGCTCATTCCTGTAGCCCATTGTCCATTTCCCATAATACCCAATCCCTGTGCATTGGAACGGTAATACAAGCCACGTGGTCGTGATTCATTTGCACTTCATGTAACAAATGTTGGGCTGTAGCTGTTTGATGTCCAAGAGACCATCTGAAGAGCCTTTGCAGCCAGAAGTCATGAGCTGCCAGGGAAATGAAGAGGAGAAAAGCCCTGAGGCCATCATCAGGGAGTGGACAGAGAGGATGGGGCCAGAGGCCTCCATCTGCCAACTATTAGACCAGATCCATGTTCTGCGACGCAGCTCCCAGACCCGGGGGATGGAAACAAGCACTGCCCTGCCCGGAAACCAACTGTCACTTACATAACTAATTGGTTACTGTCGGACATTTAGATTATTTCTACTTGTGGCATGATAGATAAAGCTAAGGTGAAAATCTTTGTTGATAAATTTTGCTTATCATTTCCTGAAAGCTAAGTTTTCTAAAACAGAATTACTAGATCAAAGGGGAGAAACATTATTAAATCACATTTCAGAAAAATTACCCTGGAGATGGGAAAAAAGAAAAAGAAAATTTGAAGTTATCCTCCTGCGAGCATTGAATGAACTTCTCTTTCTCACCATATCTTTCCAAGCATGAAACAATAGCAATGAAATAATCCAATAGAATATTATGAAACTATTAAAAATCATGCTTTCAAAGACTTTACATATCCACTGCCTGCCTCTCAAGTGGAAGGTTCCGAGTTCGATACCCGGTACAAACAAACAAAAAAAAGACTTTGCATAGTAATGGGAGACTATTAATATAACTATAAAATTGTATTCTTTAATATAAATTGTACACAAATATAAACTCACTTCTATATTTATTTTGAGACAGAGTCCCAAGGCACTGCCAAGTTGCCCAGGCTGGGCTTAAACTTGTGACCCTCCTGCCTCAGCCTCCCAGAGTGCTGGGGTTACAAGCGTGCATCACCAATTATGATACAGGTGTGACATTTCTTGTGTTAGCCAGTCCTTCCAAGCGGTTTCTTGGGGACCAGGCTGTCTCCACCTCATGTCTGCACCTCCTTGAGGAGTTGCCCTGGAGTTGCAGGGGACCTGAGAGCATGGAGAATATACAGGGCTTTTCCACAGCTCGGGTAGAAGGGACACTGGTGCTTTCGCTCATGAACTGTGGCTGGAACAGCTTCCCCTGCCCCTGAAGCAAACACCCCCAGTGCGCAGAAGACAGCCAACAACTCTTCCCCAGTCCAGGGCACCTAACTCCAAAGACCAAAGCCTCCCACGGATGCACAGGGATCTCTGCGTCAAATCCTACATAGGTCTTCTTGGTCCAGAGAACTACGGTTCTAGAACAGGGCTCAGCACACGTTTTTCTCAAAGGTCCAGCAAGTAAACACAATAGGCTTGCAGGTGATAGGGACTCTGGTGTGGGCTCCACTCTGCCCTGCAGCAAGAAGCAGTCACAGTGTGGATGCAAATGGTGGGCTCAGCTATGCTCTGGTCAAGCTTTGGGTACAGGACAGAGCAGGGTGTATTTGGTGTGGGTGGAAGTTTCCCAGCCATGGCTTTGAAAGGTCACGTGACCTGCCTGCTAGACACCGAGTGTCCAAGGTGGGGCGGGGACAGCACAAAACCCACAATGTCCTCACCTGAAGACAGCAAAATGGAAGTCGTTGGCAGCCACAGGCCCAGGGAAACTCTGCTGCCCTCCTGCACAGCCGCTGTGGGGTGAGGGCTCCCTGGCTCTGCACCTCCTGCTCCCTCTGCTTCCTCTCCAAGGACACATTATAGAAGGTGCTTCCTCTTCTGTTGCCTCCTTAGCCATATTTAACATGAGCTTTGGAAACCATGTCCTCCTTGGGGGCTGCATAGCTTCTCAGCTTGTTTGCTGGCTAGCTTGTTGGAGCCTCAGTGATCACAGGCTTCTTACAGCCAGAGCCATGGTGGGGGTCTTGTCATGCTTTGCTGGCAGAGTGACTCTCACACGTTGGTAGTCAGCTCCTCTTCTGGGAGCCACACTCACCATTCCTTCCAGACTTGGAAGATCTGGGGATCTGCTTTTCTCTCCATTCTCTTCCCTGGGCTTCTTTCCCACACAGTAACCGTGTTCCCTAGGGCAACGAGGGGCAGTAAGTGTGAAGACCTAGCCTGGTTTTGCTCTGAGACCTTATAACCAAAGGGAACTTTCAACCACAGCCTTCATTTGGTTTTTGCCCTGATCCCAACTGGGCAGCACATCCTCAATCTATAATTTGCCATTCGCTTCTCAAGGTCTTTCTAAATCCTATTTCTTACTATTTATCAACTAGGGACAGTTAACTTTTCAACCTTAACTTCTGCCCTTTCTTCATTCCTTTTGTTTTTGGATATCCTTTTTTTGGTACATTTTAGGTGTACAATATAATGACATTCATCATTGGAGATATGCACCTTTACATGCTCTCTTGGTACTTATTTTTCCCCCTTCCCCTGTCTCCATTCCTTTTATTACTCCTAGAAACCAGTGAATTATTCTCTGTGCTTGTCTGCCCCTTGTAACATCTTGTTAAATGCGGTGGGTAACGACCAGCACATGGTACCAACACACTTCATTTCCAACCTCCCCTTGGAGCTAGAAGCTCATTAGGAAGGAAATCTGCCTTCCAAGCCATGGAAGGCTGCTCTTATAAACATTTACCACTCTACAGAAGGGGCTGCTGGCTTCCCAGTCTCTGATTCAGTTTCCTCATTGCTGCTGCCTCTCCAGTGTCAAGACCACACGGTTTAGTTTTCTGTTACAGCAGCATCCCACTCCCCTGCCAGTTTCTAAGCACCAAGATGCATGATGGACAATGTCTTACCCCATTTTATGTTGCTAAAACAGAATACCTGAGCCTGGTGACTGGTGGAGAATGGAGGTTCATTTTAGCTGAAGGTCCTGGAAGCTGACAGGTCCAGGAGCACAGTGCCCAAGAGAGCCTGGTGCTGCTTCTATTCACAGCAGAAAGCAACCCATTGCAGTGGTAATGATCCAATCTCTTCAAAGCAGGAATTCACCCATGCTGGTGAGAATGAACCCTGTCCTGTGACAGAGGCATTACTGACCCAAACAGCTCTCCAAAGTCCCATCATGTCTCCCATCATGTCCCATCATGTCACATTTCAACATGGTGTCAGAGGAACAAGCCAGAGAGGTCATAAATGATTCTGATTTTCGGTGGTTTAACGAGTCCTTCGCCTGCTCACATAAAGTTTGACACAAGTGTGGCAGCTGTCTGTGGCATACAAACATCTCATTTTCCACAGTGAGCATGTATTACTTTTTAATCAGAAGAAAAGCACAAGTACTGAAGCCAACAGGTACTTCAATTGCTTGGAGGTATGGTCTTCCAACAATTCACCTGCCTTTACCCTTTGAAAGCCACTTGATCTGAATGGACCTTCAGGAGGCACAAGGATGATATACATAGGTTCTTTTCCCTTGGGAACGGCCATGACTCTGAAATCTTCTTAACCCCAAAAGCAGCCTAGTGTCTCATCCTCCTCTATTCTCCCCACGCCCATCTCTTACCTGTAGCATTTGGATATGGAACAGTAATTTAAAATAATTGATATATTGGTCATTTCTCTTTTGTGTTTCTGTTTCCAATTTTTCCCTAACACCCTAGGTCACAGATATGCTGGGAGGTGGGAGAAGTAGCCAGCTAGAGACCAGACATGTAGGGAGGGAAAGTAAGTCATTCTGCTTTGGATGTGTGTACACAGGGTATTTGGAGGTCTCTGACCACACAACAATCTTATAAGCTAGATTTATTGGAGGGAAGATATTTCCCAATTGGTTTTCCTCCTGGCCATCAGGAGGCAAGCCTAGATGTTAACTTTCTTCATTTATTCCAAACACTAAGAGCATACCTTTGGCCTGGGAGGGAGAGTCTATGGCTTAAGATGCTGCCCAAAAGGGTAGGGCGTGACTTAGAAAAGTAGAATGGTAGAGTCCCAAAGGTAATGGACAAAAGGAGGAATTAGTAAGAGAAGAAAAACAGTGTTTCACTGTGTTAATCCTGATGCTGTAGGAAAGTTCAGGGAAGCACTTTTGCCCAATTCAAGCTGGACCCACTTCTCATCTCAAGCACACCCATAGGGAGATCATGACTGGGAAACGATGCCAAAGCAACTCAAAGTGTAGCAAAATAGGGAGACGGAGGCCTTGAAGTCTGCATAAAGGGGTGCTTTCCAACCCTGAGTGCTGTGCACATGGTCAAGAAGTTCCATGGTTCACTGGAGGAACCCCTGCTATGGGAGAAGCAGTGTCTACCATCGGCCCCTGAAGACCAGGGTGAGGACAGGACAACCAAGGAACACTGAGAAGAGAAGGGGAGGGCAAGGGACACTCCGTGGAGGAGGCAGAAATGGTGAATCCTGGGGTCTGGCAAGAACTGGAAGGATGGAGCAGCCACTGCAGTCCTGAGACACAAGGGCCTCCAGCTGGCCAGGGGCTGTGATAACAGGAGAGGAATCCTGTGATCGCATAAGCTTGGGTCACTGCACATGACAGCCCTCTCTTGGAAATGTTTACGAAGGAAGTCACCAAGAACTCTTTGGGCTGCGGTTAAGGAAGCTGACTAGAGTCAGCAGTTAGAGAAGAGATGAGGTTGGGGAGCAAACTGACAGTGGGCTGTGTCCCGCTCCACCCTGAGAAGGAAGGGTGCGATTGTCTCCCCTCACCCCGAGTCAGATGAAACGAACTTCAAAGGGCTTGCTCAGTGATACTGATGGGCAACCCTGAGTGTGGAAGAAGCCCAGAACTGGTGCTGACTCCCACCTGGAAAGGCTAAAGAGAGAAAGAAAATAAGAAATATTGAGCTGTGCTTTGATGGTGAAAGGAAAGAGAAGTGACTGCTCTTGGACAGAGCAGTCTCAGAATTTGGGAGTCTCCAAGAGCCTGGGGCTATTTCCTGTGGGCCAGATGTGGGCTGCATGAGAAAGAGTGAGCTCACCCTTGGTCCCATTTTTGTCCTTGGAGGAGCAGACAGACAGGCAGGCAGACCTCAACAGGAAGAATGCACAGTAGGGAGCTCCTGGGGTGGAGCACTAGCAGCACAGTGGGCCATGGACCTAGGTGAGATCTCTAGAGTGGGAGATCCCTCAAAGGCTCCCCAAAACACAGCGGACAGTGACGGCGGCTATCTGCCAAGCTTGAAAACACAGGAGCTGGGTCTTCGGATCTTTTCCTCCTGCAGCTCCGACCCCAAGAGCATCAAAAAGTGCAGTGAGCCAGATGGAAACACACTTGCCAAAGGCTCTGCAGGAGGGGAAGGCTCAACTCAATATCAAGTTCAGAATTTGACTCCTGTATAGAAAAATGACATCGCAGTGGCTAAATTGAGTCTGTGTTGACGTGTTCAGGAGCATAAAGTGGCCAAAGGCAACTGTATCACCTATGGGCCTAGCTGAGGGGACAAGGAGGAATTCACCCCAGAGATCAGGACCAAGGGACCCTCCTCAGGGTGCAGGAATAACATTGTCTGATGAATTCATCCCTGTGTACTCCATGTCTGGGTTACGTATGGAACATGGGGAGGAGGAGAGGAAAAGAGAAGGAGAGAGAGATGATGGAGAAGAGGAAGGGACAGAGTGACAGAAGAGGCCCCGTGGAGGTGAGGGGAAGAGAACTATCCCATAGGTTTCCCTCGCTTGTGACCTTCATTTGACATTTTTTTGGGTGGTGTTACTGGAGATTGAACCCAGGACCTCACACTGAACTACTTCCCCAGCCCTTTTTTATTCTTTTGTTTTGAGACAGGGTCACTAAGTCACTAAGTTGCCCAGGCTGGGCTCAAACTTGTGATCTTCCTGCTTCAGCCTCCTAGAGTGCTGGGATTATAGGCCCGCATTACCACAGCTGGCAAAGAGTGCTGTGTTCCGCCAAAGCCCTTCAGTAACTGCCTACTGCAAGACCAGGGCTCCCCTCCTGCTCCAGGTAAGAAGGCAAAAGCACCATAGGGTTGACCCCCAGAGCAGCCCTCAGTGACAACCAGTGTGGGGTGAAGGTGTGACTCCCCGCTATTCGCATTCAGGAGAGGCAACTCCAAGTCACTTCCTGTGTGCCAGCCATAACCCCAATGTCACCTGCTTGATAGACAACTTTTATTGCCATTCCTTTCTTCCTCTTTCCCATTGCTCCTACATCAGCTGCACCCCTCGCCCTCACCTCCTTCTGTATGCATCCCAGGGGAGAGGCCACTTCTGCCCCTTGGTCTCTAGGGGCCTCCAGCCTGGCCCCCATCGCTGGCAATGCTCTCTCTCTCTCTCTCTCTCTCTCGCTCTCTCTCTCTCCTGGCCCATTCCCCTGTCCCTTCCAGTGAAGAAGGGAAGGATGAAGAACCCAGAAGCCTCTCCCACCACCGCCTATCCCCCACAGGAAGAGCCTGGACCTCAATTCAGGGGTCCCTCAGGCCCCCAAACTGTCCAGGCAGCAGCGTCCTGGTGTGGCGGCTACAGGCCCTGGCAGCTCAGCTCCAGGGTGGTGCTGCTTCCTGTCCGTCTGTTTAGAAGCACATTCGGGAGACATGAGCAGATGTTTGGCAGATGTTCAACCCTGTTCCAATCAGCCAACAATAACAGCGCAGAGGCAATGCAGGAGGGGAGGAGAAGACTGCTCAGCGGCAGGGGATGCCAGAGGAGGCACTGTGTCTGTCCCCCGGGATGGGGGTGCTCCTAGGTGATTCCACACTCAGTGGGCTCCGGCACAGCATGCCCAGTGCCAGAAGTCTGGGTGGAGCTCTGGGCGGGTCGGTTTGCTTAGCTGTCCAGACAGCCCACAACCCCAGTGCCAGGCTGCCTGGCTGCCTGAGAGGCCTGGAGAAGCTGCAAAGGGCTGGGCTGGGGTAAGGCGGGCTAGAACAGGGCCCAGGAGCTCTTCCTGGGCACACGGACAAATGCCCTCCTGACTGGACATCTCACCACATTGCTCCTCGAAGAACCTTCTCATGGTGAGAGCTGGCGTGAGACCAACCCAAGCACCAGGCATCCAGACTGCAGGGGTGTGGGAGAAACTAAATCTCCAAAGGAGCCAAGGAGGTGTTGCAGTCTTTTTTGTGTGCTTTTTGAATTTTAAGCTATTTAATTGACGAAGATTGTATGTGTCCAAGGTGCACAGTATGAGGATTTGTTAGGCAGGGACATTGTGCAGTGATTATCCCAATCACAGTACCCCCTACTTGTTGATTTTGTTTTCATTGTATTTTTTTAATTTCAGAAAGTTCAAGGCTTTTCATCATAACTGAATTGCATGATTGATTAAATATTGCCAGTATTATTTTCCAATATTTTTAAATGCAGCCACATAGTCACGTGTTTTGAATTATATTAACATGTGCATAGCAGCTTAAGACTCACCAACATTTACATTATGCTTCCTCAGGAGGATCTGAGATGATCCATCAGCAAAGCAGGCTACAAGATTATTTGGAGTTTACAATAAGATGGTCGGTGGAATTCCACAATTCCAGCAAAGAACTGAATCTTTGAATTTGCTTTGTAACAAATGAAAATTCAGTGGTGCTCTTATCTGATTTTGCATTTAGAAGATGGTTATAAAAGCTCTATTATAAGGAATTAAAGAAGAGGATATCCTATTGTGCATCATGCAAGAAACAGAAAAGCAATGGCTTACAAATAACTGTTGAATAACTGAGGGAATTGTGGTTTTCCTTTCCTTATGAACTCCCCAAATCAAAGACGCTTCTCAAAAATACAGACCTGCCACAAGTTTCCATGTCTTCCTTGGGCAGAAGCTGTGCTGGTCTTTTCTGAAGTGTTTCAATATTAGTGTTGGTGATGCCACAGCAAGCACAAAAGGTGTTCACCTCCCACTTGAAAGCTCTAACCTTTGCTCATCTCCTCTCCTCCACCCCAGCCCACTCATCATCCCTCCACTCTCTTCACTTTTTTAGATCCCATGTATAAGTTAGATAATGCAGTATTTGTCTTTTGGTGTCTGGCTTATTTCACTTAACATAATGCCCTCAAGTTTCTTCCATATCGTCACAAAAGGCTGTGGTCCTACTATGCATTCATGGCAGGGATGTGGGTCTCCACCTCCTGGTCCTTCTCCTCGGCCCCACTCTGCCAGCTCCCTGCCAACCCGGAGTGGAGTGGGTGGTACTTGAGCCTCCCCCCCCCCCCCACCTCTCTCTCTCTCTCTCTCTCTCGCTCGCTCGCTCGCTCGCTCGCTCGCTCACCCATGCCCTGCAGGCACCTGTGTTGCGCATGTAGTGGCTTCTGTGACTGTTTCCAGCCCCACTGCAACACAGCCAGCACACAGGAAGGACTGCTTCCCACAAGGCAGCACAGCATGATGTGATGGCTACGCTAGCCCCCGGCAGATGGCCTGGAGACCCTAGGGAACTTAACCTCTCAAGTGTTTCCTCTCCAGTACAAGTCTGATGGCAGTGGTGCCGACTCACAGGTCTTATGTGAGGATTACAGCGGCTAAGCATGATAAGGGCCTGGCATACGGCAAAAACTCAATGTTAGCTGTGATGGTGGTCATGTCCCGACACAGAAGATAAAATTGGGAGTATCCTTTCCTGCCACTGAAGAGCTCACAAACAATGCGGTAGACAGAGACACAAATGCACCATTGCTGTTCAGAGCCAGGAGCAGGAATCAAAAAAAGCACTGATTCACAGCAAGGCCAAGTAACTCACTTCACCTCTCCAAGCTCCACTTACCTGAAAAATGAGAAACTTCGTGGTACCAGCAGAGCACTGTGCTCAGCAGGGGATGAGGAGATTGAAATCATGTATGCATTGTGCAGCTCTGTACTAGAAGTTACTTTTTTTTTTTGGTACTGGGGATTGAACTCAGGTCCTTGTGCTTGCACAGCAGGCTGCAAAGCCACTGAGCTAAATCCCGGCATAGCTCTGTACTAGAGAAGTTCATGGTGATGCACAGGTGGAAAAACAGACATTTAAAAATTAGAATTAGAAGGCAGCACATGAGATGAGCAGAGACCAGCACCAAGAGACCAAGTAGCAACATGAATTGTTAGTGACAGAGGGCAGGACAGGATGCTGAGCATTTCACATGAATGACCTCCATCCTCACCAGACCCGTGGAGATGATAATTCTAGCTGCTTTCTTAACCCAGGAGTGAACAAAGGCTCAAAGAGACAGCATGGCCTTCGGAGGCCACACAAGCAGGATGTGACCAGTGTCCCCACCGAGTTGTTGGAGCTTGGACCCACTACCTTCCGCCACCTCTCTGAAACACATAACCCATTTCACTGAATCTTCTAAACATGTCAGAATCTGGTGACCAAGGGGGGTTCCCAGCTTGATGAGGACAAAGGTCTCAGCTTTGACTGTCAAGCAGCAGAGAGGGATTTGGAATCTGCACATCACCCAGGATCCCCAGCCTGGGGTCAGGGCAGTTTCTGGGTGGGCTCCAGATTTCAGACCGTGTGTCTATAAAGAGTTCCAATTTGAACTCCCTTGGCGCACATCCAGGAATGCTGATTAAAGCAGTTTTTCTACCTATGCTTCAGACAGCGTTTCTTTCACAAAGAAAAAAAATGAACTGATATCTGGCCATGATGCTTTTATGGTTTTTCCCCCTCTTAAAATGAGTATTTTACAAACCGGAAGTTCCTCCGTATTTTGAAATTAAACTCAACAGCCCAGTGATTTCGTCTTGCTCTGCTACTGTAATTCACAGTGACATCTAGTGGCCATCATGGAGAACTGCAAACCCAAATGAGCCGCGGAGAAACAGGGCTTTGAGACCACACATCGGTGGAGTTCCAGCCTAGGTCCTCTCTCCAAGGTGCTGGGCAGATTGGAGGTGATGTGGCTCCTCCCTCCTGCACCCACCCTCCACACACCTTGCCTGTCTTCCCAGAGGACTCAGCCATGTCCTTTCCCCTACCTGGGCCCCTCTGCTGGCAAGCGTTAAGACTGCTCAATCCAGAGACTGGATTTTCTGCCCACTATCAATGACTCACTTGGGCTTTGGGTAGAAACAGCCAGCCTGGCAGATGACAGGAAAAGAGCATCCCTCGGGGACAGGCGTCTGCAGGCAGCTCTCGGGAGGGTGCCCACCTCCTTGTCTCTCGCCTCCCCTGTCCCTCCCTCCTCAACCCCAACACCACCTGCCTCAAACCTGATCGTTGCCTCTCCCTGAACTGCCATAGTATCTTGTTAAAGCAAAGCCACATCACTCTCTTTCTCAAAGTCATCTAAAATCTGACATCACTTTCAAGATAAAATTCAAATCCAACAATGTGATACATGCAACCAAGAGTGATATTCAAAACCACACAGCTTTCAGGCCAGGGATTTAGCTCAGTGGCACCGAGCCTGCCTTGCAAGCGCAAGGTCCTGAGTTTGATCCCTGGTACCAAAAAAAAAGAAACAGAACCAAACAGCTTTCTCTTGAATGTCACTGGACACCAGCCAACAACCAGAACCCTGGGCACAGCGGGGTTGGGCTGGACAGGAATGCTCCAGTAGCTGGACAGTAGGGAAGTACGGTGCTTCTGGGGCTTGGGTCAGTGGCTGTCGTCCAACCAGGATGGATGCAGTGGGATAGGCTCACCACCAGTGCAGCCACACGGTGGCTGCCTGCGTCAGCTCTGGTCATGACCTACTCCCAACTGTCCTGTCCTCCTCTCCAAGTGCCACACTTCAGGGACACAGAGGTGGCCTCTGCAAATGCAGCCTCCTTTGCCTGGAACACTCAACTCGGTGTCCTCTCTAGTTCCTGTCCTGTCCTCTGAGGGTCCTGAGACAGCTGTTCCTGACCTCTGGGGAGGAGTCACCCTGGGACCCTAGTGCCCTGCCATAGTCACACTATCCTCAACTGCAGCTCCTTACAGCTTCTCACTGTCTCCAAACCTCCCAGCAGGAGCACTGGCCTGCAGCAAACAATCAGTGTGCATTTTGCCAAGTGAGCTAAAGTGAACCTCTGAGTCAAAAGGACCCTGCAGCCCATGACTTGGGCAAAGCTATGTGGGCATCGCAGTAGCAGCAGTGACTCGATGCCACTTCTGTGTGGCACACAAGCACTCACAGCACTCAGGACAGTCTCCACAATCGGTGGCTGTGCATACTTCCCAGTAAGTTGTGAGCCTTTGCTATACAGCGTATTCAAGAATATTTAACAATTTTACCCATGCCTACTATTATGACTTGTGACTAGATGTCCCCTCAAAGCCTCGTGCACTCATAGGTGGGGCTTTTCAGAGCTGGCTCGATCTAGGGTGTGTGATATTGGGATTAAGAGTGTGCAGTACTGAATTAGTCTACTGACTGGAAATGGCACAGTTCTGGGTGTGGCTGAATGGATTAACTGCAGACAGAAGCCCCACCCTGGGTGTGGGTGGCATCGCACAAAAGGCTGGTAGCCTGGATGGGATGAAGAGGAAAGGCAGGTTGCTGCTGCTGCTGCCACCTGCTGCTTCCTGTCTGCCATGCCATGAGCTCTTTCTCCTCGGTGTTGCCCCTCTGCTATGCTGCCCTGCCTTGGAGCCAGCTGGCTATGGACTGAAACCTCTACATAATAATGATATACGTGGAAGTCTCAGTGGAAGGCTGCTTGAGGGGCTATGTCCATCTGGTCCCTGGACAGATGTCCACAAACCAGCCTTGCCTGGAAGCCACCAGAGTTCTGGGTTCCCATCAAAGCCTGGTTCACAGGCCAAAAGCAGGAAGCTGTCCTAGAGACCATGTATTCTAATCTCTATAGGAGAAGAGAGGGAGGGAGGGAGGGAGAATGGCTCTCCATGGCATCCTCTGTAAATGACAAATAAAGATCTACAAGAAGGTCTAGGATGGGGGTCCTCGAAGGGGACATTTAGCGATGTCTACAGACAGCTGTGGTTGCCACCAGTAGAGGATGCTACTGTTTCTTAGTGGACAGAGGCCAGGGCTGCTGCCCACAGGACAATCCACTCAGCAAAGAACTGGCCACAAATCCAAGGGTGCTGAGGCCAGGAGCCCTTGACCTACCAGGGCTGGCCCAGCTTGTGCTGCCGCTCTGAGCTGTGTGACCTTGAGCTGTGTGACCTTGAGTGCTGCCTTCTGCATACAAGGTATGAAGTTGCTCACTTGTTGGTTTGTCCATCCATTAACAGATATTTCTCAAGAAATGGGGAGAAGCAATGAAAAAGGCCCCACATAACCCGAGAGTAGAGAGAATCAAACAGCTGAGTGGTCAATGCCCTTTACAACCCCGCAAGGTGTCCAAGACCCCAGGCAGTCGAGGTAACGTGCAGATGACACCGTGACCCCTGTCACATACCCCCTCCCTTGGGAAGAGCTTGTTCTGCAGCTGCCGACTATGCTTTCTCTGTCCTGAGTCACATGCAGTTTTTTTTCCCCTGTTTTAACCTCTGAATGACGTGGCTACGAGTGAGCCAGCAGTCAGTGGCACTAATTCCTCATGGTGCCCTTAACCCTCCTCGATGGTCCAGTCCAGAAACCACTGGAGGGTTGTTTATGGGAGGCCTGCGGGTGCCCCTGTGGTCAGAAAGCTTTCCTCCCTATACAGGAGTGAGCACGCTTGGGTCTTCTTACTGGTAAAGAACATCTTGCCCAGCCTGGTGGGGCACCCAGACCTGCCCACCTCCACCTTGGACTGGCCTTATGGAGACAAACCAGCAGCCCTCATCCTGTCCCTAGGGAAGGGAGGGCTTCTCATCCAGGCTGCACATTAAATTAGCAAGTTTTTGAAAATACTGATCCCTGGGCTCTACTTCAAATAAATTACCAAGAATCCCTGGAGACGAGTCCAAGCCCAAGCATCTGTATTAAGCCCCACCCCCAGAGATGCAGATCCAAACACCCCAGGCACTGAGTGTTCTCATCCTTCGGGTGGTCCAAAGGTGCAGCCAGGCGGAGACCCACTGGTGAAAGCCCTCCCTGCACACCCAAGGAACTGCTGTTTCTCCAACACCCCTGAGCCATGGGGTTCCCCGAGGCTGCACATGGAGCCATCTGAAGATGGCTGGACGCAGGCTGCATCCAGACAGGAGGCCTGAATTCCTGTGCTGGGCCCCAGCATCAGTAGTTACTGAAGTTCCTCAGGATGGCACCAACACATGTCACACCGAGCCATGAGTCAGTCCAGCCAGGGGTGGGACCTCCACTCCCAAATACAGCAGCACCTGATGGCAACGTCTGCATCCCTGAAAGGGGTCATTGTGCCCAGTGGCCAAGCTTCATGTATGTAATCACATGTGTGTCACTGTGGCCTCCTTCACCTCAGTCTGTTCACTGGTGACCTAAGCCTACCGCCGTATTCTAACACCGCACATATCACAGGCACAAAGAAATAGAACGATACACTGACTTTCCAATCGTGCACTAGCACCATGACTGTGCCAGGTTAAGAGGCAGAAAAGAAGGTTTTCTGCAGCCTGAAACTCATCACAAAACAAGAGATTACCTGTGACACAGAGGAACTAAGTCAGAAACAGAAATAAAAATGAGATGTTTTCCAGACAGGGACATTTTTAATTCCAAGGCAAGGCCTTGGCCCATAGCTACCCACCACTGTACAGTGGAGGGCAAAGAGCTGGGCCATGACATCTGTTCCTGCAGCTTTCTTACATACAGCTCCCGGAAGTAAGTGTCCTGGTAGGACCTGCTGTGGGTCAGCCTCCAAGCAGGGGCTGCTGAGTTCTTCAGGATTTGGTTATTGACAAAAAAGCCCCCACTTTGTCATTTCCAATGCTATTTGTTCCCAAAAGCTGTGTGAACCCCCCATCACCTGTGTCGCCCTGTGACCTCCCCTACCATGGACTCAGTGATCTTAATACAGACTTTGTTTTAATCTTGTGTTCAGAGAGCTCTCCACTTTACCTAGAGCAGCTCAAGGCATGATGGCAATGTCCTTTAAAGCTGCATCTGATAGAGCCAAGCCCAGGAGAACAGGTATGTGCTGACATGTCACTGTGTGTGATGGCACACAGCCAGCCCCACGGTTCCAGTGTCCTCTGCCGGCTGTCCACGCAGGTCCAGCATGGTGGACGAGGCATCCCTCGGGTTCCCAGTGACCAACATCCAGTAGTTCTTTGGCTTCTCAGCTCTGTGTGAATCCAGATGTGTGTGAGCAGCAACCTCAGCTTCCTTCCCAAAATAGGTCCTGCAGCAGTAAAGAGTTAACTATGGTGGGAAACTGAGTCAAACAGCCACGGCTTTCCTTCCATCTCAAAGCACCTACTGCAGCAGGCTGCTATGTAGGCTTTGGGGTCTCTAGGACAAGACATGTTTTCAGGAAGGAGTCACCCTGTGGGGTTAGGGTTAGGTTTTGAAGGTCCACTTCTTGCTAAAGTCCTCCTGGCGGGAAGGACCGGTGTAAAGAAAGGGCCCCCAGTGAGTCTTCGTAGAACCACCATTCCAGGTGGCAACATCTCACCCCACAGGACATTTTTCCCCATCTGGACGGTCTTTAAACTGAACATCTGTGTTGGTACAGACATTCCTCGTTTAACAACAGAGCTCTGGTCCTGCAACTGGATCATTAAATAAATTGGTCGCTAAATGAGGAATCGTATATTTTGTACATTATAATATTCAGAACAAAAAATTAGTCAAAGGAAACTCCAGCTTGATGACTGCTTTTATTTGCGTAACTTTTACTCACAGTGCTGTAATGTATGACAACATAAAAGTATACAGTACTGTACTGTACAGTGCCATGAGCAAAAATTACAGGAATGTATAAACAAGGTATACTATACAAAAAAAGACACTGAGGCCTATAAACAAGGTGTACAGAACTGTACCAAAAAAAATGGGTCACAAGTCAGCAGTGAGCTGTAAATCCAAATAATTGTAAAACAGCTAGTCGTTAAAGGAGGAATAGCTGTACTTCCCCAACACCGCCGAGCGTAGCATTTGCTGTTACCTTCAATACACTGACCTTAAGAAAAGGTGCCGGTGGGCTGCCAGGCCCCGATTTGTGTGACGGTGATAGATGAGAATTTTTTCATTTGCCTTTACAGATTAGAAAAAAAAAGTGTGCCATTAGCATTCTGAATTAAGACCTCCAATTTCCTATAAGCAAAAAATACAGAAGTGTATGATATATTAATTTCAATTTAATATATATGGAATAACTTGGAAGCCAACCCATAATAAATTTGATTAAATACATTATGATAGATATTTGTATGATAGAGTGATCATTCAAAATCATAATGGAGATCTTTGACAATGTGGGGTATGGTCAATGGTGTTAATAAGTTGAAAAATGTATATTCATAATGTTCTGTTCTATAAAAAAAGAAAGAAAACGTCAAAAATCCACACATGTACGTCTGAATAGAAAAAGAAACAGTGAATAACAGCGGCTGTCTCTGGAAGGTGCAATTATTATTGGTGATTTTCATTTTTGTGTGTGCTTTTTGACTTTATAAGCAAACATACATTTGTTTATAATCAGAAAAAAGAAACATGACTTTAAAAAGAAACACGACTGCTCCTCCCTGGTGGCAGAGAGGAGCAGCCCGGCCAGAAGGAGCTGGTGGGAGGCCATTGCTGGGCCAGGTTCCTCCTGCAGAGTAGAGCAAACCTCGCTGGATGTCCACACCATCCAAGGCCTGTCTGTGACCACCCCACAGTGGGTCAAGACCAGAACAGAGCCTCTTTAATAAATGGTGCTGGAAAAATTGGGCTTCAACTTGCCAAAGATTAAAACTAGACCTATACCTCTCACCATGCACTAAACTAAAATCAAAATGGATTAAAGATCTAAATATTAAAATAGAAACTCTGATTCAGTTGGAACAGAGGTTAGGTAGAACCCTTG
>NW_004624768.1:20734669-20749744 GCF_000247695.1 Heterocephalus glaber
AAAAAAAAAAGACCAGAACAGAACCCCCCCTAATTGTGTCTGAGCACAGGCAAAGTGTGAGCATCATCCAAGCAGCAAGCTGTCCGACCTCCCCTCACCCCTCAGCTGCCAGAGGCAGGGACCCCAGCTTCCTAAGGACAGCCTGGACTTGCTTCCCTCGCCCTCCCTGGAGGTCTGGCCGGCCGCTGATGCACCAGCCACTGTTGCCCCTGCTTCCTGTCAGCACCCAGCCCAGAGCACAGTCTACTTCTTGGACTCCCCCTAGAGCCCTGCACCAGAGCCCAGCACCAGAGCCCAGTGCTCCCAGCCCTGTCCCAGCCACCCTTCCTGGGCCTGTGCCAGGCAGCTGGGACAGGTTGGGCTGCCATCTGCAGCTGTGCAACCATGCCCGAGCCGGTGTGGGCTCAGGTGTTCAGGTGAGTCAGGAAGGGAGCAAGGAGCCCTGCTGGCTGCTACCTCCACAGCAGCACCCAGCCACTGTGACAGGGGTGAGCTCCTCCGTGCGCCTGTGAGCAGATGAACCTCGAGTCTTCCCAACAGCTCCTGAGTGGATCCAGTGATGTCTCTGACTACAGACAGGCAGACTGAGGCACTGGTGGATCGAAAGGTGGAAAAGACGGCACTTCACAGGAGAGCAGTTCGGGCAAAGGGTGACAGGAGGCAGAGCTGTCAGTCCTCCATCGGGGACAGCCTGTGAAGCGAGTCCTCCTGCAGGGCTCCAGGGAGACAGGCAGGCTGTGTCGAGTGCGATCACAGGGGCCCCTACTGTGGCCACTTCCAAGACAGTGGACAGTGGCCCTGGGGGGGCCACTTGGTAATGCCACGCTCTCCCAGTGACCCAACAAGCCTCATTCTCGGCGTGTCAGATGTCTCCCGAGCAGCCAAGCCTCCAGCCAGAGAAACAGCGAGCCCGGCTCTGTGCCCACCACACCCACTGCTGCCCCACAGGAATGTGCCACAGCCCCAGGGACAGCACAAGTGAGGCTGTCCTGCACACTGTGTGTTTCCCGGGTGGCTGCCCTGCTGTCTCCTTTACTTCCCTAAGATGAAAACACACCATCTTTTTAGAAATGAGCCAGGTGTGGCGGCACACATCTGCAGTCCCAGCACTCTGGAAGGCTGAAGCAGGAGGAGCGCATGTTGGACCCCAGACCAGGCAACTTACTAACTTTACAAGACCCTGTCTCAAAAAAATATATATAAAAAATGGCAAGGTAGAGCTCGGTGTGAAGGCCCTGGGTTCAATCCCCAGTACAGGAAGGAAGGAAGGAAGGAAGGAAAGAGGAAGGAGAGGATGGAGGGAAGGAGGAAAGCAGAAAGGAACAGAGAGAGAATGATTATGTGACCCTGTCCAAAAGAAGACAGCACAGAGGACACAGGGTTACAGTGCCACAGTCCTTGTCGTCACACACCAGGCTTCTCAGCCTGTTATGGGCAAGGCCTGGCTTCCTTAGAAGCTGCGCCCTGCTGCCAGGGTGGAGCGCGCAAGCAGGATGCCTTGTAGCACAGGCTGTGAGCTGTGGGAAGCCTCCACTTTCCAGACAGGGTGAGCGCGTTTGTTCCTGCAGTGTGGACCCTGTGACCTGCCTGTGCACGAAGCACTCACCTGGACTGGGAGGCCCTCATGCTCCAGGCGCAGCTGGGGGTCGAGGAAGGCGGCCTGCCACCAGGCCAGGTGCGAAGCCTCATCTGTCAGGTGCACCTCCTGGAGCCAGGACTTCTTGGCCGATCTCAGGAGGGTCCTGTGGTCACTGGATAAATACAGCTGGAAAGGACAGAAGCAAGTGAGTCATGGTGATTCTCAAAGTTAGGGTAACAGCACCCAGCGGGCTGGGCGGTTGGGTGTCCCAAAGCCCTGCTCTTAGAAATTGCATGAGAAAGTGCAGAGGCGCGCACACACACACACACACACACACACACACACACCCCGCAGCTCCTGCTTCCAGACACCACACTCTCAGTCTTCTCTTCCTGCTCTCCACCCCTCCTCCCTCCTCTTCTTGGGGCGAAGGACACAGTCAGCATTTCATTTATTGTAAATAACGTTGCAGGAAACTTGACCTATGGACTGAAAGTGCCCTTCAGGCATGTTCATACTCATCTAGGAGCTCCAGCACACCTCAGGAATGGGACTCAGCTGGGAATTCACTCCAGCTGTTGCCAGAAAGCCCCCCAACATCCTGCAAAAACTCCCTCCGTGTTCGCTCCTTGTTGCTCTTTCTAGGTTTCCTTCACTTTGAATGTGACAGCAGCTTCTATCACAAGAGTGACAGGTTTCTAGTCACTCTCTGTAGACATGGCAATGTGGGGCACCACTGGGAAGGTGGCCCCTTGGCAGGACAGGTGATGGTACAGACTGGGCATCGTGTGGATGTGGATGTCCCCGGTGTGCTTCAGCCTCAGTCCCCACAGTGGTGCTGCTGGGGTGTGGGGAAGGCCTGGAGGGGAGACCTCAGGTCATGGACTCCAACCTGGTAATGGACAGTGGGGGCCTGGCTTTGCTCCACACAAACTCCCTCCACACTGAGCTGCCTCACCACAGGCCCAAGGCAAAGGGGCCCAACTGCAACCCCTAACACTGTGAGTCAAAGTCCACCTTTCCTCTGTTTAAGTGGATCATCTCAGGCATTTCCTCAGAGTAACATGATGCTAACACACATGAAAGCCCTAGAGATAAGGGCAGAGCAGCAGAGTCAGGAAGAGGTATGAGGGCAGAGGGGAGCAGGGTGCCAAGGAGAGGCACAGCACGGACAGGGCATGGGAACATCTTACAGTAGGCCTTAGGTATCACAGTGGATGCCCAGAATTCCACTTGGCAATGGGGAGCCATAGCTGCTTTTCAGGGAAAGTAGAGGCAACTAGGCCTGAGCTTTCAAAGATCAGTCTGGCAGCCCCTATCTAGGATGGTCTGAAATCAGGAGAGACTAAAAGGGCCAGACCAGGGGCCTGCCCTGGGAATGAGGAGGCCGAGAGGTGCCTGGGAAGGGACAGTAGAGGACTCAGCAGATAGCAGCACCTGCTGGGACAGGGGCCCAGGTCCACCAGGCCTGCACCCTGGAGTGCAGGGAGAATCATGGCACTGTCCAGAGGCTCCAGGAACCAGGGGCAGAAAGAATACCTGTCTCAAATCCCAGACTGTGTTCAAACCACACTAAAGAAAACCAGTAATAAAACCAGGAACTGGGCTAGAAGATATGGCCGCCAGATTTTGTATGGATGCCCCAGAAGTCCTTGCTAACTCAAAGACAAGGAAAAGAAATTAAAGGTATGAGAGTCTGAGAAGACAGAAAAGAGTCACCATTTGAAGATGAAATGTCTATCTACCTAGAAAATAGAAAAAGATTGACTGAAAAACTATTAGAATGAACAACGGTGACTTCATCAAAGGTGAATATGAAAACTGTTTTCTTATATTTTTATAAGAAAAATTATTCTTCATTTGATCAAACGTTCTATATTTACACTATCATAAGGACCTCCCTACCATGTGGCCAAAATACAAGACACCAAGGAACAACTTTAATGAGATATGTCAAATCCATGGGAAGCAAACCACAAACTCTTACTGAGAAATATGAAATTTTACTAAGAGAATAGATGGAGAGACAACTGAGAAAAATATAAATCATAAAGCTACTAAATATGTAACTGTACTTACTTTGACAATACCAATCAAAATACAAAGTAATTTCTTTGCCTTACAAGGGTAGAGGATCTTGAAAAAAGATAATTATTACGTTTACTGCAAAATTATTTCCTAATACAATTCAGACAATGTAATGAAAGACAATTATGAGCTGTTAAAGTATATTACACAGGTAAAGTAATTAAGACACTATAGTCCTAGAATAAAAATAGACAACTATATTCCAATGGATCAAAATAGAAAGCTTAGAAATAGTCCATTGTGCATATGGGGGAAGCATTGTGTGACAATAGAGAAAGGAATAATTATTAAGGAGATATCAGATCTGACTGGTCATTTGGGAAAATGGAGATTCATAAAATTCTATCAAAATAAATTCTAATCTAAGTGAATTAAAAAATAAATTTAAAGAAGATGCAAGTTACCATATAGAAGAGAATACAATATATTTTTTATCAGATCACTAAAACAAACTAAAACTAAAACAAACTTTTTCCATTTAAAAGGAATGGAAAAAATTTCATAGGAAAATTCTGACAGATTTTACTTAAAAATACAATATTGGAACAACTATAATTTAAAAAACAAAGCATAGAAGGGCTGGGGATTTAGCTCAGTGGCACTGCACCTGCCTCACAAGCACAAGGTCCTGAGTTCAATCCCTGGTACCAACAACAAGAACAACAAAAAAAGCACAGGGGAGGGAATATGGGCAAAAATATGACCAAATGTGAAAAGAGAGAGAGAGAAAAGGAGAGGAAAGAAGAGGAGGAAAAGGGGAAGAGAAGTAACAGAAAACAGAGGAAAATTCATAAGTACTACAACATTTACACATCTTTTTTCTCTTAGCTTGTCAGCTTAGCAAAGATTTTAAAGATGATATTTAATATAATTCATGTCATTCTTATTTTTTGTTACTGGGAATACAAATAGGTACAACCTCGTACAGAAAGAATATGTATCGATACTTTTAAACCTATTCATGTTCTGTGACTCAGTCATTCATACTAAAAAATATATATATACTAAAGATGGAATCCCTAATTTGGAGTTGGGCATTATACACAAAAGTGGAGCATTTATACACAAAATGGGAGCTTTCTACATACTTCACAGCAGACGTGCAAAGCGACAACTCACCATTTTATTTTCAAATCCTCCTGTTATCCCAAGGCAAAAGTCCTGTCCATACCGAAGCACTTGGCCAGTGGCATCTCTGCCTATACTGTGGGTGGATAATAAGTACAGTGAAACTCCTGGGTTAGAATCATTCTACAGCTCTACTTTTCATGTATGCAATTTTGTATATAATGCATTATCTTGATAAAGTATATTCATATAGCATACCTGAATTAAAGAACTAAATACAAATTCTTTTGGCCTTAAAATCTGGCTGACATTCCCTTTCCTGTCCTGGCTGAGACCCATAGCACCCACACTTGGGGAAACTTTGGCTGGCATGGGTTAAACCCACTGTGCTGGTGCACACTAAGAACTTCCGGTCACGTGCACTGGCGTTTTCAGAGAGAGCCAAGGCCACACATTTGTAGACTTTGCTACACTCTTCCCACTTAATCCTCTAGGAAACAGAAATTGTGCTTAGGTTTTAGTTGTTTTAACATAAACTATGTGTACTCAAGAGAAATCTAAATCAAAGGCTTAAAGGACCAGCTATGTTCTTGTCATATAAACATTGCTACCATAAATTAGTTAACAAAAGTGAAAGCAATTGCTTTTAATTGTGATTATGTCTCTATTTGTCCTTTAAAGACATAACTGCTCATTTTCAAAAATCTCCTAAGTACATTTCCCATGGACAATTAATTTTTAAAAAACAAATCCCATCCATTGCCACCCAGTACAAAACTCAATCTTTTTTGTTGTAAAGATAGTGTGGCAAGTTTAAGAACAATGGTTAACAACCAGCACAAAGATCCCGGGACACCATTAGGAAAACCCACTTTGCTTACAAGCAGGATACGAATTTAATTCCCTGGATCCACTAATTATGAAGCAAATATTTTGAACTGAACACAAATTACCAATATCTTGCTGTCTGAGGTTAACTTCCCTTCATAATAATGGGAAAGGTGAGCCAGCAAGCTGAGACCACAGAATACCTTCATATAACCTTACTCCAGCCCCAGCTCTTTGACCCCAGGGAATCCTTAACCTACAAGGCCTACAGATGTGATGATGACAAGAGGCCAGAAGTCAAAGCATCTCTACCTCAGGATGACAAAAGTGTTTCTGCCGACCGGGGCCGTGGTGTGTGCGGCACTCAAACCACAGGGTAATTGCAGCTCATCACTCAAGTGAGCTTGCATCTCATCTGGGGTCATGCACAGGCTCAGGTCCCCGCCAAGAAACACACTGGCTTCTTCCCTTTCTGGGTGGTCAGGATTCACCAGCATCACTTGGTCGCCATAGTGAATATATCCGTCTTCAGATACGGAAAGCTGCATCTGCAATTTTAACAGGAATTTTTCAAATAATCCATATGATCCCTTAACCAATGAGGCCATCCTCACTTACCATCTCTTTCTCAGACTAGCACCTTGGCCAGAAGGGTTTTAACCAGATTCCCCCAAATTTTAGCTTGCTTTCTTCCCCTTCCATTTTGCCAAGACTAAATTCCCAATAATCCCAAATAATATCTAATGAAGCTGGTGAAAATCACACAGGTTGGCCCCATCACTAATCTACTTGCCATTCATTGAAAATGTCTTCAGCACCCACTAAGGGTATTAATGTATTAGTCCATTAATCTCTTTGCTTGGAAAATGCAAGTAAACACAATTCAAAGCAGATGTTCTTAAATCTTAAGGGATCTGAAACACTGTGGCTCACAGACTTCAAAAAAATTTAAAAAGCTTTCCCCAAAACGTTACCATTTTCCAAATGGTAACTCATTTAATGGAAATTTTTTCTGCTTCACATATGCTCATACTTAACAGAATTTTGGAAAACAATGTTAAAATTTAAAATTACCGGTCTCAAAAGATGCATTTTCAGTCTTCTGTTTCTCTGAATGAGAAGTTTCCCCTCCTCTCTCTTCTCTAAGAAGTCTTTCATGAGCTCCTGATAAAGAAAAGAAGAATAAAATCCAAAGATAGCAACAGCTCCCAGTAGGAAAGGCATTGGTATTGGTAGCTGTAGGATCAGAAGCTTCCTGAATCGAGAAAGCATGTTGGAGCTTTTATTTAGCATTATTTAATGTTCATATCATTGCAGAATCTTTAGAAAATTGAGAAGGCACAAGGAAGAAAAAGCAACATCCCCTGTAATTATCCCAACTGGGGACAACCGTGTGGTGGCAGGTGACCACCACCTCCCCTCTGCGAAGCCCCGAGTGTGCGGTGATCAGCACTAGAGGCCCACCCTGCACACGCAGTCCTGGCAGAGGTCAGCGAAGGACTGGAGTCACTCAGGAGGGTGCGCGCCAGGGCTGGGGACAGAGTGAGCAGGGGCGCTGGGCCGCCTCACCTGGCTCACAGCCTGTGAGACCTAAGGGGCTGCAGCTCCAGAGGGGTGTGGGGGCGCAGGCCAGGCCTGGAGAGGCTGAGGGAGCTGGGACGGGGCCCAGGGGAAGGAGGGTGGGTACTGAGCAGGGCCCTGGGCCGGAGTTTGCAGGCCTCACAGGAGGGCGGATGTGGGAGAAGGAAGCGGGGCCTAAGGCCAGGAGCGGGTCCTGGGGGCCCCTGCTGCACGTCATGCACTCTCTACCTCCTCCAAGTAGACGTCCTCATTCCAGTTTCCTATCCGGATTCGCGGGCCATATAGGTTCCGCGCCATCGTCCCTTGTGTCCAGAAAGCCGCCTTCCTCAGACCGCTGTTAGCGTGCTCCGTCGCTATGACGACCGGCTGGGGGTGGGGGGCGTTGGTTGAGGTCCAGGATCCCCTGGCCAATAGGTGTCTGCGCGCCGGGTGTGTGGACTGCTCCTAGGCTCCCGCGGGCAGTACCTGCGCCCCTGAGACCTTCACTGCAAAGCCTGCAAGAGAAAAATTTAAGACAAGCCTCATTGTCCTAAATGCTCCCTAGAGAAACAGTAAAAACTTTTGTTTGTTCAGGATCCAAAGGCAAAGCAATGTCAGAGCACCGTGTAGCTTTGAAACGCGAGCACGGCTGGCTCGCAGGTTTTCCTCATTATCAACAGCAAGGCTTTTCCTAATCATACAATACATACTCAATACGGACATTTGCGAACCAAACTAACGTGGGGGGGGGGCTACTCCAATTTTTATGGTCTCCAAAGAAAGAAACACGCCATACTGGTACATTTTTATTTATATATTTTTGATGCAAGTCTGCATTTTCTGGGCTTTGAAGCATTCCTCCTTCCTCTTCCAATCTGCAAGTGAGATGACAAGCCTGTGATTTGCCAGCATTCTTGATAAAACTGCAATACTCTGTAGCTAACATTTTTAAAAATAAAATATGACTTTATGAGTAACAGGGATGAACTGCTGCTACTCTACCTGGAACTGGATGCTAGTCAAGTGCATGCAGTAACTAACCTGAGAGTAATTTTATCCTGAGACGGGATAAAAAAGGAAAACCCAGGAGACTTCCTATCAGCAAACATAGTCTAAAAGAGAAGATGGCTCATGAAAGCAAATCACAGGAAGACTGTAGTAAGTGCAAGTAAAGATGTAGTGATGAAGGCCTTGGAAGTTGCCAGAAGGATTGCTTCTGCCTTAAGGGGCTTTGGGAAGGAGAATTGGGTGGCCTTCGGGTAGGAGGGGTGCTCTGGAGCTCGGCTTGGAAGAATCTGAGCAGACAGGCTGCAGCCAGGGGTGCACATAGTAGCATTCCTCATGCAGCCACCAGCTCTGTCCATGCACCATCTTTTTCAAAGATACTTCAGCTAAGCAAGTCAAATCAAACGCATAAGCTGAAACAGTGCCTGAGAAACCAAAAGTACAAAGAGTAAAATATAAGATAGTTAATAAGAAACAAGGAAGTAGATCTTTTGCAAATGGGAAGGAAACCAAAAAATAGATAGGGGAATGGGGAAGTAAAGAGAATTAAGATGTATGACATACATGTACCAACTCCCCACAATGAATGCAACCATTATATACTGCAAACATGGACTAACAAAAATTTTAATTTTTTAAAAGGATACTTCAAAAGAATGGATAGGACAAAAAAGCTAGGTCAGATAATCTACCACTAGCTGCACCTGATAAATTAAGAAACTGACATTCCAAGAAGCTAGCAGCTTATCCAAGTTCCAACTGCTAAAAGGAATCATGCATGGAATAATGGTGTTTCCATCAACACTGGACCTCAAGGAGGACACTGGTCCCCACAAGATCAGAATGGAGATGCAAGTCTGGTGTTACTTAGTGAGGGGACAGCAATTGTGACACCATGGTGCAGCACATTAATGTTTGTGTGATGTTGGTGCAAACAAACCCAGCACACAATCAATAAAAGTATAACACAGACATTTATGCACAGTGCACAATACTTGATAAAAACAATAAATGACTGTGTTTCTGGCATACGTATTTACCAGACTTTTATCATTATTTTAGAGTGCACTCCTTGCACTCAATTAAACACAAGTTCCTGTAAAACAGTCTGTGTGTGGCGCTGGCAGCAGCTTCTCTTGATTGTACTGTTTTCTCTTGTGCTTGGTTTAATCTTCTGTTCTTTTGCTCACTGTGGCCCCTGAGCCTACAAAATCCACTGCTAATGCTGCCAGGGGGAAGCTACATCATCACTGACCTGGAAACAAAACTAAAAGTGATAAAGGCTACATACAGCATTGGAGAATCCGTGATGATCCGGTTCTACCATATCTCCAGTCCTATGGGCAAGAGCAGGTGACTGAGGAAGTTAAAGAATCAGCTCCATTGAAGGCAATGAGGAACGCCAAGAACAGATACAGCGAAGGTTCTAAAAACCCAGTTTAATACCCAACACTCCAAGATGGTCACACAGTGATTAAATCACCTAACAATGCTGTCTTAGTCACTTTCTCATCACTGGGACACAATACCCCACACCCACAACTTTAAGGAGGAGAAGTTTATATGAGCTCACAGTTTCAGAAGTTTCAGTCGATGTCTGGCAGGTTTAAACACAGAAATGACATGGCGGAAAAGCCTGGGCAGAGGGAAGCTGCTCCAGTCATGGTGGCCAGGAACCAGAGAGTGAAGGGAGAAGCTGGGGAGCGTGATACACCCTTCCAGTCATGCCCCCAGTGACCTACCTGCCCCACCAGGCCCCACCAGGCCCCATCTCCTAACAGGAGGTCAGCTGAACCACCCCCAAGATTAAATCACCTTCCAACATCCCACCTATGAGCAAATGAAGCCTTTGGGGAACATTCTCCATACAAACCCTAACAAACACATACATTCCTCAGAATGTATCCTTGTTAAGTGGCAGATGACTTCGTCCCAAAGAACTCAAGCCGATTGTCTGACTCCAAAGTCCTTCCCTTTCCCTCTTTACAGGTCTCCACATTTTCCATAAAATTGAGAGGAAGGCAAGGCCACTGTAGCCCCCACATTATTTAATAGGATTCTAATGAGCCAAACATTTGCAAGTCCTTATGCCAATCCAGCTTGGCTCCCACTTACCTCCTTTGTGTTATTACTGACATAGATATTATATTTCTGTATACTGTAGACACAACAATACAATTATATACAAATTGTTTTATGTAAATGCTTTTAAGACATTCAGAAGAAGGAATCTAATTATACTCTTTTGTAATTACATGCATAATTATCTTCACTAATGCTATTTGTTTTCTCCTATGGATACAAATTGCCTGAAGTCACTCATTTCAACACGAAGAACTTCCATTGATATTTCTTGTAAGTCAGATATGCTAATGTTACAGTGGAATGGGCCAATAATAATCAGGTTCTTGTGTACACACAAGGAAAGAATAGTGAAGTGTATGCCCAGTTGTAAGTAGTAAGCAGCTATGTTTACTGAAGATCATGGAAATTGTGTTCAGGGCAAGTCTGTGCCACCATAAGACAGGGCACAGACAGAAAAATGTGCTGGGGTGACAGAAAATCAATGCATACAGGTCAAATCACACAAATGTAACAACAGCAACCAAAAAGGTTGCAAATAAATCAGGCTTTCACCATGTAAAGGCCAAGCACCTCTGCTTCGGGTGCCTCCCACTGAATCTCTAGGTGCGATTGACAAGAATAACTCACAGGGTGCTGAGTCATCTTAGGGGCTCTCAGTATGCATGCTTGGTTGTCCCAGAATTCACTCTGATCTTAATTATATTTATGACATGTAGTGCATGTTTATGAACTTGTACTGAGGTGGGAGTAGGGTAAAAGGGAGCAAAGGTCAAGTTAGGAGATCCAACAGGCATGTGCTGTCCCCTAGAGCATCATGGATCTCCTGAGCTTTTGTTATCTTCTCGGGATAATGGAAGCAGGAATAACCATGGCTGCTGTGTAGAATTAAATGTAGGGAAGGGACACCCTCAGCTCCATTGTTTCTAACTGAATTACTGCACAAAGCCCTTGCCTTTCCCTTTTACAGATCTCCACATTTCCCATAAAATTGGGAGGAAGACAAGGCCACTGTAGCCCCCACATTATTTAATAGGATTCTAATGAGTCAATCTTTTGCTAAGTCCTTATGCCAATCGAGGAGGAGGAGGAAGACATGGAGGTGGAGGGCAGGGCATTTCCCCTGCTTATTTCACTGTAATTTCTGTAAGATTTTTCTGGGCATAAGAGTCTTGGCTGACAGGCGCTTCTCTTCTTGTGATATTTCAAGTCTGTCATCCTGTTTCCTCTAGCCCCCTCATTCTGATGGAAAGTTAGCTGTTGGGGTTGTCTTGTATGTGTGTATGTGTTCTTGCTGCTCTCTGTTTATGTTTCTTTGTCTTTCAATACTGACTATGATATGCCTATGCTTGTATCCTACTTGGGGTATGTTGAGCTTCCTGTATATATAGATTAATGTACTTTTCAACAAATTTTAGGAGTTAGCAACCATTACTTTTCGGGATAATTTTTTCTGCCTGTTTCTCATGCTCCTGTCTTTGTGAAACTTCCTTCATGTGTATGTTGGTGCATTTAATGATCTCTTACGTATCTCTGAGATGCTATGTAATTGCCTGTTCTTTTTTCTCTCTGTTCTTCAGATTGTATAATTTCTACCAATTTATCTTCAAGTCTGCTGCTTTTGTTCCTTGTGAGGCCAAATCTACTGCTACATCCCTTTGGCAAATTTTTCACTTTGGACACAGAATTTACACTTGATGACTGATACTGATAATTTCTATAGCTTTACTAATATTCTGTATTGGATGAGAGGTTGTCAGTGTATCTTCCTTTAAGTCCTTAATTGTGGCTTCCATTGGTTCTTTGACTATATGTATACCTCTATGAAGCCCAAAATTTGGGCCCCCTCAAAGGCAGTTCCTATTGCCTGATGTTTGTTTTTCCTATGTATCCATTACATTTTCCTGTTTCTTTGCAGGGCTCATAATTTTTGGCTGAAAGCTGGACATTTTAGATAATATATTACAGAAACACCATATATTTTGTTGGTATACTGTTTCATCCCTGGTGGTCATAATGTTATTTGCTTGCTTATTTGTACATTTGTTTACTGACTATAATATAACAACATATTTTTTGTCATTGTCCCTGGCTCCTATAACAAAACTCTTAAAACTCCTGGGATTCCCTGATGATGGGAGTGTCTTTTGCTATTCCTCATGAGTTCCTGTTGATCACCCCTGAGTTTCGGCTGCTGAGGTGCTTTGGGGTTGGACCTTAGATAGATAGCCTCCAGATGGGTTTGGCCACAGGAAGACCAAGTGACCCGAGGGGGACAACTTGTAACCCCACTCACCAAGATATGGGAAAGGGGTTTGGAAAAGTGAAGATTCAGTTCTGTAAAGTTTGGACAAGATTCACTGCAAAGTGTTTGCAGGCTGGCAAGCACAGCAGGTACCGAGAAGGTGGCACCCTCATCAAAGAGGCACAGAAGCTCTGGGCCAACCCTCCACACCTGCCCCTTGCCTCTCCCCCAACTTGACAGTTCTGAGTTGTGACCTTTGTGTTAAATCAGCAAATGTATGTAAAGCATCCTCCTGAGTCTGTGAGCTGTTCTAGTAAATGACTAAACTTGAGGTGGGCAGTGGGAACTCCTGATTTGTAGCCTGTCTGTCAGAACTGTGGGTGGCTGGGGACTTGGGATCAGCATCTGAGGTATGGACAATTCCTGGACCTGTGTCCTGATCCTAAATTCAGGCAGGTGGTGTCAGAATGGAGCTGAATTGCTGGGCAAGTAGTTGGTATCTGGAGAACCAATAATCAGTTACAATGTTGGAATATGCCCAGTGACACTGGCTGGACCAGTCTGGTGAAGTCCCCTCCACCACGGTGTACAGCTCCCTGGAGGCACAGCCTTTCCTGACAGACTCCCAACGCCTGCACAAACCTTAGTGTGATAAAGGGACACAATGAGGCATCTCACTACTGACAAAATGGTGGATTTAAAAGATAGGTGATAGAATTGTAAATGAATAAGAAATTTTTAAACCTTTTCACTATTATTTGATTTTTAATTATAAAATATTTATTTTATACGTAGTTACATAAAATTGTTAATTTACATTCCTCAAAAGCCCTCAAAGCCAAGATTAAAACCAGAATTTATGCACGTGTTGCTGGCCACTGTGTCCTCTACTCAGTCCTTATTTAGCGATAAATATGTCCTTAAAGTCTGGCCACCATGTCCTCCACCTTACAATTATGATTTTGACATGAATCATCTGTATAAAACTTATTTGCTATTTTTTCATTATTTGATGAGGTTTCTGAAAAAATCTAATTGAAGTCTTCTGTTACTTATTTGTAAAATATGTGACAGGGAAAGAAAAGCCAGAAAAATACTGGGAAAGAATTATTTTCACAAAAGAGAAGTGGGACAGAGTTCAGATATTAGGAAAGAGCAATGAGTTGCGATATTCAAGCAAGGATGTCCAGAATTCTGCAAATCCATGTGAAAGTCCTAAAGTTCTTGCTGCATGACAGATGTAAGTCAGTCGAGAACAACAAAGAGAAAACCAGAGGAAAAGACACTCTTATCCACGGGTCTTAGTGTCTTCATCAATAAAAAATCGGTTAAGGTTACTTCACTGTTAATTCCCTGGGAAGTATTTCCAAAGTAATCTGTAAAATCATAACAGACATGAAGAATTTATCTATCAAGTAAATTTAAGACATTCTGAGTTAGGGCTCAGTGTGGCCGGCTTTCTCAGAGCCCTGTACTGTAAATCTACAAGAGGGTGACAAGGCATACAGCGCTTCTCCAGCTAGTTTCAACACGGCGTCTTCTTAAGATTCTTCTTGTAATGTCACTATTTTAAGGAGCCCTGACTCAGAGATTTTTTTGAGGCTCAAATGACATAATAACATGCAGAAATAGGATTGACACGTGGATACCAGAAGAGAAGTAAACACTTTCAAGGCAGAGGAAGTGGATGAGGCAGCAAAGGACACAAAAGGATGGGACAGAATGCAGGGCACTGAGAAGACAGCAGGGAGGGAGAGGGAAAGGGCCCTGAGCATCAAGGCAAGAAATGTGGGTTTTCTTTCTTCCCTAATAAGTGGGAAGCCACTGAGAGCTTCTTCAAGGGAAACTGACAAAGGGCAGAGAGTAAGCTTCGTAAGTTTTCAGGGACTGTAGGCTGACATGAGTTTAAGGCAGACAGGTCAGGGTACAGGCCAGGGAGCCAGTTCAGAGGCTGTCCAGAGAGAGGGGATCCATGCACTTGTTGCAGTGCAGTGGGAAGACAGAGGTGGAAATGAATGTGGAAAGGACCCAGGTTTATATTGCCAGATCTTAGAAAACCAACAACTCAGTGGTGGAATCCACTTGATCACTCAGTCAACCTAGATTCGCTATGTGCCCAGCCTGGTGCTCAGCACAGGGGACAGAGAGTTCAGTAAGAGGATCATGATCCCACCTCTGTGAGAGTCGGAAGGAGGAGGCAGAGCTGGGCAGGAAGTGACAGATGTGAGTCAACAAAGGATCGATCCAGGCAAGACTTCTCTGAATGGTTGGACATTGGCAGATGTTCTCCACTAAACAATGGTCCTTTGACAAAGTAGGCAGAGTATAGAGAAGAGTCCTATCCTCACAGGATAACTTAGTCACTTTCTATTACCTCACCTGATCCTCACCTGAGAGCATGGGGCTTATTGAAGCAGCAAGAGTCTCCATTGGTCTCCCTTCCATTTGTGCAGACCCCAAGGGAAAAGAGCACTGTAGCAGAAACCTCTCCCCAGCCAGGTGCAGTCTCTGGAATTGAACTGATCCCCTGTATATTATCAGACCATAGTGAGATGGAATTGGAGATCCATAGCAAAAGAAACTTGAAAAATTTCATAAACACATGGAAATTGAACAACAC
>NW_004624768.1:20758850-20988246 GCF_000247695.1 Heterocephalus glaber
AAAAATCTGACTTTATGGATTTCCACATGGAACATCAAATTCAGAACACAATAGTGTACAGCTGTCTGGCTCTGTTTTCCCTTTTTGTTTTACAGCTCAAACGGAAGTGTTGATGAGCGTTAGCACTCACAAGGCAAAGTACTAGGCTTGCGTGCACTGAAGGGCAGCACAATGACACATGTCCGCACACTGGAGCTTTCTAGTTCCCTTTGTCTATGGGAAGGGACAGGACAGGACTTCATCACACATGAAGAAACAGAAGCACCGAGAGACTAGGGAATCTGCAAGTTAGCATGGTAGCCAGAATCAAAGCCATCACAAGATGTGGACGAAAAGAATAAAAAGGGAATCAAAAAATCCAGCCTTATATTTTCATTGCACTCAGAGGTCTCAGACCATGTTTACTCACAACTTTTCTTTCAGGTGTTGCCATTATGAGAGGTTAGGTACCATTCTACATTCCATGGCTAAGTCTGTGGTTTAAGCCCTGGCTCAGAATCACGTGGAACTAATCCCTTATCCACTATGTGGCCCTTGGGTAAAATCACAACCTGTGCCTCAATTTACCCCTCTGTAAAAGGAAACACTAACACCCTCCACTGTGGTTATTGTAATCTGGAAGATAATGAGTATGACACATTGGCACCTGCATAAGGCACAGTGAGGGCTTGTGAAATAGGGCTGCTTATCATGGAAACTGACCCCAGACCTCGAACCGGAGTCAGCATCCTGCCTGGCTCTGCAGGCGTGTCACCCTGCAGATATGTATGGGTTTCACAGAATCACCATGGTCAGCTTCCCACTCTCCTTAGCAATATCTTGCCCAGAAACTATACATATATATATATATATAAAATCTAGGAAGATGAGGTCAGAAGTGAATTTGATTCCAAGATTGGGCAATTGTGCCCTCGTGTGGCAAGTCAGGGATACAGCTTTCTATCCAACACAAGGAAAAGTGGGCAGTCACAAGGCTGTGGCTTTTGTGACCCATTCAAAGGGCCCAGTTCACATGGGGTCTCCATGTCCAAAGGGAGGGGTTAATCTGGGTTTGTGGAACTAATAATGATACATCTCCCCGTCCCAGGCAAACACACAGGGTAAAAGCGAGTCAGAATGGGAAGCTGAACTCACCATTCCTCTAGCGGTCACCAGGTCCTCACTGGCAAGTGGTACCCTTTCACACAGTGTTCTAAGATCAAAATATTTACAGTTCCTCCACACAATGCTTTCATTGCCCTTCCTTTCTCCAGACCCTTCTGGCTGCAATTTCTTCCCACCCATAAGACCATCTTCAAGGCCATCTTCCTCAACAACATCTGGAACTGGAGCGGCCCAGTGTTTGAATTTTTTCTGCAAACGTTGTGGCCAGCTTTTCCCAGCAGTGAGCAATGTGGACTTGTGTGAGACCTGTGGGGATGGGGTCTCCATTTCTTTGATGCCACCTCAGCAGGGGACAGAGCCTGGCCTGTGGGGATGTGAGAGGCACCTGTGGGTTTGGTGCACTGTTCAGCTATGCACTCGGCCTCGGAAGCACTCCCAGGACTCTGCAGCACAGTTTGTGCCCTCTACACAATTACAGTCAGGGGTTCCTCACTGAAATCACCCAGCTGCCCACCCAGAACACTGACACTGTTTGCACACGGAGTTGGTGGTCCCCTGTCTGCTCTGGGCTTCAAATGCCCAGGCACCTGGGGCTCAGGTGAGGCCTCAGGTATTGATACAGTGGTCGTGAGCTGCTGTGGCCGGCAGGTCTCACCTTCCCAGCACCAAGCCTGAAGGACAAGATTGGATCCTTCACCTTCATTCTCGGGCCACAGCCTAAATCTCAAGGCCATCAGGGCCCCTCTGCTATTCTCTCGCATGAACTGCTGTCCCTCCAGGTGTGCCAACCAGCACCCCAGAGACCGCTGTGTGCCCGGCCACCTTCCTGGCTTCTGAACACCCATGACACCTCCCTAGGCTGCCCAGGCCTCAAGCAGAGACACCCTCCTTTCTCCAGGCCCTGTGCACAGAGGGGCCAAGGTTGTTTGATCAATGAATTCTTCTGTTCCTATAGGCCAGATGTGTTGGGGCAGATGGAGGAATTTTGACCACCCCGTCTGCAAAAGATGCCAAGTCCAGGGAGCCTGGCTGGCAAGCCCTGGGCAGACCCAGCCTTACATACCTGCTCAGTTAGAGCATGCCCTGCAGGAGGAGCTGTTCCTTTCCCCACCTTCCCACAGATGGTGGGTGCAGCCTTGACACCACCACAGTACTGGGACCTGCTCTCCAACCTCCCCAGAAATCCGGTTCCCAAACAAAAAGAACATGCAGATCCTTCCTCTCTCCTCCCAACAAATCTATCAAGACAAGACTGTTTTTCCTTGAGAAATTTTTATTTTGTTCATTCAATAATTTACTAAATGCCTACTTTGTGTCAGGCATGAGTCTCTGTGGCCTTGAAATGAGCTGTTGGGGAGACTCAGGAAGTCCCCCAGAGAACACAGCCCCAAAGTGACAGAAGATCCCTCCAGGCTGTGCCCTGTCCCATCCAGTGCCAAGCCGTCCTGCAAGAGCTGAGGTCAGGACAGGTCAAGTGATATCCATGCTGCTCACAGTATTTCTCTAAAAAAAAAAAAATGTACAAGTAGAAAATCTCTGCACATGAGTGTTTATCAAGCTGATGTCAAAAGTAGACAAAACGGGGCCAGGGATTTAGTTCAGTGGTTCTGCCACCTGCCTTGCAAGCACAAGGATCCAAGTTCAATCCCTGGTACCCCCCCCCAAAAAAAACATAGACAAAACAAAATAAAATAGATAAGAATAAAGATAAAATAGCATCTAGATTTACCAATCTGTAGGACATTGGTTTAAGTAAAATATGATGTATATCTCCAGTGAAAGACTATACTGCCCCTAAAATAGTAATGAGACTCTGTCTTTATTTACAGAAGCAGATATCCATGTCTACTGGATTGAATGGTGCCCCACACACACACAAATCCCTGTCCCTCTGGTGCTGTGAAGCTGACTGAGTTGGAATAGGGTCTTTGCCTATGCAATCAAGTTACAATGTGGTCACATGGTTTTAGGGAAGGCCCTAATCCAATGACTAGCATCCTTACAAAAAGAAGGCAACGTAGACCCAGATCTCCAGGGAAAACCCTGTGTGGCAATGGATACAGCGATTACAATGATGTCCCTTCGAGCCAGGACTCCGGGCTTGCAGACAGGCGCCCCAGGCTTTTGGAGGGTGTGGCACCCACTCTCCCTCTGAGCTGGCTCTGCCAAAGCCTTGGGTTTAGCCTTCTGGCTCCCAGAACTATAAGATAACAAATTTCAGTTGTTTTCAGCTATGCATTTTATAGTCACTTTTATAGCAGTGCTAGATGACTAGCATACCAACCAAAATAGCAAACTAAATATCATATACAGTATGAATCTATTTACGTAGCATTTTATACTCACAGATACCATATATAGCAGCCGGAGTTGGTGCCTGGAAGAACATTTGCCAGGTTTCTGTTGATGATAATCTTTGAGAAATGAGATTTGGGACCCATTTTTCTTCTACTTTTTTCAGCCTTCTTAAATGTTTTATGATTTTTTTCCAAAAACAAATTATTTTCATAAGATAATAAATAGCCTATCTTGTATTCAGCTGTAGTTGCCATAACAACGCGCCGTAGACTGGGTGGTTTGAACAACAGAAATTCATTCCTCAAGTTCCGGAGGCTAAATCCGAGCCCGACCAAGGCGCAGGCGCAGTCTGGTCCTGTTGAACAGCGCTGCCCCGGGTTCCCTCTGGCTGATGGAACCCTGCGCACCCGCCCATGGTGGAAGGAGGACTCTGGCCTTCTTCTCCTTCTTACAAGGCCACTAGTCACATTGCTGGGGCCTCACTTTCCCAGAGGACACGAACGCAGTCCACAGCAACCTCTGTTCCCAGGAGTCGGAGCCTAGGGATGAAGCCTGTGTGGCCGACCGCACGCAGAGGCCAGAAAGGAATTCTGCAGATTATTATACTGATATTCTCTGAGCTAAACTGACCAGAAAAAGTCAGTGTGCTTTTGAAAACACAGAGCTCCATTTGCTTGGGTTAAGAACTGGGGATCTGCAGTCAGGGCTGAGTCCAAATCCAAGCTCACTGAATTTGTTCTCCCAGCGCTGGACGACGGAACCCAAGGGCACTCTACTACTGAGTATGACGTCTCAGCCTGGATGTTTGTTCATTTGTTTGGTTTTTGAGACAAGGTCTCACCAAGTTGTCCAGGCTGTCCTCTAACTCTCAATCCTCCTTGGGCCGGGGATTTAGCTCAGTGCTTCCGGCTCCTGCCTTGCAAGTGCAAGGTCCTGAGTTCAATCCCCGGTACCAAAAAAAAAAAGAGAGAGAGAGAGAAATCAATCCTCCTGCCTCAGCCTCCCAAATAGCTGGGATTACCAACTTGTACAGCCGTACCCATGTGACTTGACTCTCATAGCTTCAGTAGCCTCCTCTGAGATAAACTGGGATAAAACATCTACCTCTTAAGAATGTCAATGTGATTAAACAGGGTGATACATACAAGCATTTAGCACAGTTAAAACTAATGGATGTTCAATAAAAGGATGCTTTGCATCATTTACTTAGGGTTATTGCAATGATCAGATCATCAACAAAAATTCAGATTCCGGATGTAAGGACACTTGTGGGTCCTCAGGACCTACCTGCCTTCTCAGTTCTACCCTGTATTAGAAAAAAAATCCCATCAAATCCAAGGGTCCTGTGAGTTTAGTGCCTGATGTGGACGTCAAGGCCAGCAGCAGGTCAGCCCTGTCCTGCTGACACTTCCTTCCCCATCTCCCACTGACCCTGGCAGCCTGCTTACTAATAGCTAATAATACCCCATCTTCATGCTCTAGAGTTGTGGTAAGCTGATTCCTTTTAATATAATTTTTCCAAACTTCAAGATGGAAAAGCCTAAGACTTAGAAGCCATTTGGAAAGACTTCTTTCATGTGTGTCCTCAGGCTGTGAGCTCCAAAGACCATCATTCTAGAACCTTCCATTTGAAGTCAGAAAGGAGCCTGGTGACACTCCTGGGACCCACATCCCGAGTCCCTTCCTAGGAGAGAATGCTTTCTTTGTAGCGGCCACTTCCTCTCACCATTCAGATTAGTCCAACCTGACTTATCTCCTTGATGCAGCTCCACCCAAGGAGATGGTTCCCTGTCCTCTCTCCTCCTTAACCCCAGGGAGCCTTAGATAGGGGGGAGGCTGAACCCCACTCCCCAGCCTGTGGGCAGCAATGTGTCCAGAATGCTGGGAAAGGCTGGACTTTCATGCTGCTGGCAGACCCACAACAAGCTGCATCCACTTCCATCACTCCAGAAGTTGCCCTGGAAGCTCAGGCTTGCCAGCCTGCTGCCTTCCCCTCTGTTCTTATCTGGGAGTGAAGACCAGTTCTCCATCTCAGGATGAGGTGGAGAGGATCACAGCCCAGCTCTACCTGCCATTCCCCCTTCTCTTCTGTTCTTGGGTCCCAGGTGGAAGAGCGGCGAGCTGAGATTCCCAGAACAGCAGCTGGGCAAGGGAATCCATGCAGCTGGGAAGGGCCCGATCTACTGGGGGGTGACCCCAGCCAGCCTCCATGATCCACACCCTTTTCTGACAGACACAGCTCCTCTATGCTGAGAGGTTTCCATTTGCTGTCACATGTCCATCCCTTCCATACTGGTAACGGCAGGTGGGCCACCTCTCTGAGGGTGACCTTGAACTTCATCTCAACCTGGCTCCCTCTGGCAAGAGATCCTGGGTTGTGCTGCCATCATAGTAGCTGCAAGCATTCTTGCTGCCCCCGTTCAACTGCTTCTGTATCCACCAGCAGAACCCCAGCTTTGTTGCACCCATGGGAGTGAAGACCTGTGGAAGAGGTGGCCAGACACTCTTGTCCTGTGGATGCCTCCAGCAGCATTTGACAGCCAATCCCATTTTTCATGCTGAATCCTACTTGATCTTACAGAAAAGCCTCTAATGTTTTCTATAAATGAGGAATCTGCCCATCCTTTACTGGTGGAAAAGAGCCTGACCCAGCTCCAGAGGTTATTAGCTATGTGACTTGAAGCAGGATTTTTCTCCTCTCTGTTCCTGTTTTCCCAACTGTACAATGGGGATAGTAACATGATCTACTTTGCTCACTCACTACAGCAAGGGAACCAGTGAATACACCTAAAGGGAGTTGTGCAGTGCTAGCATCAGATACATGCTTGGTATAAATTGTCTGATGCCACCATCATCACAACAACAGGCTTCCTCCACGCCCCTCTTCCAGAGACAGTCCCGCCACAGCTTGACGAGCATGGCCTTCACTCATACACCTCCCAAGACTCCACACTTGCGATCATCCTCCTTTATTCTCAACCTTTACCATGTTCCATGCTTACAGAACCTCTTCGCTGCAGTCAGCCCCACTGAACAAGTCCTTCTCTTCCCAGTTAATACCCAAGTTAAAGACCCCATCCTCTGCCCCAGCACATGAGCCCTGGGTCCTGAGGCATCTTCAGGCTAAGCCAGTGTTCCTCAGGTTTTTCTGACAAGGATGCCACCCTGTCCTCTCCTGAAGCAGCTTAAAAATCTATGCAATTTCTGTGACCCAATTCTGGGGCTGGGTTTATAGAACACTGCATCATCAGCCCCCTCTGAAGGAGCGGCCTCAGACACAAACTGGCCAGGAACACTTGAACATGGCCTCACTGCAACACCTTGTCAGACCTGGCGCTTACCCAGAATCTCAGCCACCAAGATGTCAGCCCAACAGTCCTGGTCCCCTCAGTGGGAGGATGTCCCCGGCACTGTGACTGTCTGTGCTGAGCAAACCTGTGCTTGCTGGCCCCATCCTCCCAACAGCTTGGCTGCCACGTGGTGGTGCCACTCTTTGGCTTACTTCTGGGGTGCAGTGAGACACAGTAGCAGTGAAATGCCAGTTTCAGTCCAGATGGCACTGCCACCTCCAGGTGTCTTCTCAGGGGTACACCTTTGTCACAGAAGGGAGCTTCTGTGACAGTCTGGTGAGTCTGCAGTGACATGGTGCAGTCAGCTGGCCAGGCAGGTGTGGCACAGCTCTGAGAACATCCAGCCGTTGTCCTCATTCTAAGCTTGAAGGATGCCAGTGCTCATTAAGCCGTGTTGCCCAGCATCCCTGCCAAAAGAACCAAGAGTGAGCAAGGCACCAACAGACTGCTGGGGACGGCACAGGGGAATCTGAGGCAGGTGGCACAAGTACATGGTGCCCCAGCCTGGCTCTTCTCCACTCTGGTTGAGAGGTACACAGCTAGTGCTCAAAGCTGCCTCGGTGTTCCCTGCTGCAATAACTGCCCAGACCCCGCCAGAACACTTAGACATCCCACCATCACCAACAACAACACTGTTGGGCCAGGAATGTAGCTCAGTGATGCCACACCTGCCTGCCTGACAAGTGCAAGGTCCTGAGTTCAATCCCCCATACCAAAAAAACAAACAAACAAACAAAAAAACAGGTAGCAACAACAATGCTGTTTAACAATGAATGAAAGGGTGAGGCTTCAGGGCAGGCCATTGAGTATTTTTGCAATCAGCCCTGCCTGCGCACAGGAGGGCTAGATGAATCCAAAATTGTGTAGGAAGAGTTTGCCCCAGTAAAGCAGCATTATCAAAAACAGAAGAAAACAGGCAGAGCTGAAGGCTTTCTAAACTCCTCTATCAAGCCAACCAAGCTATTATCCTAACCACTGAGCTGGCATCCCAGACTAGACCAACCAGCACTCTACTTGGGGAGCAAAAGAAGGAACCACTGAGATTCAGGAGGACAATAACTGGCATCTTAAAGAGTACTCAGAAGCAGATGTGGGGAGGAAATACCTGGCCAAGTTCAACCTCAACCTCATTTTTGCTGAAAATGAGAGTTCTTAATAGCTAAAATGTAAACTGGGCATAGTGACACATGCCTGTTATCCCAGCAATCTGGGTGGCTAAGGCAGGGTAGTCAAAAGTTCAAGCCCAGACTAGGCAACTTCATGACTTAGTGAGACAATGTCTCAAAATAAAAAATAAAAAAGGACTGGGGATGTTGCTCAGTTCAAAGGCCTTATTCCAGAAAGACAGAGAGAGAGAAGAGAGACAGAGACAGAAGTACAGTGGACCCTTGAGTAACAACTGCCCTGACATATGGACAACTTGGGTTACGACCAGAATTTTAGTTTTAACTTATGACCAAAGTTTTGAGTTACGACCCAAATGCCAGCTGCTTGTGCTTCCAGATGTTCTCAGATACAGATTTAACCCTTATAGCATTCTGGAAGGAACATTACAATATCCTTTCCTGTGTGGGATTAATTGAAAAATCCTGAGCCAATGTCTCTCTAAGGACACTGAGATCTGCCCACATACAAGAGAGAGACTTTGAAGGCTGTGTAGAGAAACCTGACCCTCAATTGACTAACTTGACTTACAACCGGCCCTTGGGAATGAATTGAGTTCGTAAGTTAAGGGTCCACTGTAGAGGCTTTTTACGTTAAATTCCAAGGACAGAGGAAGATGCCTACAATCATTTAGGCATAGAAAACATTGGAGGGAAAGGAGAAAAATGAAGTTACCCCGTCTTTTTGTCCAGCAGATCAATACAACGCAGATGGCCAAAAATTTGCAAAGGAAGAATTCAAAACCTAAGAAGTCTTTCGTTGTTCATGATGCAAACCAACAGAAAGACAGTTGAAGGTATATGTTAATTCTCAGTATGCCTTTTATGTACCTTTACTTTAAAATATTATGCAACTGAATTGTAAGTCAAAATAAAGAACTCAAGAACAGGAAGACGGTATTATAAAACAACTGATAATAAACCCTGAAAAATTTAAATAGGAGCAGAAAGAGATAATTATCATGAATATGGTAACAAGGTTATAAGGGTAGCAAATAATTCTTGGAGAAGGAATATGTAATAATAAAAAGCACTAAAATTGAAAGTTTCAGACCATACAAAAAACCTGGGGTGCAGGTAAGCAGAGAAGGGGGGAAAGTTAAAAACAGAAGCGTTCAGGGCCGGGATGTAGCTCAGTGGCAGAGCATTTGCCCAGCATGTGCCATGTCCTGGGTTTTGTACCCAACATTGGGGGGAAAAAGAAGTTTCATTTTCTTATGATAACCTTCACTGAATGTTGGCAAACTGCTTGAAATGCTCTTGTCTTATTTAATACGCATATTTTTGTGAGGCAGTGATCATCCGCATTATATAGTTGTCAAAATGGATGGAGAGAAGTTTATCACCTATATAAATAAAAGTCTAAAAAACTGGAAGCATGAAATACACGAGAAGGAAGACAGTATGAGAGGGGATTATATACTTTTAAGCTTTTTTAAAATGTGGATTTTTTCAAATAAGGATTTAGAACATTTAAATGACACCCCGATCTTGATTTGATGGACCTCCAACCTCTCTGGACTTTGGCTTCCTCATCTGTAAAGAGGGGCTGATGTAATGTTCCACAGGTAGAAAAAAGATGCCTTGTTTCCAGAGTCCTGTGAGTTTTGGAAGTTTGAGAGCATAATATCTAAGAGCTGAGATATTCATCCCTAAATTCTGGACCCGATCCAAGGACTGGGCCAATCCCAGTGGCACCACGGTGCTGGGTGGGCCTGGTGGGTGTGGGAAGTCTGTCAGGAAGGAGCCTCCTGGGACACACAGATGACAGGGCTGGCCTGGCCTGCACTGGCCCTTCTCTCTCCTGGGGCCAGCATATCCCTCAGGGGCAAAGGCCTGTGCAGGCTCCTCCCTGCTGTCTGCTTCTGGAGATAAGTCCTTGATGACCCTCTGCAGCCCCACACTCAGGAGATACATTTCCTATTTAGGAGGAAATCCCGTACCCTTCCCAGTGGGAGTCACTGCTTCTCCCACTTAGCAATGGTGGGAAGTGACCACACCCACCCTCCCAGCCGGGGGATTCCAGCCTGAGCACTCCCGAGCTGGAAAGATAAACATCACTGCTTGTCCCTCACTCCCTCTTTGTCCCTCTTTAGCCACAGAATAGGAACAGGGAGCTAAACTTTGCGGAAGCCCATCTGCAGGGAGGGTGAGGGAAATGTTGCTTAAATTATGTTCGGGACTCCTCCTTTTTCCTCTTTGCTGACACCTCCACCCACCCGCTAAGAAAAGGGGAAAAAGCAAAACATTGCTCCTTATTTCCAAGGTAAGCATCACTAGCTTGGCCCTGGGAACTCCTTCCTAGGCTTGCCCCCCAGTGTGGTAAAATAGTCCTAGATTGCGGGCTGAAAAATGGTTTTCTCTCTGACAGGCTGCCACCTACAATGAGCTCCTGAGCACTGTGTAGCCTGGTGACCTAATGCATGAAACAATCCGATCTCCTCTGCCTGCTTCATAGGGTTGCTGAACCAAAGAACATACCAAACCTAAATTTTGTTTGTAACTTGTAAAGTGCACATCACTGTAAAAAAAAAAAATTATCTTTAGCCCCAACAGGTTCCTTCCCATATCTTACCTGCCAATGAAGCTCAATTCCTAATGTTTTTCTCAAATGTGAAGGATGCTCCTGCTGTAGGTAGCTGGTTAGGTTGCCGTTTACCTGGGCCCATGTTACATTGCTAGGAGAACAGCAGCGAATAGTCGGTTGGCATTCTGAGCCTGGTTCATGATACCTTGGTGTTAACTATTCCAGGATGTCAGCATAGTTTTAAAAAAGAAATGTGAAGGATGATTCATTTTATTTTCGCAAGCCTTTTTTGAAAAATTTTCTCCACTAGAGTAAGTTTTCTTCCTCGACCCCTGCCTGTGAGATTCTTCCCATCCTTCCCAGTCCACTGGAGGGCCCTGTCTACCCAGGAGCCTTCCTGTCCTGCTGTCTCCTGCAGAATCGCTGTGCTTTTCCTGAACCCTTCTAGCCTTTTCTGTTCCCTGCTTTCAGCACTAACACTATCCCTCCTCACATTCAAGCTGTTTCCACACCAGCATGTCATGCATGCGCTTCCTGGACCAACTACAAGCAGTTCGTGGGCAGCACCATCTCACACTGCACCCCAGGCAAGGCACCAGTGAGGTAAACGGAGCCCAGTCTGTGCCATATGCTTGCATTTGTGTGCATGGATTCAGCTGAGGGAAATTTATCCTTGCTATTTCCCAAAAGGATCAAAAGAAACACTGAGAACAGAACACATCTCAGGGAAGAGCGAGAGTGGAAGCAGAGCTGGCTGTCTCAAGGCACCTGGGATGCAGCTGAGGGCTGGATTTATCTCTGAGTTTCCTGGATGAAAGGGAAACGTGCTGGCTCCTATGCTTCTCATTGTACAATGACTCTGGAATCAGAACGGAAAGAGCAATTTTTCCTGGCACCATGTTCAAGGAGAAACTTATCAAGCGGTCTTTTCGTAACAAGCATGAGGTAACTCAAAGGAGCGGCATCTCTGCCAGGAGGTTGCAAAAGGCCACAGATGTCTTCTCATGGGCGATTCCTGTGTCTGATTGCAGTTCAGAGAGAAGGGATTTCTACACAGGAACAAGACCGCATGGCCCACATCCAGAGCTCACTCTATGCTTATGAAAGTCTTGAGAATCTGAAGGAAAGAAAAGTCGGTGTGAGCCTGTTTACTATAAGGCCTCAAAGACCCCCTCAGTCTCTCCTGAAGTATCTTGGGAGCCAACTTTCAACCACATAGGCCAACAGAGCCAGGAGCAAGCAGGAAGCTGGGACTAGATCATAGCACAGGCCAATGCCAGGTAGGCGGCACATGCTGAGCAGGCAGGGCTGTGCCCACAGCAGGCAATCCTGTCCTTCCCCTGGATGACGTCAGGGGACACACCAGGCCTGGGGAGCCTCAGAGGACATTAAGTAAATGTGATGGCCTCATGGATGTCATGACAGGGAATGAAAAGGATCTGGGAGATGACGTGGTTTGTGACCATATCAACTGAATATTAACTCTACCAAGATGGCAGTCAAGGCTGCCTGTTTCCTGACTCAGGCAGGACTGGGGAGACTGTGGACACCTCATTGTGTGACCTTCAGAGGCAGAAGAGGAAGGTGAGGGCTGCTGGATCACCCAGCCCCTTCCTTCACCATCCTGGCCCAAGGGCTCTGGTCTATAGCTACTCCAGAGGAAGCTCTGGTGATCCTCCTTCAGAGACAGTTGCTCTTCTTTGCCTCAGGGGAAGCCCCTGCCTCCCAGCTTTGAATGCCCCAGGAGACCCATGTCTCATCAGGGCAGCTCCCAAGATGCTAGGATCTGGTTTCAGCTTGAGACATCCTGTCCAGAGAGAGCTGCCTTCTTAATCTTCCCTCATGGTGTCTGCTGGGCCTGGTGCCTTCTCTTGGGGAAAGGCTGGTATCTCAGTCTCTCTGATGCTAGTGAGACTTCACAACTCAGATCCCGGGGGTCATTGAAGTCACAGACCTCATGAGGCTGACAGACAGACTTCTATTGTCCTTGTCTGTCAGTCCTGAGAGAGAGAGAGAGAGAGACAGAGAGAGAGAGACAGAGAGAGGGAGAGACCAGAGAGAGAGCAGCATCAAGGTCAGAGAGGGGGCAACCAAGATGCCTGGGAAGAAAAGCACCTCTGATGTCCCTGTCCCATGTGCCATTGGTCTGTGGTGGGCAGCCCTGGGTAGACATTTTGTAACCCTGCCAGGGGAGTTCTGTGAGGTGCTTCCTCTGGGTTCTGCTCAATGGCATCCAACTGATAAGACTGAAGAAAGATACCCTGGAAAGGGAAGTTGCCAGAAAGAGGGCACTGGAGCCACTGCACGAAGGAGCATCACTTGAAGATGGAAATTCAGTCATGGTTCACAGGAAGTGATTCTATACCCCCGTAATGATGTCTCGACTGTCCTTACCATTATCACTGTCATCACTACTCACAGCAACCATGGTAAGAACAGTGTTGTGTGTATGAATGACCACAGAGTCAAGGATAGAATTGTGATTTTTATTTTCCCAAAGAAAAATAGACCTTTCCATCCCTTGGTATACCCAGATTGACGTGAAGTCAAAATCAGTTATTCTTCCCTCTGACGAAACATCAGGAAGCCCAGGAGACTGACAGGTGTCCAGGATGGATGCTTCTCTGTATGGACACCTGTCTGTCATTTCTTCCCATACTAAAGCCCTCCCTTCTCGAGGTCAGACCCCTGCTGCCTGCCCAGCTGATGGCCAACCATGTTAGGCCCTGCAGGGCGGACCACTCCTTGGTGGCTGCGTTTGCTCCCAGCGTGGCCCTGAGGCCTTCCTCTGCATCCCAAGGGCCCACACTGGCACTCACACATGCATCCCCTGGAGGCCATTTTCCTCGGTGTCCTGTGATCTGGCATCCTGCTTCCACCTCCACCAGTCTAAACCTGCTTTTTTCCCATCATCTGGGATTCAAGTCCTTTATCTAAAGTTCAGTCACCTTCTTTCTCCCACTACACCAACCTCCAACCACTGGACCTTGGCTAATCTATCCTACTTATCCTTCACCTGGCCTAAATTTTCTTTTCCTCTTTTTTTTTTTTTTTTTTTTGAGGTACCAGGCATCGAACTCAGGACCTTGCATCTGCTTAGCAGGCACTCTAAATTTTCAAAATGAAAGCTTTCCCTTCAGTCTCAGTTAACTGTCCAAGGAGTAGATCCTGACCACAGGGATGAGGATAGGGGAGTTGAATGAGGAAGTAACAGGAGGACCCCTAGTAAGGGAGCTGAATATGACCTGAGGGTATAGGAAGAGGTCGGCATATTCACTCAACTCCCACCAGGCACTGGTTGAAGAATGGAGCTGAGGAGGTCGCCGAGTCCCAACACTTCCAGCTATGTGAAGGTGTGGGGCAAAGTGGGCTCACACTGCCAGGAAAGCTCTCAGCAGGAAAGACGAAGGTCCTGGGAGATGGAAGTCTGGCCAGAGTGTGGGGAAAGTTAAGTGTTCTGGGGGAGCACAGAGACCATCTCCATCCCCGGGGAAGTCCAGGCACTATGGCTACAAGGTTGTCACCATCGAAAGACCCTGGGTAAGAGAGAAAAAAAGATATTCTGCTAAAAAATCCAAGACAGCCGGGTAACTACTTAAATAAATAAATAAATGTTAGATGCTTAATAATTCATCCCATTAAATATGGCTTCATCAAGCCCTTCACATGTGATCAAGTGCCAGGTCTCCCATGTAGGGCAGATCTGCCCCTCTCAGGGTAGAAAGGCTGCACAGGCAGCCTGGTCACTTGAGTCCCAGGTGAGGCAGCTCCTGAGAAGTCACCTGCGACATCCCATGGTAGACCAGGAAGGCCAGATCAGGCCGGAGAACCTCGATTCCTGCCCTCTGTGGATAGACAGAGGGTGACTGGGAAAGGTAGGGTTAAAAAAAAAGAGAAAAACAGGAGACAAGGGAGGAAGGGATGGAGGGAGGAGAGAAATAAAGGGAGAAGAGGAAGGAAGGAAGGCAGAAAGGAAGACCAGCCAGACCAAAAAATCTTCAAGATTTTCCCCTACATCTGGGTCCTCTGAGGGCCTGTACCCCTGCTTAGAGGGCTCTCACGTACCGCACAGGGCGTCCTTTGTGGGCGCTCTCTGAGGGGCTCTCTTTGCTGATAAAGAAAACCAAGTGTGAACTATGAGGCAAATCTTTCAAGTTCACAGCTAATTTGTAACAAAGCTAGGATTCTGGGCTAGCCCCACCTTGCTCCTGGTGAACCTGCAGACCTATGCTGCTGAAATACATTCCAGGAAAGATAGTAATTCCATCTCAGGGAGGGGTGTGTGTGTGTGTGTGTGTGTGTGTGTGTGTGTGTGTGTGTGTGTGTGTGTTTGGTTTTGGGGTTTGTTTTTTAGCATAGACTGCCATCTTTAGGGAAGTCATTCAATGCAGGCTAAATTCTCTTCACTTTTTTCTTTTTCTTTTTTGCTTCATTTTTTTTCTTTTTCCCCTTTCACTTACTCTCTGTCTCTTTGTCTAAAAAGTTTGGGCTTTCTGGGAAGCTTTAGTTAAGCTTCTGCTGTCCCGGCCCCCAGCTTATCTGGGCTCACAGAACTATAATTACCAGGACACTGGCACTGGGCAGGGTGGAGGTAACAGAGTTCTTGCAGGAGGGGCTGAGAAAGGATTGGCCTTGATCCAACCAGCAGCCTGGTTCTAATTTTAGCAACAACAGAGCCTGGACTTCCTGGAGAGATCGGATGTCTGAGTCTCCCCGCCATGCTCGTGCTCCTGTGACACCAGACCTGTGGAAGAGATTCAGATCTGCAAGGATCGCTAACCCAGGTCACACCACTGGGTCATCCAGCCCAGCCTCGGACTCAGAAAGTGAGGACACACTTCCTGAGAGCGCAGGAAACTCCTCGTAAAACTCCTCCAGATTGGAGACAAAGTCAGGGTAGAGAGAGGAAAACAGGACCAGCAAGTCTTCTGAAATCCAGGTCCTGGAGCTCCCCAAGATATCACCCTCCGAAATCGTGGGGCAGCCCTGGGATAAACTACAGTATTTCCCAGGTGAATTACTGGCCATTCAGAAATCTTTCTAAATAAGTTCCTCTACTAACTCTACTTTTTAATGAGGTAAAATTTATGTACTGTGACATGTATGAACCTCATGTACATAATTGGATGGATTTTGAAAAAAGTACCCACACCCATCAAGATAAAGAATACCCCATTGTTGGGGCCTGGGATTTAGCTCAGTGGTTCCGCCACCTGCCTTGCAAGCACAAGGACCCGAGTTCGATCCCCGGTAACAACAACAACAACAAAAATACCCCCATTGTCCCAGAAAATACAACAATGCTTCACCTTCTAGTCAGCCTTCCAGTCAGTGCCTGAGGCAACTCTACTTCTAATGTCTAGCAATATAGATTCATCTTTATATAGGACCTCTAAGGGATAAAGGAGAAATAACTCCCAACCTGCTAGATGTCCAATACTCTGAGTTCATGTTCCCAAAATGGAAGAATGGATTCTGAGGAACAACGGAGGTTAAGAGTAGGAAATATTTATTGAGGGGGAAAGATACAGCTCCTAAGAGAGACAAGAGGAGACCCAAATGGGTTGTGCAGACCCCACTTTACAGAAGAAGCTTTATAGAGCAAAATCACGAGGTGGGTGCAACATGCGACAAAACTATGATCAACCAATAGAATTACAAGTATAGCCACTTAGGTAATATTGATCCAATGGGGAAGCAAGTCAAGTAGCAGGTATACATAGAAAGAACAAGGACCTTTTTTGGAAAAGATGAGTCAGGAGGTGCTGCTAGTCACTCACCCAGGTGACTGATGCCTGTCTGGACTTACTGGACCAGGTAATAGTAATCATAGTATATCATTTATCCCTCAGGGAGGTATGTAGGCCTAGTCATTCCATCTTTATCTTGAAGCCTGGCCTTCAAGGAATGCACATCCAGCCACAGTTGTAATGTGTTCTAATCTTCTGCACTGATTCCTTCGAGGGCCTAACCCTATCTGACTGCCTATAATGCTTCTATCTATATGTTTTGCTGGTTCTTCAAATACAGGGAATCAAGGTGCTGGGGGTGGACAGGCTACTAATCCTTACCTTACCTTCCTTTCCATTCCAGATGATCTGGTTCTGTTTCTCTTTCCAATCCCCTCTTGCTGGGCTGCACAGGAAGAATCCGTAATGCTGAGTCTCTGACTCCTAAACCCACAATGTGGACCGAACACTCAGGATTCGCTGTTCCATCATCGAAGTCAAAAGTCACTCAATCTAGCTTTCCACCCCAGTAAGGCCTGGGCTCCTGACCATTCTTTATTTTGTCCTTCCAGATTCCCTGGGGCAACTTCTGCAAACCTTTCAGTTACCTCATAATGACCCTGCCTCCTATGATTAACCTGTAAGTGTTTGGTTAAAAGCTTGCCCTTTTCACTTTGCCTTCTCCTAGTGGAGCTGTTGAACTGTAGGTCAGTCCTGTAGAAACTCAAGAAGAAATCTATTTATGTATATTTCATTTTGTGATCTTGCCAGGCAGGGATTTTCTACATCCATGCTAAGATGAAAGATTTGGCAATGACTACAGGTTTGTGTCATAGCTGCAACATACATCTTAAATGGGAATTATAATTCTACCAGCAACTGGTTTTGTTTTGAGTCTTGTCATTGTGTGTCCTTGGCAACTCAGTTGTCCTAGTGGAAAGTTGTGTGTGAGCCAGATCTCTTGGGGTGCCTGCTGCCTGGGGTCACCTATGCACAAGGCTCCCCTAAGGGACCAGGCATCTTGCCTTTGTCTCTCTATATTCTCACAGAACTCTCAGAGGTTCTCAAGAGCTTCTATATTCCCAGCATACAGCATAAGTCTGGCTCAATAAAGATTGCTAAATAAAATAATCAATGGAGCACATTAAATTACTCTGGGGATGAATGAGAGATAGAGTCCTTCCATCCCTGGCTGATCTACTATAGATTGTCTAAGGACCTTGAAGTTAAGATCTTCCCTATCCTTAGAAAATCTTGGTTCCAGGGTGAGTAATTTTCCAGAGGAAAATGTCACCTACTGAATTTTTCCAGTGTCATTTAACTGTTGAATATCTTAGATGCTGGCCCTCAACCCTCTCATCTCATATGAGTGTCCACATTTGGGGGCAATCTTGAGCTTTCTCCCCATGTCCTCTTTGACCACCCTGTCCTTTGTCTCCATCCTTTATCTCCTTCTGGATACCCAGTTTATTGCAAGCACAAAATGAAGGAATACTCAGCTGTAAGAAGGGGCTCCTGTTTTATGTTCTTTTCTATAGCTATAATCCCATCAACAAAGCAAACAATTTCCTCAAACACCCCCCCCTTTAACCCTTCCCCTCCCACCCCTGAAATTGTGGCTTTAGGTCTGCATGGCCTTTGGTAAGACAGAGAAGTCTCCCTCCCTCTTCTATCCCGAAGCTTCCATCCTGGAAGATTGGCCTTTCCTCACAAATGCTCTGAAGTGGTCCCATTAAGCATGTGATTCTTATCTACAGATTTTCAGCCTTGTGAGTTTGTTCTACACTCAAAAGCCAAGATGAATAATCATCCTTTGCATAGAAAATAGCTGCTAGGAAGCCCTAGACCCCATATGTCAGGAACCCATGCTCAGTGCTCTCCCTCTCCACCCAAAGCTGCTGTCCTCATAGCTTCTGAAACCTTGCCTGAGGGATTTCAGCCTTCCCTGGGGCTCATGCTACAGCTGACATAAAACAGAGCCAGTACAAAGTCTGTGGGCTGGAAGTCACAGAATCATGAAGGAAATTACAAACATTCTGGTCCAACTCAAGTTTTTTTAAAAGGAGAACTTCAGAAATGGAAGTCATTGGGTCGAACAGCAAACAGGCAGTGAGAACATTCTAGGAGTAGGGGGTGCCAGCCCAGCTGGGAAGCCATCTCTGAGGTGCCATGCTGTGATGAGATGCATGGAATCTTCTGGAAGCTTGTGCAAGCAAAAAGTAGTTCTAGGGTGTGTGGGTGTTCCGGGATAGTGAAGTAGAGCTGGGCAGAGGTTCTGAGCAGAGCTCCCCCAGGGGCAATTATATCTCCTGAGCCTGGGGAGACCCGAACTCTGACAGGTGAGAACTGTGCCAGTAACCAGGCTCCTCAGAGTGCACAGGGCAGGTGTGAGGGCAAAGTCTGTCCCAGCCTGCTGCCTGTGAGCAAACACTGCAGACATGGAGGCTAGAGGGGAAATCGAGTTGCTTGAAAGTACGCATGAGCACGTGTATGGGTGTGTGAACACATGTGTGAAAGTATGTGTACATGTGCCCCATGTGAACATGTGTGTGTTCGTGTATGTGCATGTGTCCTGTCTTCATGGGGCACCCATCAGTATGTGCAGAAGGAAGAGAGTGGAGCAGGACTGTGCCCCATGGATGGACACCCAAGCATTTGGATTCATTTCCCTTTGGAGGAAAAAAGTGTAAATCTCTTCAGCAAAGAAGAGATTTGAGAATGAAGAAACAAAATCTCCCCCAGCCCTATTGCTTAACACACCGGCTGTCACCTTCCCCTCCCCTCCCTGTGCAAACGCAAATGCTGTTTGCACACTGCGGTCACATGTGTAAATCATCCTGCGATCTGTTTACTCAACATAACGCTAGAAGTTGGAGGGTGAGGCACCATCATTTCCCTCAGGGATGAGTATCTGCACTGCCTCCCAGGCCTTCTACACATTGGAAGATTTTTCTTAGGATAAATTCTCAGGCATGTAAGTCAAAGGTCAAGCACTATTTCTGACTCTTGATGTGTATTTTTTTTAAAAGGTCAAATCCAAGAGTTCCAGCTAATGACATTGCCACCTGGAAAGCAGAGGAGTGCCCACTTCTCTGGAGCTCTTCCTTGATGAAAAACTGCCCTGACGAGACCAGGACTCTTCTATGCCTGGACCACACCGGGCCTCCAGGCACGACTGCAGCTCTAAACACTCAGCAGATGACCAACGTTCATTCCAGGCTTGTCACATCCTACACGTAGACAATGAAAGGACCATCTTCCAGAGAAAGCACACAGTAACCAAAATAAAATGAGGTATGAAAGCAACTTTCTCAAATAAAGAGAAAAATCAGAACCAAAAATAAATGTTTAAAAAAGCCATAAAAGCCACAAATTCGCAAAATGGGAGGAAAACCCACAATTTTTACTCATCACCTGTCTGACACCCCTCCATAACACTTTTTTTCCCGACATTTTTGGTTGCATGCTCATTGAGCTCTGGACAGTGACAATTTTCTGTGTCATTTCCTGTACAGGAATAGGAAGTTAATTCAGTCTTTCTTCTGGCATTGTTGACCCAAATTTGTTACTATTAATAGCTTATAAAAGTTGCATTCAGCTTCACAACTTATTACTAATAGTACTGTGGATTTGTACAACTTGGGAAACATCGGTCAATTTGCTTTGCATACAAGAACAATTCATCTACGTAAGTCAGGGTCCCCTCTGTCACAGATGCAAACCAGAATTTGTTTCCCTGCTTGGGAAGACCCCCTTGGCACTTAGTTCATGTTACTTGCACATAGAAAACAATCTAGACCATGTGTATTTCAGACCCGGTATCTCCCCCTGCTCTGGCCACTGTGGGACACGGTCATGTTGGGGACAGCTGCTCACCTGTGCCTTCGTGACAAAGTCACACTGCCAAGTCAGTCTGTGGGAGGCAAGCATGTTCCCGAAAGTCATTCATCCATGGGAGTCGAGAACAGTCATGTAACACCATGAGGAAGTGACCCTCAGTCACTTCGATGTGGCTCACCTAACCCAAACTAGATATGTCTCTAAGTCGATTCCAAGTCTCAGATACACTTGTGGCCTCACCAGTACCAACCAACACAAAGAGAAATTAACAGGAGGGAAGGCAAAGTGGAAAGAGATAATGAGTGGTCTTAATCACATGTGGCTGCAAACATCTTGTTTGTTCAAATTGCATAAAAGCTCAGCAAACACATTGCTGGGGCCTCTGCAGGTACCGTGTGAGGCAGGCGGAAGCCTTGTCATCCTCCTGTGTGCACCTCCCAGAGTCAGTTCCTCCGGCAGCTGATTTAGTAGGAATTTTTAATTATCTTAATTGCAATGGGGTGTTGTGAGGGTCTTACTTTTTATTATTCCAACTGAGAAATTACACTGAGGAGAATCACGTTTTGAGCTACAAAAATTATCACCCCTCTTCTGGAGAGGACTGAAAAGAAGCCGAGCCCCACCACTCCCACACCTTGCCCTGTTCCTGTCTACAGCTCAAGCAGACCACTGTGGGGAAGAGGAAGGGCAGGAATTCGAAAAGTCATTGGAATCTGAGTCACAGAACTGGTTGGGAAGCTCTAGAGGTTTTCCATCCCCAATATCGACTGATGGGTTAGAAAAGCATCACTGTGTAAGAAAGCCATTAATGCTGGCAGGATAGCTTGAAAGAAAGGAAAACTAAACATCTTGCTGTCAGTTAGCTGGTTGCTTATGCAGAGTAACTGTGACAGGCTTCCACGCCTACCAGGGTAGGGAAAGACAACCGGGCAGGAATGGCAGCAGGACACGGTAACAGGTGGCAGGTGGAAGGGCCAGTGACATGGACTTTCCATACAAGGAGGAACACAGTAAAGGTTGCCAGGACTTAGCCTTCTTCCAAGTATAGAACTCAAAAGAGATGGCCAGTCAGCAAGGGGACTGGTTCCAGAAGAGACAGTCAGGAGGGAGGGAGTGATGGGAGAGGAGATGACAGGTCAGGCCAGAGACCAGACTGCGTGTCCCACATCACAGAACAGTGCAGCGTGGACAGAGGCCCCTTCCTGAAGGACCTGCCGCCAGGCTCCCAAGTGGGCCCCAGAGTAGCCACCACTGAGCTCCTGCCACTCATGGTGGCCACGATGGAGAAGTCGCACCAACTTTTGTCACAGTGGAGGAGAGTGTCAGAGACAAGCCTGATCCCCCTCTTCCTCGAGAAGAAGGAGGAGGAGGAAGGAAGCATTAGATTCATTGTGATAATGAAGTTTTAAATCCAGCTTTAGATCTGCCTGAGATCTCCCCAAGGGAAGGGAACAGGAGATTCGTCATAGAACAACTGAAGACGAAAAATAGATTTTTTAAAAAGAAAGGTCTTCACGACAAGTTCAGACTGCTCAATAAATTATTCATAGGCCTGAAGAATTAGAAAAAAATAAACTGAGAGATCTGCTGTGTGACAGTTCCCATCCTTCGAAAGATTTCTCCAACATCTGCACATCCCACAAATGCGCAGGAAGAAAGCTGCCTCTGTGACTCTGGATCTGATAAGTTCCCCAGTTAGCAGAAAACGGTTTCTCTCCAAATTTCTGTTTTTTTAATTTTTAATTTTTACTAGTACATGCTTTCAGTACATAATGATTGCATTCATCACAGGGAGTTGGTACATGCCCACACCACATCTTAATTCTTTTTATGTCCCCTTCCCCTCTCCAAATCTCTGTTTTATTAATCAGAGTGATAGTCATGAAAAAGAATACCTAGGAAAAATGAATGTCCTTTACCTTTATGCTTTATAAGCCTTGTGAGCACAGAAGCAAATCAATGGGCAGTATGTTGCTGCTTTAGGGGAGCTATATGAGGATGTATGGTCCCTCGAAGAAACGTGAACCAGACATTGGTGCACTGAGGAGCCCCCTACGTCGCCAGTCAGAGGCCAACCCACATTCCTGGACCATACCTGCTCCACTCTGAGAGGAGGTGTGTGGCTTCTCCGGGGTTGGGGGATTAGCAAGAAGCAGACCTCAGTGTCAAACCAGGGTCTCTGACTGCAATTGCACTGTGTGGTGGCAGCCATCGCCATAGTGTGTGTCTCTCTTTCAGTGGGCTCTGAAGAATAGTGACACCCATTCTCCCATGTGCATCCCTAACACCCGTCCAGGTCCTGGCATTGAGTAGAAACCCAGGAAACAGCTAATGAATGAGCATAAAGTCATGTGGTCACTAAGTAGCTTGCAGAGCTTCAAAATAAAAAACACACAGTAAAAAAGCGAAGAGCAAAGCATGGTGTTCCTCGTGGTGTGACTGAACAGGAATGCTATGGTATCCTTGTCAAAACTACTCACCTACATGCCACTGGGTAGCTACTTGTCACAGAAGAAGAGAAATTTACTTTAAAAGCTATGCCCGGTTTGATGGTGTAGACCTGTAATCTCAGCACCTGGGAGGCAGAGGCAGGAAGATCCCAAGTTTCAGGCCAGCCTGGGTTTGGTAGCAAGACCCTGTGTCTCCAAAAGAACCAAAACCAAAACAAAAGTAGACATAACTGGGCCACTTTCACTTGTTTGTTTGTGAAAGAGAAAAATATCTCTTTGTCCATTTGTGAAAGCCATTAAATAGGTAGGTTTTTGGCAGGGAAAAGTAAGACCACATAGAGAAATGATCTCGTGTGTACCAGGCTCGTGGTTCTGAAAATGCTGAGGAATAAAGTCCTGAACCAAAGGAGGAAGTCAGGAGAGCTTTTACTGGAAATAAGGAGAATAACTCCCAAATTTCCAAAAGGGGTCCCGAACGGGATGGCCACAAGACCCCCTGATCTAGAGCTACTTATGGATAAACAGAGCACAGAAATTGCTCAGCTGTCTAGTGGTCGCCTATCACAGGTGGCTCTGTCGATTTAAAATGTCCAATCCTGTCTCAAGCTTTTAACTCAGTTCTCTGAGAGGTAGGGTTTACAGGACACTGAGATCTCAGAAGGAATGGGTTAATGTGCATTATAATTTCCTGGAAATTCAGGAACTTAGTAGGGAGTGGCTGTACCTCCTTGTAGGTCATTCAAGTTTCTGAATTTCTGTGCTCTGTTTATCTGCATTCCTTGCTGCCTGAGGAAGTCCATCCTTTGTCTAAAGTCTTACAAGCTGACTAAATAAACTGTTTTCTACAGAATGAGTGTGGGACACGCTCAGGGAAGTTTGGGGATTGTTTGCTCATGACCAAGAGCAAAGGGCTTGGAGTTCCCCAGCCTCAGAGGCGAGGACAACAGAGCCATGCCTCCCACAGGGAGTGGATCCCAGCTACACCATAATAATACAGAATCTAGAAAGTAAAACCTCGTTGAGGCAGCCCCAGGGTCGGGGTAGGCAGTTGGCGCCTCTTCTAAGCTGTTCTCCACCCCCTCCCCAAGATCCCCAGGTCTCTAGTGAGTGTCCCTTCCACACACGGGCGTGATGGGCGTGATAAGTGCTTTGAGGATGCCAGCGAAGAAGCTGGACCACACTTTCAATGAAGCAAATCAAAAGCTACGGCTGTGACCATCCCCTCTGCAGAACCCATGGCAAAGGGTGTGACAGGACTGTACCAGGAGCAAGAAGTCAGGGTGCAGAGTGGCCAGGAGAACACTGTCTCCCCACCAGCTCCACCATCCTCTGAGACTCCGTGTGGGATGGAAGGGCTCCAGCTGTCCTAACTGTGGCAGGCAATGCCCTCACTCAGACACTTGAGGCAGCCACCTACAGGGCTGGAGGACCCGGAAACTTGAGATGACCCCTGGGAAACAGGGTAAAGCAGAAAGCCTTCCTCAGATTCCAGGTAAACATCTAAAGAGCCAGAGTCACCCACACGTGTGCACATGTTTCCACACTGGCTGCCCTTTTGGTGCCCAGCGCAAGTTTCTTTGCATTTGAAAATGAGCCTTAGCATCCTTCTGGCGGGGTGAACCATCTGCTCCACTCCTTAAAAATCCACTAGAAGAAGCCAAATAGAATCCATGATATTTTTGTTCGTGACAGTTTGACTACAGGCCAAGAGAGTGAGAGAACAAGAATCGCCCCGCTTGGCTGTGTTCTCTTCTGGACACTTGAGAAGCCCCTCCCTGCTCACTTCTTTCATTGTAGGAGTTGATCCCAGCCAGATGTGGTGATCCAGGTCTGCGATCCCAGCACTGTGGGAAGGGGAGACAAGAGGATTTCAAGTTTGAGTCCAGCTGGGGCAACTTAGCAAGACTCTGTCTCAGAATAAAAAGGTGTAAAAAGGTCTAGGGATATATAGCTCAGTGCAAAGGCCCTGGGTTCAATCTAGCACTGCCAAAAAAAAAAAAAAAAAAAAAAGTTGGTCCCAAGATAGAGGCTGGAAGCAGCGGTGGAGAAGGTGAGCAGCGGCTTCCTGCACAGGGCCACCCCTAGGTCCATCCCTCAGTCCCATCTGGTCTGCTCTGCAAGCCTCCATTGTTCTGTGCACCTCTCTAGGGTTACCAAGGGGCTGAGAAAAGCACTGAAATCCGAGAGCCAGGTGGAACCTTGGCAGGTCCAGACCCTGCCAGTGCCTGGGTGCTCCATGGGGCCAGCACTGATCTGCAGCCTTGCTGCACCCCAGGAGGTTCCCTCGGCAGCCGTTCAGCCCACTTCCATCCCCTTCCCCCTGTTGCCAGTCAGTGGGGGTTCTTTTACTCCACTCCGATGGAAAACATGAATCAGCGAAGTGCTGCTCTGCTAGTGGTCCCAGTGTCACCAGATGACACCGCCTAATGCTGGATGCCCACAGTTGACAGCCAGCTACTGGCCACTGCCCCGGCCAACTTCTTCTGTCCAACTTGTACCAGACACTGTAGTTCCACTTTGCTGGGTGCTGGACTCCTCTGATCTTCACTGCCTGCAGGTCTCTGGAGGTCTTCAGGGCTAACAGCCCCTAGTCTTTATTGCTCTTTCTTTTGAGATGACCTCTCGGTCCACACTATTCATGACAATCCTGAGTTGATTTACAGGACCTTCAGAGCCCATATTATCCAAGAAATAAATCATGAACAGGATTACAGGACCACTAAAGTGAGCATTTTAACAGGGCCCATGCTGTAGCACAGAGGGATGGCTACACTGAAGGGAGCCCTCCTAGACTAACCCCACAGGTGTTTGGGCAGCTGCAGGCCTGTGAGTGGCCCAAGTGCAGGCCTGTGATTGGTTCAAATTCAGGCCTACTAATTGGTCCAAGCACAGGCCTGTGATTGGTCCAAGCCTAGGAACAGGGGATATCTAATCCCCAGCTCTCAAGGCCCAAATTCGATGAGAGAACTTTAGATGAGTGGCTTGATTGACAGCTGTGTCATGTCTTGGGAAAAAGGCTTCATTGAAATCAGGGAATTCTCAGGAAGGAAGGTTAGCTTTGTTCAACACAGCCAGTTAGGGTTCAAGAGGCTAGGGATGTTACCAATGCACCCATATCCCTCCCCCTTCATCTTAGCCCCTCTCCAAGTGATTCCCCTCCCTGAAGTGTCCAGAACAAGGGCGAGTTACAGCACTGACAGCCACTCTGCACTCATGTCGGAGCAATCTGCGGTAGAGTGGCGGTTGGACAGCAGAGGGGACACAGAGGCAAGTTGTCCCAAGCTTCTTCCAACAGGAGGATGGGGGGGTGAGACGCTAAAATCAGGCGCATCCACTCTGCCTCAACCTCACTTCCTTCATGGGAACACTGAAGCCACAGGCCACCTGCCTCCTCCCTCTTGCTGTCATTGCAGAGACCAGCAGACTATCTGGGAGACAATGGATGTGAGTTTACATTTCTCCCCGGAAGCAAGTCATCAGCCAACCCACAGCCTGTCGACTTTGTTGACAGCTTACTTCCTCCCAGCACACTTGGATTCCTAAATGACAGTGTTTGCTCCACCTTAGCAAGCACCTCCCCAAACCCATTTCTCCCTGGAAGGCGTCCCGAGCCCACTCGTATCTAACGGCGCCCTATGACTGCCCTCACCAAGGAAGAGGAAATGACACTCGGGACCAAGCAATGACAAATCACCGCACCTCTGCCCATGTTTGCTGCTCCTCTCTATCAACTTAGAGCTTGGTGAAGAAGGCAGCTAAACAATGGGGAGCAAGAACCTGATGGGGTTGGCACAGGGGCCACCCAGAAAGAACCCCCAGAAGCATCCATAGTAGACTTTCCATACTCAAGAGATGACCTGTTCTCATATTAGAATACAGAGACGGCCTGTGGAGACACGTCACCCCTTGTGGACCCAGTCCTCAGGCCGTGTCACTTCCTCAGCGAAGGCAGTGGCCAGGGCCCAGAAGGAGCTACTTGTCCATTTTGAATACCTTTGTCTCCCTCGTCATTTTTTGTTTGTTTATTTTGAGACATGGTCTTACTGTGTAGCCTGGGCTGGCCTTGAGCTCGAAGAAACCCTCCTGCCTCAGCCTTGGGTCCCAAGTGATGGAATCACAGGTGTGTGCCACCGTGCCCAGCTGCCTCATCATTTTTTTCATCTTGATCTACTCAGTCTTTCCAGGGATTTGTAGAACCCACAGTCCTCAGAAGTGAAGTCATCATCCAGAATGGCTTTCTAGAGAGAGGGGGCCTGGAAGAAATTCTGACTCTGCTGCTCACTAGCTCTGTGTCCTTAGGCTGGTAACTTAACCTCTCAGAGCCTCAGTTCCCTCCCCTATAAAGTGAGGATTCCTCACTGAATCAGTAAGTCTTTAAAATGCCAGAGGCAGAAAATCAAAGTCAACAAAACAAAGGGGAGTTAACTGACATTAGCTGGATAGGTCAAGGGTCAACTTCAAGTGTACTTTGCCCTGAGACCCACAAGTGACCTACATGAAGCTCAGCACTGCATGCTTAGTGCCCCCAGTGACCACTCCACTGCCCCCTCCACTGCCGCCGTCCACCTCACTTCCTCCTGGGCAGCTCCAGGCTGTGCTCTTGGGCTCACGGCTCACACCATAGCCCTGCAGGAGTATGTACGCCCTGGGCCCTACATCCATTGTGTGCAACCAGCCCAGGTCATGTGTCTGCCCTGGACCAGCCCTGAGGCCAGGAGAACACGGCCCACCCTTCCTTCTCCAGTGGGAGTTTTCTGAGTTCTCTCTGAACAACAGATATCTGTCAGTTATTCATCTTATCTAATGCACTCCCCTAAACTTTGCAGCTTAAAATAGCCAGCATATGTCAGCTCCCAGATTCCCAGGTCCAGAGCTGGGCGCGGCTGTGCTGGAGGCTCTGACTCAGGGTTTCACAGAAGGTTGTGCCGGGGTGGAAGTCATCTCAGGACTTGGCTAGGAGGGGCGGGAGGCTCTGATCTATGAGGTGAGGGGTGACTGGCAAGCTCCAGTCCCCTCCTGCTGCCAGCCGGGGCTGCAGTTCCTTACCTCATGGCCTCAGCCCCTGCGTGACTGCTTACAGCAGGGTAGCTAGCTGTTCCCAGAGGGGATAAGGAGAACAGAGCTCTAAGCAGATGGAACACGTGACATTTTACAGTCTGAACTCAGACATGCCATGCATCAGCCGAAGTGGTGGAGCACACTGTAAACCCAGCCCCTAGGATGTTGAGGCAGGATGATCCCAAGTTAAAGCCTAGCCTGAGTGACTTAGCTGGGTCCTGTCTGAAAAAATAAAAAGCGCTGGGGATGCAGCTCAGTGTGAAGACAATGGGTTCAATTCCCTGTCTCAAAAAAAGAAAAAATACTAACATGCCATCGCCTCTGCCATATGCCACCTGTCGCACTGGCCAACCTGGTACCTGCTGGGGGGAGGAGTGGGAGGATGGCAGCGGTGGGACCATCCTGGAGACTAGGCACCCTCCACAACGACACAAGTGGCCACAAGAGGCCCGGCGAGCCAGCTTGCCCAGACCTGGACATATATGTCTCTGAAGCCCTTCTTCAGGGCCAAGAAAACTGGGATGGCTGATGGCCGAGGCTTGGCTGGTGTCAGGAGGAGTACAGAGCTCCCATAGGACATTAGGATTCGCTCTTTTGACCTCTTCATTTTCCCAACACAGACTGAGCTCGACCCTTGCCCAGGTCAAAGTGAGATGTGAGCTCAAGTGAGTTCTTGCCTCACAGTCCGGTGCATTCCCAGTTCCTCGAGTCACTAGGAGAACAAGGGCGCTCCCGGGAGTTCAGTCAATGGTCCTTCTGCTTCCTGTTACACTCCAGTGAAACCAAGGAACAACCCAGAGAGAACTGCTCAGACCTAGCAAGGGACAAAGATGAACAAATGAACAGGACAAAACTCAGGGCACCAAGATTCGGGTTGAGTCTTAAAGCTCCCACTCAGACTTCTGAAAAACTTCAAGTGGATCATTTCGCTTCTTGGGGCCCTGTTTCCACATCTACAAATCGGCTGCACACTCAATGCCCTTCCAGCCATTCTGGGCCTGCCATTCTTCTGGTATTCAGATTGAATGGCTTGAGCTCCCAGGCTCTAAACCAGCTATGATGACCCTTTTAGGGACTGAGTGCCCAAACTGCAACCTCAAACCCATTCACTTATCGCAAAGTACCAATGCTGCAATTAAACCTGAATACTGAAGTTTTAGTTTAGAAAAAACAACTCATATATTCACATCTTTTGTCTTCAAAGAAAAACATAATAACAGGGCTTTTAATGAAACAAACCACTTTTTATTGAATGGTAAAAGTTTGCATTTGGTGTGCTTTTGCACAATTAATGTGATCTTTGCTGTTGTGTGCATGCTGATAATTTGGCAAACATTGGCTAGGGCAACTTGGCTTGGGCACCAACAGAGAGGGCTGTGCACGCCACAGGTTCCATAGGTTTCCAACACTGTCCTAAACCATGAGAAAGCAGTCAGGCCCTTCCCACTACTTCCTCACATCTCTCATGGCTATGGACTCTACAGACATTTTATTGAGCATCTACTATGTGTCAGGGACTCCTCAAGCAGTGAACAAGACCAACAAAGGGGTGCAGCAGGCACTCACAAGCCCTGGTCTCCTCTCTCCCTGGAGAACCCAGATTTCTCCTGCAAGCCTCTGCAGAGCCATGCAGCTTGTCCGCCCAAGCCCACCACCCACCCTGTGTTCCCAGATTTACCCTCTACTTCATCTCACCAAGGTGTTTCTTCAACACACAGTCTCATTTCCTGGGAAACAGAGCTGTCATAGTTTGTGTCTAGATGTCCCCGCAAAGCCTCATGCAGTCATACATGGGACTTTTTCAGAGATGGCTGGATCTAGAGTGTGTGACACTGGAATTGATTCATGGTGCAATGCTAGGCTCAAGAGCACTAGGATTAAGGGTGTGAGTGCTACCTGCCCTAAGTAGCCTGGATAACATGTAAGGGACAAAAAGACTGTTAAGGTCCCTTGTTGCTTTGCTGGCTTCTGCCTACCCTGGATGTCTCTCCTTTGCGATGCCTGTCTGCTGTGCCACCTTGCCAGCTGATTATGGACTCTACAAGCTCTACAAGCTGTGAGCCAAAATAAACCTTTCCTCCTTTAACTTTGGGCATTGAGTATTTTGTCTCAGCAATAAGAAAAGTAACCAAGACAAGAACAATGCAATTTTTGTCTTTGGTGGGGCCAGGGATTTAGCTCAGTGGTGCTGACGCCTGCCTCACAAGCACAGAGTCCTGAGTTTGATCCCCAGTACAAAAAAAAAGACAAAATTTTTGTCTCTGGTGGAATTGGGTGTTTGATAGTCTTGGCAATTCAAAGGAACTGTGTTGTGGGCATGAAAGCAGAGCCGAGGCTCACCCAAACATAGAGTTGCTCATGTGTCTGCACAGGCCTCTGGCCACTCTCCTGAATCCTAACGTCCCAAGTTTCCCATGTCTCAGTGCCTCTTTACACCCTTTTATAACGACCTGGGTCATGGCCAGGATGCACTGGACCTCGAGCACTCTTCTTCCTGGGAGAACACTAGTCAGAGTGTGTGATCTGGGGAGGTGCAACTCGCCCCAGACTGATGTCAGTGAGGGCCAGTATGTCTGCCAGGCAGAGAGACCCAATATGCAGGGGCCAACTGAGAAGGCCCAGTGTGCGGCATTGTCCCGCACTGCAGAGGCCAGTGGGCAGCCTGGAGGGCCCGGCTTCCTTCACAGGAGCCCTGTATCCTGTGCCTCTGTACCTAGGATCATTGTTTTACCGCAATTTGGAAAAGCAGAAATTGAAGGGAACCCCCGGGACTGCCTGGCTTCGGCCCTCATTAAATAGCTCTGATTTCTTTTCCCTTTGCTTAAGTAGATAATAATATTGCCAATAAATACAGCCCAGTGTGTCTTCTGCCAAGAAAAGTGGATTAAACAGTGTTTTAATAAAGGGGAAAAATTATATTTAAGAAAAGGAAATTTTACACTTCATGTAACCCGAAAGTCCACTGAGTGGGAAAACTGGGGCTACATCACGAGGGCTGTGATGGCAAGGTCCACAAAGTTCCTGAGCAGAAGCAGCTCACAGTGGAGGAAAACAGCCCACTGAGCCCACATGACCAGAGGAGGCACAAGTGGCCAGGTACAGAGATGTCCATCTGTGGGGCTGTGGGTGGAAAGGCGGGTGTCAGAGTATGAAGGAATTGCCTTGACATTCTCATCTAGGAAATGGGTCCTCAGATGGCTTTGGAGAGAAGAGAGAAGGTCATATAGAGTGACCTATGTCTTCAAAGTAAATAATTCACTTTGATCCTATCTAACCCATGGCAATCAGGATCTAGATTTGCACTTGTATTTAATTCACCTTTTTCCCAAATCCCGATGAAATGACCAAAACCTTGCTAGGAAACAGCGGTAGCCAGGGAGGCAGGGTGAGTTCCTGCAGGATCTGTTCGCACGTGGTCCCCTCGACAGCCAGCTCCAGAAGTTTCCTCCTGCCTGGTTCACCAATCATCCTGCCTGCTCACCTCTCCCTGCCCTCTGTGGCAGTCCTGACCTCTCCACCACCCATGCTCACTCCCTGTGGAACACATCAGGCACACAGTTCCATGCATGGACAATACATCCGCCTTCCTGCAGGCAGCCCTAGCTATGTCTTCAGACTTCTGCAATGCCTGCCTCTGTTTACCCCAACTTTCTGTTCTTCACACAGCTGCTAGAATGCTGATTTTCAAACCAACATCAGCCATGCCACTGTCTTGTCACATTCAACAGTGACTCCTATCCAATTGAGGCTTAAAGACAAAAGTCCTTACATTAGTCTAAGAGCCCCTCGGATCTCACCCTGGATACCTCCCTGGACATCATCTGTTACAACTCCTCCCCTACTCTGCTCAAGGCACGTATACATTTCCCACATTCCTTGAATATTCCAGGTGCTCTCCTGCCCCAGGACTTTGGTCTATGCTGCCTAGAACCCTCTTCACCCAGATACTCATACTTTTCAGTCTTTCATTTTCTTCTAGCTGAAACTCAAATATCAGAATGTCAGAAAGGCTTCCCAAAGTCTATTTAAAACAATGTCCCTTCCCTCCCTGGTTCTCCAGTCCCTTAACCTGATGTGACTTTTTCCTACTGAACATATCCCTACGTATCATTACTATGTTTCTGTCTACTGTGTTTCTGCCTGCTTCCTCTCTAGAATGTAAGATCTGTCTGCCGTATCTCCAACCACTGCAACCACGGCCTGTGTACATAGTAAGAACTCAGTGACTACAAACAAGTAAACAAATGAATCAATTAATCTGTATGCCAGTAACTTCAGAAGGGCTGTTTTGTTTGGTTTGGTTTTGGTTTTGGTTTTTTGACACAGGGCCTTGCTATGTAGCTCAGGTTGGCCTTGACCTCACTATGTAGCCCAGGCTGACCTCAAACTCATGGTGATCCTCCTGCCTCAGCCTCCTAAGTGCTGGGATTATAGGCATGCTATGCCACCACACCCAGATCAGAACTTTTTGTTGTTATTGTTCTTGTAAGACAGTACAGCTAGGACCAGAGCAGGTAGTCATGCAAGGAGAAGGCACTCCTGTGTTGTGCATGGAGGCAGCAGACTCACAAGATACTCCAGAGCCTGGCTAGGTGGATCAGAGGAGAGACTGTCCAAGGCACAGATTCCCTGGAGATCTCAGGCTCTGAACAATTGCAGGAAGCACCTGATTCTCCAAACAGTAAAACAGCAAGACAGCTTGATGCTGATGTACACTGCTAGCCGGACCTTTCTCAACACCTGGAGGACTGAGCCAGCTTCAGTCACACTACCAGAGGCCAGCACCTCAGGAAAGAGACTCAGCTGAAAGAGCCCCTGGCTGGAGACTGGGCCGTGGTCTCACAGCTACAAAGGCCCCTGAGCTTCAGGGCAGCCCTTGGGGTGGACGGGTGCTCCCTGTGACTACCATATGGTCCACTTTTCCCTTCTGACTGTCCCACTTCCTTTCTGTCTCTGCCCCTAGTGTCAAGCCCAGAGCAGTTCCCATAAGCTTCATGCCTCCTGGGCTCCAGCTCAGAGACCACACCCTGAGACTTGCCTGGCTGTGACCATGTTACAGGGAAGTGAAAATATGCAGGAAAGGATAGAGGGGCCGACCAGCAAAAAAGGAAGGGTGGCACCCAGGTGAGACAATAGAGAAAACAGAAGAGCTGGGTGTAGTCATTCTCTGGACTACTGCACAGCAAGTACCTTTAATAAATGTGGGTCTAGGCACTCAGCTGCGGGAGTCTCAAAAATGTGATGTGGAATTTTTTAAAAGGGAAAGTCACACACACAAAAAAGGAAAGTCACAGAGTACATACATTAGGAGATAATTTATTTTTGTTAAAAATACACAGAATAATAATATATAGGGGCCAGGGATTTAGCTCAGTGGCTCCATGCCCGCCTCGCAAGCGCAAGGTCCTGAGTTGGATCCCCCATACAAAATAAATAAATAATAAATTAAAAATTTTAAAATAATATATATTGCTTTTGAGGATATAAAATGTAATAAAAGCATAAAAACACAGGATCAAAGGGCATCCACATATTTCTTGATGGAGATTGTTCTTAGGAGAAAAAGAGAAAATTAGGATTGAGAAAGAGTACAGAGGGAATTTCAGTCATATTTTCTTGCATTTTGAATTTCAGATGACAATCTGACAAGATAACATCTGTCAGATTTCAGTGACAGAAATACACAGGCAATGTTCAATTACACTGTGAACTTTTCTGTATTTAAGTTTTTCAAAATTACAACAATGGATCATTCAATCATGAAAAATAAAATCACAAATAGCCAAAACACTGTATAAGTAAATATGTAACAAAAAGTGTAATGAAAATTCAATCATAAAAAAAATCAACTTGACTATAAAACAGTTCAAGTATAGACCAAAAACATCCTAAATTTAATAAACCTGTGCTATAAAAACAAAGAATTAATATTCATAACTCATGAAGAGGTAATTTTTAAAATCCATGGCCTACTCAAGAAAGACAATAGGCTAAATTAAAAGGGTTATTTGCACACACTACATATACAGTGTGCTATGATTTGTATCTAGACATCACTCTAAAGCATCATGAGGTCATAGGTGGGGCTTTTCAGAAGTGGCTAGATCTAGGGTATGTGCTGCTGGGATCAAAGATGCAATGCTGGGATTGATTCAAGGTGTAATGCTAAAATTAAGGGTGGATAAAATATGAGGGCTGCTTTTGACCTTGCTTGTTGCTCTTTGTTTGTTGCTTGTTGCCTTCTGCCTGCCTGCCTGCACTGTGCCATGCCACCCTGCCTTGGAGTCAGCCAACTGTGAACTGAAACCTCTACAAACTGTGAGCCAAATAAACCTTTCCTCCTTTAACTTCAGGTGTTGGGTATTTTGTCTCACAAATGAGAAAAATAACTAAGACACTATGGTTCAAGGGCAGGTTGGCTGCCCCTCAAGGCCCACTGTGATTGAAGACCTGTCTGCTGTTGCACTTTCAGGAAGTGGTGGTGTAACTGGAGTCCTGAGGTGTTGTGTACATTTCTCAGTTATTCTTTCCAGGTTCTTTTTGTCTTGAACAAAGAAATGGACAAGAAAGGCAAAAAAGGTAGCAAAGTTTTACATTTATTAAAGACAAGAAAACAAGTATGCTCTGCAGAGTGAGAACACGCCACTAAGAAAGAGAAAGTACAGTAGCCGCAAGGTTAATGGCCACCATCTTTTGTGTCTCCCACTCCTCAGGCTGAGGTCAGATCTAGATTGTCCTATCAAAAACCTGCTTGGTCTCACACCAGAAGATAGCATTTTCTGATTTGTCCCATCTGCAGAGCTTGGGAAATGTTTTTCTGCACATGTGTCCTGGATCTCCATGCTTGACAGGTCATGTCCACACTCTAAACTCCTGCCTCATTGGGACGTTTGGGACAGGGCATAGCAGGAGTCCTAAGGTCACTTGGGATAAAATATTCCTGTGGAATCCCTTGATGTTTCTTGTGCTTCTCTGACACACATGAGGATGGTTATAAGAGGAGCGAGCCTGGCCCTGCCAAGCCTCTTTCTCTGTCTTGTTCTAGATGTGACTGTGCCACCATTTGCCTCCCTCCCCAGGGGCCAAACCAACAGGCCATCGTGTAACAGTGACAGAGGCTGCCCCTTCCTGAGTTGTCCTTGGCAGAGGTATTTTACTCCTGTCCCCTTTGCCCAGCATTCTGAATTCCAAAGAAAGACCACACCTAAGTGATTAAAATGCTAACTGCTAATTAATTTTTCTTTAGATTTACAGAATCCAGAATAGCTGGTGACCTTCAGATAAGGACAGAATGTGAACCTCCCATTTTTATCTAATTAGTCTTTAGTCCTGTGCATCAACTAATGCAAACTATGTATATTTCTTTGAGGTTAAATTTGCAGATAAATGTTTATCAAAAGAATTACAGAAATTAGGCCCAGGAAGTCAAAGTTGATTGCAGTGTTTGACCAGAGGGGGCAAAAAACAGATACACACCCTGGATGAATGAGACTTCCCCAGCATGTAATCTTCCTGCCCATTGCCCCTTGAACTTCCTCTTTCTACTTATGAAAACCTTTTCACATACCTGAGTTCCCTAAAATAGTTTTTCCAGAGGGAACAATAGTCCCTCCATCTTGTTAGAGTGCTGGCCTTTGAAAAAACCTGATTTCCTTACCCTCAACTTTCATCTCCCAAGTACTGTCTTTCTACTGGTGAGCAGGTAGACTTGAGTCCCCTAACACCTTGATCTTGGATTTGATCCTCTGAAACTGTGAGCTAAATAAATCTATTTTCCTTTTATTTCATTCTAGTAACCCAAAACTAACACCAAAACTTACATTTAAAAAAAAATCAACCCATTACTAATCAAAAAATGTGAATAAAATATATTTTCAACCTATCAAATTGGCAAATATTTTCTTAAGATAATATGTAACTGGCAAGAATCAGAAGGTTGAATCATCAAAGATCAAAAGAATGTATCATTCATTAAGAGCAAGCACATGAACTGCTTGAATATTTCTGGAAAACAATCTGTCAAAGTCATAAGAGCCTTTAGTATGTGTCATCCTTTATCTGCTTCCAGGAAACGATGAAAAGGTGAGTAGAGATCTTCTCAAACATACAGGGTGCAGTGTTGTATTCATATTTAAAAGTTAGAAAAAAGTAAAATCCCCAATATAGAGATACTTAAACAGATCATTTTAAGACGGGAGATTAGGGTAAGGCAAAGCTGGCTGAGGAAGTAGGCATGGCCTATTAATTACAGGATCCCAGGACACATGTGCAGAACAGTTCCAAAAGCTCTGCATGTGGACTTCTCATCAAAACTAAAGCAGGTTTTTGATAGAATGGCCTAGACGTGATGTAAGCCTGAGGGCTGGATGATACAAAACATGGTCCACACTGAATCTTTGCACTATGTTCTTGCTTGCATGATGCCCCACCCTCAAGCTATAGGATATACTTTTCCCACTTTTACCTGGCCCAAACTCAATCTCCAGAGCCTGTTTCTTTTCCTACCTTTAATAAAACTGCTACTATTTGTGTTTGTGTTAACCAATTCTTTGCTCAGGACAGAAAGAACCTAGAAACCACCTCCGGAAGGAAACTCTAGAGCCCCAAAACCTAGTAACGTATTTGGTTTAGCCAAACGAGAGAGCAAGTAAGGCCCTTTGGGCATGCCCTTTTCTCCTTGCATGTCTGTTCTCCATGATATTTTGCTCAGCTTCCTTAGCCTTTTGGGAAAAAATAGCTGTTGGTAACTTGGTAGCCAGCCTGAGTAGCCACCTACCTCATTTTGGTTCTTTTTGTACTCAGAGTCTCATCTATGCTTTCTCTCTAGATGGCCGTCTCTTTCTCAGGGTGCTTAGTCAAGGTCACCATTTTATCTTGTCACATAGCTGTCCGTCATCTTGTCTTGTCACCTGGCTATCTGCCATCTTGTCTTGTCATGTGACTTTCTGCCCAATTTTGATCCACATGGGTTCCACCATGTTTGTTTCCCTTCCTCGTTTCTTCTAACAAAATGCAGGTAATTGAGTAATATATCCCTGACAGCCTGAGCAGGATGAAAGAACAGCCAGTAAAGCTTAATTCAAGTGACTGAGTCAAAGGTAGAGTCATCCTTTTTCTCAGGATTTTTAAAGGTTTTTTCCTTAAAAAAAAGTTTTCCATCTCTACTGCCTTAAACAAAGTACCAAAATTTTTACTGTTACGGTAAATGCAAGAGATGTTGTTTCTCAAGTGGTTCTACCTTGCTTAAGTAGAACCACCAAGTGACTCATAATGCCTAAGAAAGTCCTAAGGTATTGATTCTCAGGTGGCTCCATCCTGCTTAAGCAGAGCCATCAAGTGGCTCAATGTGGCTAACAGAGTCTCGGTGGGAAGAAATCACCTTGATCTCCTGGGAGTTTCAAAGAACTAGGTGAAACCATCAAGTGGTTCAACCCCTTAAGGGAACAGGGAAAGGGGACATTACTAGAACCTCTGCAGGAAGTCCTAGTCTCCTGTGAGCCACAACAGCACAAGACAAATTAATTTATTAGACAGAAAAGATAGAAAAATGAGACTTAGAAGGGCCAGGGATTTAGCTCATTGGTGCCGCTGCCTGCCTCACAAGTGCAAGGTCCTGAGTTCGATCCCTGGTACCAAAAAATGAGACTTAGAGAAGAAGCTGAGCTTTGGGCCTGATTAATGCTGCTCTGGGCAGCACAGAAGAAAGACCCCAAGCTTACCACATCTTTATTCAATACAAATTGAGTAAAGATTGAGAAACAAATGCAACAGATGACTCAGAGGGCAGCGAGTTCAGTACATCAAGAGTAAAAAATATAAAAGATGACTCAGAGGGCAATGGCTGTGAAAATCCTAGAATAATGAGGAACTATGGAGATGAAGATTTTGGTCCTCCCCAGGATGTCTTTAGCTGGTGTAATCTTGCCCTGGAGTATCACAGCATCACAGGACTATTGAGGTTTTAGCTGTGACCAGAGGCCTAGATGGAGTTATGTCTCCACATGTCAAAGCTGGTCTGTAGGCAGGAGAACTAGGCCTAATCATAATCTTAATTGTGAAATAATTTTTTCCCAAAATTATATAAAATTGCTCCTGACAAACCCCCTTTATCTAAGGAGTTGATAGGCCCCATATGGAGACTAAAAGCTCTCAGTAGGGCTTTTTTCTATGCTTCTATGAAGGATACCAGCATCATCCTAGCTTTGGACAGAGATGTCTGTCTTGTAAATGCTTGAGTCTCACAAGGGATCCTTTGTGGGCTCATCAAATCTCCTTCTGCATGGGACACCATTTTAAGGATTCAAGACCTAGCAGAGTCATCAAGCGGCTCAAAATGATGCTTCTGTGAAAGATACTGGCATCATTTTAACTTCAGACAGAAATGTCTTTCCAGTGAATACTTGAGTCTCACAAAGGACGCTCACTGGGCCTTCTGCCACCATCTTACGGACCCAAGACCTAGTTGTCTCTCTATATAGGTCACCTCATGAACTACGCCCTGCACTTTCCACTGACCTTGCCACTAGGCCATATCCTTGATAAATGGGAAAGATTTGACCCTGCCAATTTAAAAAAGGAACAGCTTATCTACAGTTGCAATGTGGTTTGAGTTTACTATGAACTAGGAAATGGCAAGAAATGGATACACAATGGCAGTTTAAATTAGGAGACTACTTTTCAATTAAGCTGTTTCTGCTTAAAACATAGAAGGTAGAGTGAAATCCCTTATATTGGGATTGTGTAACTCTTTATCTCAGGAAAATCCCAGAAAACTCTGGTATTTAGAATGGTCCAGGGCAGGGGATTTAGCTCAGTGGTTTCACCGCCTGCTGTGCAAGCACAAGGACCCGAGTTGGATCCCTGGTACCAAAAAAAAAAAAAAAAAAGAATGGCCCCTGAGGAAGAGAGATATATCTTTAATGATCCTGTCCTCAGATCCCCACCTGTTTCTCAGGGGGACATGGATCTCTCCCATCTGCTTAATGAAGAAACTTCAGATGGGATTCCAGATGCCTATGACCCAATTGCTGGACATAGTCTTTTCTGTGTTAAACAGTTGGGATTTGGAGGAGGGTTAAAAGAGAAAAGCTAGAATTAAAGCTGTCACAATTGGCAATGCTTTAAACCCACCCAAATCACCTAAGGGAAAACTGAAGGATGGCCAAGGGCAAGAAGACTGGACACTCGGCACACAACTTCATTGAGCCACTGCCTAGGCCCTGATTCAAGTGTGAGGCAGCCAATGTGTCTCACTCGTGGCACTGGAAGGTTGACTGTCCCTGTTCCCGGGGCGGGGGGTAGGCCAGCCGAAACACTTGTTTCCTGCTCTAAAGAGGCCCAAGGGGACCTACAATAGCCCAGTCCACGTATATTACCATTTCCTGTCAGGAATCCTAGGTTACACTGGAGGTCATGAGAGACCCCATTCAATTACTTTATTCTGTTTCAACCGGAAAACCCTCCTCTAGATCTATAGCCGTAGTTGGGGTTGAAGAGACCCTTAGTTGTAGATTCTTTTACCCCTGCTCTGACATGTCACTTTGAAGACCAAATGTTTACCCATGAGTTACTAGCTGTTCCACAGTGTTTGCTCCCTTTCTAGAAAGAGATTTACTAACAAAATTGGGGCCAGTCTCAAATTCCAGCAAAGGTCAAAATGAATTTTACCTGTTGGGACTGTGCCAGGTCTCCCTGTCCTAAATAGCCAATAGGTGGATCCTACTGCATGATATAATAAGATATGTGACTAAAGAAAACCTTTCTTCCGCTACATATCAGAAAAGAGAAGAATTGTTTTGGATGTCTTGACCCAAAGGCTAAGACAAGAATTCAGTCCACGGGCGGGGGCGCCGCGCGCCAGCAGGTGGGCGCGTCCTCCCCTCGCGCGTGCACAAGGCTTCTCCCTCGCGTTCCCACGCACCTTGTCCTGTCTCTCCTAGAGCGCTCGTCTCCGCTCTCGCACTGGGTCCTGCTGGGTCCCAGCAAGCCTCACACTCGCCGGAGCCCCTGCCGGTCGCCCCGCCCCCGCCACTCCCCCTCCCTTTCCCGCCCTTCTCTCTCACCCGGCGAGCAGGAGATCCTGCGGCAGGCTCGAGAAGCTGGTTGGAAGATGGAGGTGCCGCGCCTTCAGCATGCCTTCAGCAGCCCCACCGGCCCCTGTGAGGAGGTGATCAAAAACCTCAGCCTGGAGGCCATCCAGCTGTGCGACTGGGACGATTGATAATTTTTAATATGACTAAAGTACGCTGGGTGAAAAAATATCATCATTAGAGAGAAAAGAGACCTTTGGATTGACATCAATAATGGACCAGATATTTTTTCTCTAAAGTAACAAACCACAAGACAGTGGCATAGCAGAGATGGAAGAACTTCCTGTACCACGTAACAGCAAAATAAGCAATATCACATGTGACTCATTTAAGATTTCATGGGATTTAGCTCAGTGGTTTCAACGCCTGCTACGCAAGCGTAAGGACCCGAGTTCGATCCCCGGTACAAAAAAAAAAAAACAAAAAACGATTTTATGGGAAACGGATTCAAAGTCAAAGGACCGTATTACACACTGTTTCACTGACCTCAACAAGAAAGAGAACAAGTACTCCAATAAATTTAAACACAAGGATGTTCCTACAAATTTGGTAGCAAAAGCTGTACCCTTGCCTATGACTGTCCGTGGACACTGGTTTTTGAGCCCAAGAACTAAATATACAGTTGCAGTTCAGACTGCCTCAAATCAAGTTGATGATGATTATGCTGTATCTGAATGGAGTGAAATTATAGAATTCTGTACAGCAGACTATTCAAAAGTTCATCTAACACAACATTTGGAGAAGGCTAAAGTGATTGCAGGACATATGCTTAAATTTTCTGGTTTTTATCGTAAGCAGCATAAAGAATATTTTGCCTATATTCGAGAACACCATGGGAATGCTATGCAGCCTTCTGTCAAAGATGACAGTGGTAGCCATGGCCCTCCTATCAGTGAAAAATTAGAAACCATCTTCTTCAGCTGCAGTCCTGAATTCAATACTGGGAAGCCACCTCAGGATTCACCTTATGGAAGACACAGGTTTGAGATTGCAGCAGAAAAACTTTTTAACCCCAATAATAACTTATACTTTGGGGACTTGTACTGTATGTACACTGCTTACCATTATGTGATTCTTGTTATTGCACCTGTGGGATCACCAGGAGATGAATTTTGTAAGCAGCACCTTCCTCAACTAAATTCCAAGGATAATAAAATTTTGACCTGTACAGAAGAAGATGGCATGCTGGTTTACCACCATGCCCAGGATGTCATTTTAGAAGTCATTTACACTGATCCTGTCGATCTTTCTCTGGGCACCATGGCAGAAAACACTGGTCATCAGCTCATGAGCTTGTCTATTGCAAATGCAAAGAAAGATCCCAGCTGCAAAACCTGTAATATCAGTGTTGGACATTAACACCCACTTTTCTTATTCTTACCCAGCCCTTTTTCTTCCACTAGGAGCATTGATTCTCTGTTGTCCATTTTCATCATCAAATGTTTTCCACTGAAGCATGCACATGCTGCTATCACCAAAAGGAAACTACCACTTCTCAAATTTCATTCAGAGCTGTTTTAGTGTTGAAAAATGTTTTATTCAAGAACTTTACATAATTTCAAATATTTTTAAATACAGTTTCCTAGATTGCTACAAAAGAACGTAAATTCGGTAAGAAATTTAAATCATTAAATATGTTTCACTAGTGTGTGTGTGTGTGTGTGTGTGTGTGTATATATATACATACATACAGAATGACAAGCAGTAACATTTAGCTCTAAAATGCATACCATGTCTATTTTCCTTGTGAAGGCTCAACCCAGCACTGTGTGCAGGCTATGTACAATAGACAAAGTCCTGTGGATGTGAGTCTGTGTTTGCTGCCTCAACTCAGAGCTATGGTAGTTTGTCCACTGGGATGTCAAATTTGAAGTCTGAAGGGAAGAGGTCTGGGGCTGGAGGATAGGTAAGTCTATAGGACTGTCTGATTGTAACATCAGCAATACCAGCAATATCTCCAATTTTTTTCTGGGTCCTTTTCTCAGCTGATGCCTGTGAGGCCATGTAAATAGCTGCCGCTGCCACGGAGATTGGGCTTCTTCCCGGAACCAAGTCCAGCTCCACAGCCTTTCGGGCTATGTGTGTCACTGCCATCTGCACTTGCTTAGGAAGAGAGAGGTTGGAGCAGAACCTGGACATGAAGTTCCCAGTAGTAATCAAATCCCCACTGTTTTTTAAAGCTTTCAATATGAGTTTAAAACATCGGCCAATTTCTTTCTTAGAAATTCATGGTACATCACGTATTTCTTTAAATATCCTAGGATCCCTTTCTTGTCTACAGGCAATATAAAGACAAGCAGAAGCTATGGCATCATTAGCTCTTCCCTTCAGGCTCTTCTGTTCATACTTGCTTGAATAAATTATTTGTTTGATCAACTATATTTTGAGGGAGGTTGATTCTGTCTGCCATGGTAGTTATTTCCTTGAATGCATTTATCATTGCTCAATCAGGGCTACTTATCATTCTTCGATTCTGGCACTTAGAACTGCCAAAACTTGCAGCTTCTGTATCCTTGCCAATCATAGTACACAAATCTCCATTACTCAGAAGAGGATTCTGGACATCTCCAACCCAAGATGGATCTTTTGTTGCTTTGTCACTGCTGAAAGTTCTCCATTCACATCCCACATCAATAACCCAGTCACCTACAACCAGCCCACATTCAGGACAGATCATACCACCAGCTCTGTAGTCCTCCACTAAAATTGCATTGGGATGGTTTAGACAGGTGACTCTTGGAAGAGCATCCATATAGCTGGTAGACACCATCTTCACAGCCACTGCGGTCCCACTAACAACAGCTACACCAAAAACAGGAAGCAATTGTGGCCAAGCCATGCTCTTAAATACCCCTGAAGTTATTATGAAAATTTGCACTACTCTTAATCCTGCCTCTTTGATGCCTACAGAAGTTAGACACTCTTGTAAACAAGTGATCTCCCAGACCTATGTAAGCAGGAAGGACATCAGTGACCTGCCCCTCCAAGACCCTAAAGAAGTATGCTTCACTGATGAAAGTAGCTTTGTCTGACAGGGACACCAAAAGGCAGGTTATATATTGTCAATTCACACCAGGTTGTTGGTGCCAACTTCCCCCAGGCACCTCTGTTCAAAAAACAGAGCTCATAGCTAATGGGGCATTGATAATGGGAAAAGGAAAAAAATTATGTATCTATACAGCCTCCAAATATGTTTTTTGGTGGTACATTCTCATGCAGCAATCTGGAAAGAAGAAGCTTTCTGACTAGCAAGCAATCATCTATAAAACACAAGCAGGAAATTCTACAACTCTTACAGTTAGGCTATATTCCCAAGCAGGTCACTGTCATTCATTGCAAGGGATCTCAAAGAGACATGTCTAAAATCTCCTTGGAAAATTAAAGGCTGATAAGGTGTCAAGAGCCATTCTACATAATTTTTTGGGAAAAAAATCCATTTCATAATTAAAGTACAACTACAGCTGTCTAAGGCCCAATGTCACCTTGCCCTCAAGCCAGCTATGGCATGCGGAGACATAACTCTTTTTTCCTCCAGTCACAAGTTAAGGCCTCAATGTCCTGTGATACTGTGACACTCAAGGACAGGATTACATCAGCTGAAGACATCTTGGTTCTTCGAGAACTGAGTAGTAATAAAAAAAAGAGCAAGGTTTCACCTGGGGGAAAGACAAATTCTTTATTAGCCTGCTATCTCATCCCACCTACTATTGTAAGAGTCTTGTCCTTACCACCCATATCAACATAAGATCCCCAGCAACCTAAGATCCTCACCAAACTAAGATCCTTATCAACATAGAATTACTGCTGCCCCCTAAGACATGTGATACTCCCTCCTATTACTGTGTGTACCCAATAAATAAAGGCTAGCTCAGGAGTGCCTCTGTCTTTTCCCACCCCGAGGCACTGACTTCCCAGCCCTCCATGTACTTTGAAATTATGCAAGTCTCTATTGTCTTTCTTTCATTATATTTTGCCATTCCCCTTTCTAGGCAGTTGGAGGATTGATCACCCTCCAGTAATAGGGAGATAAGAAGGACATCCCTACAGCTTCTGAAGACCCCAGCCTTATTCCCAGTTCCTGAGGAACCATTCTGGTCCTTCCTCAAGGGACACAGTGCCAAGCTATAAAAATCCTACATGGTAAATGATCACTAGAATTTTTATAGAACTAAGAAGAAAGCTATTCCTGAGAACCTCTGGAAGACCTGTGGCTCCTCTTCAGAAAGCAAGACTTCAGTATTATTCTGAGTACAGATAAGTAGAGCCACTAATGAGCCTAATTTATCACAGCTTAAATAGGCACCTGCATTGAGGCTCCTATTTTTTAGATCTATTATGTGGGTAATCTTGCTAAGACTATGGCTTTCAGGCTCTTGATAATTTATCTAACCTGCTTCTTTGCTATACATACTTTGTCCTCCACGAGAAGTGTGGAGTCTGACCTGCTCCTCATCTTTGTGTTCTACATTGCCAACATAATAGTAAAGTTACTTTTTTTCCCCCATCAAACAGACCGCTCAATAGTCACTACCTCTTTTCTCATCGTCTTCTGACAAGTTTTTTTCTTCAATCTAACCAGTGAACTACAAGACCCCAAAGTAATTGAAGAGTACATAATCCCCAGTAGTTTGGGTCTACAGCCCCTTCCAGGTGGAAGAAGCTATAGGGGACAAAGACCTACACTTCCTCAGCACCCCATAAAGAATTATGGGGATTTATGTCTCTCAAGGAAAAATGAGACAGGAGATTAGGCCATGGCAAAGCTGGTTGGGGAGGTAGGCATGACCTATTAATTATAAGATTGCAGAACACATGCACAGGAAGTTCTCAAAGCCCTGCATGTGGACTTCTCAAGAGAACTCAAGCAGGTTTTTGATAGGATGTCAGCCTGAGAGTGGATGATACAAAACAGACCATTCACATTGAGCTTTTGAGACTATGATCTCACTTGGATGATGGCCCACCCTCAGGCTGTAGGGTGTACTTCTTTTCCTACTTTTACTTGGCACAAACTCATTCTGCAGAGCTGGTCTCTTTTGCTACCTTTAATAAAATTTTGCTACCATGTGTGTTTGTGTTAACCAATTCTTTCCTCAGGACAGAAAGAACTAGAAGTCACCTCCAGAAGGAGACTCTAGCACCCCAAAATCCAGTATCAATTTTACATCCATGAAAAGAAATACCATGCACTGTGAAAAGTATATTTCCAAAAAATACCACAATAGCATGCAGAATTGCCCACATGATAAAGCAGGATAATCATCTTGGTATACTATATGCTTCTAATATCATTTGTAACTGTATGTCCTTGTCTTATGCCAAGGAAACATGTACATATAAGAAAACAAGTTACAAAAAAAAAAACAGGTTACAACCTAAGGTAGTAGCACGTCACTTGTCAAAAATATATACATATACAAGTAAAACTGGAAGACTTGGTGTTTAAATATTAGCATCATCTGTGAACTGAAAGAGATTAAAAGATGTTCATGTTTTGCCTTCTTTATCCTGCGCTTTTAGGAAGTATGTAAGTTAGTTGAAGACGGAGGAGCTCAACTTGGACAACTCCTAGGCCCAGGCTTCACTATGAGTCACAGGCAGGAACCTGAGACTGTAGAAGAGGGAGCAGTCCTATGTCAGGGGACATAACAGTGACCTCAGCTCATGCTGCTTAAAGCTCTAACATGGTAGCGTGGTTGTATTTCTGGTTGAGTTTCAGATGGTGTTGGTCCTACCCCTGTTGAGTTCTCTGCATTCACACTTAAGGGGAAGCAGCATCCACCCAAGCCCTGAGCCCTCTAATGAGCCCTCCCCTCATAGCTACCGAGCCAGCCAGTGATCCCACATGCTGCCTCTCCTGTCCCAGCCTCCTGGGGCCTTGCTTCTTCCTGATGCCACAAACCACAGCTCTTGCATTTCCAATGGGCCTGACAATTCCTTCTGTTTACTGACTTATTTTCTGAACACTTGATCAGAATGCTATTCCCACATTTCAAATTCTACTTTCTCTCTATCTACACGTGAGTTATAAAAGAAAACGACAGGTCACCATAGCTACCACTGCATCCCACCAACCACACAAACTAATAGTCCATTCTTCATGAGTCTTTCTCCAGAGAGCAAAAGCAACAAACCAGAGACAAAGAGGGAGGGTGGCCCTCTTGTCCCAGTTTGCCTGGGCCTTTCTGGTTTTAGTACAGAAAGTCCTAAATCTCTGTAAACCTCTGTCCTGGGAAAACCAGACCAGTGGTCACCTAGGAAGGAAATGAAATTCTTTGGCAGTAATATAAAGTGTCTTCTCTGATGCCCAGAGGACTTGGGGATGGATTGCACAATGGCCTGGATGTTAGGAGAATTATTCTTTTAAAAATTTTATTTGGCAGCTAGATAAAGATTTAATGTAAATATCTAAATATTATCAAAAGCAAATAGAGTATTTCCATTACACAAAAACAAGACTTTACAGTTTCCAAGATTCAAAGACCCTTATGAGGTTCATTATACTGTTGTATACCTCTTCATTTTCTCATATTGTATCCGATAATTATTAAACTGGTCATGCCTTATATCTTAGTGTTAGAAATAGGTACATTTGATTTGTGTGCAGACTGGTTTTTGTTATAGACACTAAATTTTATGGGTAGTGTTATTTCCCCTTTTCACTTTGGCTACTATTTGGCTACTATTCAAACCCTCTAGTAAAATATACAAGAAATACAGAATGTATTCTGGGAATCAACCTGCCCAGAGATTTATTTTATTTTTCTTAGCTTTATGTTCTTTTCTAATTTTTTTTGCATTAGTAAAAAAAATTTCTTGATATTTATTCATGTGTTCTACAATTAATCATTCAACAGATGCCACTTCAGGGACAGAACAAAGAACAAAACCAAGCCCTTGTTCTTATGGCACTGGTGGTCTGTGATGGTCTGTTAGGTCAAAGAACACTGAGCAGAGGCACAAAGAACCAAAAGAGTGAGCTGTGAGGTTGTCTGGGAGGAGACTGTTCTAGACAAAAACAATTGCAGTGCAAAGGCCCTGAGCCACTCAGTTCACTGCTGGAAAATTCCAGCACTTCTAAGAATGCAGTTTAGAGCCAGGCATGGTGGTACACTTCTGTGATCCCAGCACTCTGGGAGGCTGAGGCAGAAGGGTCACAAGTTTGATTCCAACCTGGGCAACTTAGTGAGACTCTGTTTCAAAGTGAAAAGTAAAAAGGGCCAGGGATGTAGCTCAGGGCAAAGACCCTAGGTTCAATCCCCAGTACCCCAGTACCTCCTCCAGGAGGAGGAGGAGAAGGGGGAGGAGATGAGAAGGAGGAGAGGAGGAAAAAGAGAAGAGGAGAAGGAGAGAAGGTGGAGGAGGGAAAGTAAGAGGGAGAATTGCTAGGACCTGAGGTTAGAAAGATAGGGGAGTACTTGGACTTTCACCCAGAAGCAGAAAGACCAGAGAGCAGGCAGAGGAGAGGCTCAGCCAGGAGGTACAGGCATTCAGGTCAGAGGAGCTGTGGGCACACTGGAAGGTGAGACCCGCAGCAGGTGCTAAGAGCTCAGGGTGAGTAGTGGGAGGAGAGAAGGTGATGTGACTCTGGGACTGGAGTGGCATCGAGGAAGGCAGTGCAGCCTGATGTAATGGTCTTGGCCCTGGATGTCTGTTGGGAGCATCTGGGCAATGGAGAGGCCACTAGTGTTTGCTCCCACCCCCTGGGGGATGTGATTTCGTTTCTCTGAGGTGGAACCTATGTGCTGGTGGCATCTGAAGGCTTCTCCAGGGGAGGAGCACTGGAGGTGCTGGTTAAAAGTCAGACCTCAGAGTTCAAATCTCTGCCTGCCATTTCCTAGAATATGGCTTCAGGTACTTTCTGTAGCACCTTAAGCCTCAGTTTCTTCAACTACAAAATAGCAATAATATCAGCATCTTCGGGGTTACAACACATAGTGGTCATGTTACCATGGAATGGGCTGATATAGTCCAGGCTCTGGTGTACAATGAAGAAAGAATTGCCAAGTGCACACCCACTAGCAAGTGGCAAGGAGCTTCGTTTATTGAAGATTGCAGGAAGTTGTGCTCAGGGCAAGTCCATCCTGACAAAAGATAAGACACAGACAGAAAACGGTGCTGGGAGGACAGAAAACTAAAGCACTGAACACAGGTCTCAGCACATGGAAATAGCAACAGCAGCTAGGATAAATCAGGCTTTCAGAATTTAAAAGAAGTTGTGCACCCCAGCCCAGGTGCCTCCCCCTGAGTCTCTAGGTATGATTGACAGGCACGACTGATAGGGTGCAGTGTCATCCTAGGGGCTCTCAACATGTATGCTGTCCCGGAACTCACTCTGACCTTAGTTACATGCATGGCATGTAGCACATATTTATGAGCCTGTAATGAGGTGCGAGTGGAGTGAAGGTGACTGAAGGTCAGGCTAGGGAATCCAACACGCATGTGCTCTTGCCTAGAGCATCAGCGATCTCCTGGGTTCTTGTTATTTTATTTTCTACCTCTCAGAGTGAAGCATAACAAGAAAGAAAGGAAAGAAAGAAAGAAAGAAAGAAAGAAAGAAAGAAAGAAAGAAAGAAAGAAAGAAAGAAAATCCCCCAACCTTAAGCAGTTCCCCCTCAAACTTGCCCCCTCTCTATGGCTGTTGTTAACTTTGTTCCTGTAAGTAAGGTTTTATGACCTCTCACTTCTATGAGAGCCTGTTTTTTCCACCAAGATATGCTAAGTTGCAAAACTTCACTGCTTGATTAACTGCTTTTGTCCTGCTTCTGGAAACCCACTTGCCCACCCACCAGTTTTGCACCGCTAGGTAGACCAACCCCTTCAATGACATATATAAAACTAGAGTCCCTTTCTTTGTACAGGGCTCAGCCTTTGGATACAAGTCTGCTGGGCCATTATGCACCTAAATAAATCCTCTTGTTTCACTCATTGATCTCTCTGATCTCTTAAATTCTGCAATGTTAAAACAATGGAAGCAGGAATAACCATACAGTGCTGTTTAGAATTAAATAGGTGGAAGGGAGTGACTCCCTCAGCCATTGTTTCTAACTCTACTAGTCATATATATACAAACATACATACAAGTACATAATAAAGATTAAAATATAATAGCTATTAAGGGTTAACGCATGTTTTAATAATAGGATAGGGTAGGGATCCATACAAATAAAGGAGAGAGGCTGTGTAAAACCCCATTGCCTTCAATCATGACTGCTCCTTGCAGCCACCAGCCCATCTGTTGGAAATCCTGAGTCAGGGAAAGGGACTAAGTTTCCCAGATGCCCTCTAGGTAAAGGACACTGATCAGAATATGGCACCATGTCCACACCTCTCTCCCAGGTCACATGACTTGTGTTGCTGTTGGTGATCTCCCAACAAATGATCTCTGTTTCTGATCACAAGGGTTAAGATTTCAGGTAACAACAAGTATAGATGCACATGCGGAGGAGGGACAAGCAAGGTGACAAAGGATTAGTGGACCAGAAGGATCCTTCAGTCATGAATGAGTACCAGGAATGGCTTGCGTCCTCTGAATGGCTCTAAGCAGCAACAGGGCTCTGTCATAGCTCACCCTATGCAGAGCACCCTGACACCAGGTCCACATCACTCACTTTGAGAACCAGTCTTCTCTGCAAGGACTCTGAGGGTGAATCTCTCCTTCTTCTGCTCTCTGATTCAAGCATCTACTTTAATAACCATCAAATACCAAAAATTAAAAGTGTACACCAGCTCACTAAAGCAATTGGGTCAGGCTAAAATTCTATTTCAGAGAATTAACTCTAAAATATTCCATGACAAGGCAATGACAAATTATCCAGGAAACAAAGGTGTGGGGCAAGGTAATAGATGTGATTGCAATTACTCAACCTCTCCCATATCTGTCCCTGAGAATAGCTCAAATTTTCATTAGTCAGAGCACAGCACATCAGCTCAATAGCCTAGTCATGGCAGGGAAGGCATCAGCTTCAGACATGGCCAGAACCCTTGGCTCCCACTTTCCTTCATGGCTCCTTATGTTGGTTTCGTTTTCATTTCCTTTCCATCACTTTCACCATGGATCATGGCTTGTGTCCTCATAGCACCCTGATCCTTTTGGCCAGAAGGTCAAGTTGCCTTTCCAGACTACAAAGGAAAGGACAAGGCACACAAAAGCAACAGGCGTCCACCTCCATCACAGCTCATGGCTACATAGCCACTGCTCCCTAAAAGTGCTCTTCCAAAAATGAACTTTTTGGCTACCATGGCCACAAAAGCTTAAAATATATGTTGATAAATATCCAAGATTGCTTCATCTCTCTTCCACTCTGACAGACTCATGAGTCCTTTCTCAGGCAGGCATAAATTTATGCAATCAAATCACTTTTATGAAATACTATGTCGAGAAATCTGAATTTTAATCTAAGCAAAATTGCTTCAGGTTATGATAGAATAACTAAAAGTCATTGCTGCCAACCACTCTACTAGCCAAGTTTCCTTCTGTGATACTAGATTTATCCAGGGAGCACCTGCACCATGATAGCAAACGTGATGGTGATATGTGTCCCCACCACTGATTTCCTCAAACTCAGACTTTCTTAACCCCAGAAAACACACCGGCTTCCAAAAATGATGACAGAGGAGGAAGATGGAAGATGTTGGTGCAGCAGCTCCATTGCCTTCCAAGAGGATATTGGCTAGGTGGTGAGAAGCCTGAGAATTCTCACTGTTATCTTCCAATTTGTAGTGAGGCTGACATAGGCAGTGATTATACAGTCTGGGAAAACTGCCCAAAACAAAACCATAGCCAACTTCACCTTTCCACCTCAGTAAGACAGTGTCTTACCTCAGTGAGATACGGAAAGAGGCTGAGAGCAGCAAGAACAGTCCCTAGGCCTTAGAGCCAAGGTGGAAGAAGGGCACGTGGAGGTGAGAGATGGAACACACACACACACACACACACACACACACAGTCCTGTGTGTGGAAACGACATTGCACTGGTATAATTAACAACATTTCTGGTCAGCATGAAGTCCAGACTCTGGGCAAGGATACCCACAAACTCTGCCATCTTCTTCTTCCCACTTTTTACCCTGAAGCCACAGAGAGGCTGTGGATAGATCAATGAAAGAAAACCAAGGGACCAGAAATTGACCTTCACTTTTGAAGTCAATTGATTTTTAACAAGGTGCCAAGATTTAAACAAACAAACAAAAAACAGTCTACAGGCTGGGGATTTCGCTCAGTGGTTCAGCCACCTGCCTCGTAAACGCAAGGTCCTGAGTTCAATCCCCAGTACCAAAAAAGAAAAAAACAGTCTTTCAGCAAATGCAACTGGGACAATTGAATCTCTACACAAAAGAATGAAATTGGGTCCCTACCTCACATCACTCACAAAAAAATAATTCAGCAATAATTAAAGAACTAAATGTAAGAATTAAAACTATAAAACTCTCAGATGGAAACAGATGTAAATCTTCATGACCTTTGAGTGCATGATAATTTCTTAAATATGACATCAAAAGCACAAGCAACAGAAGAAAAAATAGATAAATTAGACTTTATCAAAATTAAAATTTTTGAGGATCAGGGATGTAGCTCAGTGGCACCATACCTGCCTGGGAAGCACAAAGTCCTGAGTTCGATCCCTGGTAATGCCAAAGCAAGCAAACAAACAAAATTAAAACTTTTGTGCTGTAAGTGAAAAGCTAGACCTGAGAATGAGAAAAAAAATGTTAATCAAATATCTGATAAAAGTCTTGTATCTAGAAGAAATAAATGACTCTTAAATTCAAAAGTAAATTGACAAATGGCTCAATTAAACACTGACCAAAGGATCTGAATTGGTATTTCTCCAAAGAAGATACTCAAATGGCCAAATAAGCTTGCAAAAAGACAACACTATGAATGTCAAAACCACAATCAAATACCTTCACAGCAATACAATTTTTAAAAAGTATTGGCAAGAATGTGGAGAAATTTGAAATCTCATAGATCACTGGTAGAAATCTAAAATGGTGCAGATACTTTGAAAAACGGTTTGACAATTCCTCAAAAAGTTAAAGACAGAGTGACCATAAGACCCTCGGTAGCCATTTAAGAGAAATGAAAAACCATGTTCACACAAAGCACAAATGTTCATAGCAGCTGTATTCATAAGTCAAAAAGTGAGAAAATTTGAAATTTCCTTCCTCTGATAGGTGGATAAACAAGTTCTGTGACCATGAAAGGAACAATTTTTCAGCCATAAAAAGGACAAAGTATTCACATGTACTACAACATGGATGAACTGTTTGTTATGGCTTGTACCTGGTGTCACCACAAAGCCTCATGCACTCACAGGTGGGGCTTTTTGCAGATGGTTGAATTTGGGGTGTGGGAATATGGGTTAAGGGTGTGTGGCAACTGGATCAGTCAATTGATTGGTTTAATATAGTTCTGGATGTGGCTAATGGGAAGGCCCATCCTGGATGTGGGTGATAACTCAGCAATAGACTTGTAGCCTAAATGAAATAAAAAGGGGAAGAAAGGCTTGCTTGTTTCTGCCTGCCCTGCCCTGCCACAGACTGTTTCTCCTCTGCCATGCCACCCTGCCTTGGAGCCAGCTGACAATCAACTGGAACATCTGCACTGCTTGGTAAAATAAACGTTTCCTCCTTCAACTTGTGAGTGTTGGGTATTTTGTCCCAGCAGTGAGGAAATAACTAAGACAATTTGACAATATGCTAAATGAAAGAAGCCAGAAACAAAAGCCATATGTTGTATGATTGCATTATATGAGATGTTCAGAACAGACGAGTTTATGGAGACAGAAATTAGATAGTGATTGCCAGAGTCTGTGGAGGAGGAGTTGAGGGTATGGCTATGGGGCTTCATTTTGAAGTGATTAAAATCTCTCGGAAATAGATAGTGATGATGGCTGCATGGCTTTGCAAACAGGAAGATACACTGAAATTTATACTTTAATGGGTGGATTTTATGGCATTTTAACTAGCTCACAATAAGAAAATTAATTTTAAAAAATAAGATAATTTGACAAGGTAATTAGTTCCACACTGATATATAAAAATTAATAGTTTTTTATTGAAATAATAATCAATAATAAACTATAATGGAAGAACTCTCATGTATGATAGAAACTAAGAAGATAAAATGCATAATAATAAGCTACACAAGAATTGTGCAGAACCTACAGAAAAAAACATTTAGGAATACAAGTAAACAGAAAGATAGAACTTGTTCTTTAAATGAAAATTTTTAGTCTTTTCTCAGAATATCTATAATCATGAGTTTCCAAATATATCAAAAAGTTATTTTGAAACATAAGAAAACTTATCTAGAAAATATAGTATCAAAAAGACTTTTTGAAACTTAAGAAATAAATACCTATAATTTACCTTGAAAGATAAAATTTATCAAGTAGAATATCAAGGTAACGTCTGAAAAAAAAGAGTAATAAACTAGTAGTAATAATAATAAATAAAAACTACTTTCACTAAAGGAGAAATAGACCAATAGAACAGAATAAACTGCTCATATATCAGCTTAAACATATGTAGGATTTAATTGATAATAAAGTTGGTATTTCTAATTAATGGGGTAAGTAAAAATTAACCTATAGATGATGTGGCCATCACAGAGTCTTTGGAAAACATTAAGCTGAACCCCTACTCTACTCTTTGTATCTAAATAAATATTTGAGGGGTCAAAGCTTAAAACAAAACACAAATCACAAGACTTTTAAAATAAAGAATTCAGGGGCCGGGGATTTAGCTCAGTGGTTTCACTGCCTGCTGTGCAAGCACAAGGACCTGAGTTCGATCCCCGGTACCAAAAATTAAAAAATTAAAAAAATAAACCATTCATTTTATTCTTAACATGAAGAACACCTATAATCTCAGACTTATAAAGGAAAAGAAAACTGATTAATTTTATCATATGAACATGCTTTAATATACTTTTATATAACAAAAGCCTTACAAATAAAAGCAAAATATATGTAACAAACAACGTAATTTTTGGAGAACATGTGAAAAAGAATTGTTTAATTTACAAAGAATGTACACAAAGCAAGCTGTGCATGATGGCATATACCTGTAATCCTAGCACTCAGGGAGGCTGAGGCAGGAGGATTACAAGTTCAAATGCAGCATGAGCAACTTAGAAAGACACCATCTCAAAAGAAAAAAGAAAACCAAAAGGCCTGGAGATGTACTTCAGTGCGAAGGACCTGGGTTCATTCTCCAGTACTGAAAAAAAAGAGTATACAAATTAATTTTTTAAAAACTCATTGATTGGGCTGGGGATTTAGCTCAGTGGTTCCGCCACCTGCAGCCTGCCTCAGAAGTGCAAAGACCCAGTTCAATCCCTGGTACCAAAAAAATAAAAATTAAAAAAAATAAAAATAAAAACTCATCGATCTACTTTCAAAATGGGAAGAATGTAAACAGTTTTACAGAAAAAACCTATACAAGTGAGCAATGTAGCCTACAAAAGCATTCAACTTCATTTATTGTTTTTACAAAATGAAAACTTAAAAGGGACCATGTTTTGTCCTTTAGATTGGCAAAAAGGCAAAGGCTAGCAAGGGTCAGAGAGGACAGCACTCTCCCCTATCGGTACACACATTGGTGCATCGCTCTGGAGTGGCCCTGGAGCAGCAGCTGCCACACTTCATTCATCTGTGGGACACACAGGTGTGCCACCACTAGAGGTTCACCCAACAGTCATGGTGACTGCAGATCACCGGGATATTTGTGCAAGAATGCTCACTGCCACCTGTTGGCTGTAGCAGGAAACACAGCAATAAAAATAAACAATGGAGCGGTCCAGGAGCAGGAGCAGTTCAATACCTCATCCTGCACTCCTGATCCAGACACCTGCAGCACTTCAGGGCTGGATTTTTCAGTAGCCTCTCAATGATTCTTCAGCTGTACTCTCTTGTCCTCCCACTTCTCCCAAGTCCCTTCCTCATTCTGCAGGCAGAAGCATGTCTCCAAAATGCAAAGCTGATGATCACACACACACACACACACACACACACACACACACACACACAGAGCTTATTGTATCTTTGGTGTTTCCAGTGCTCTAGGGTAAAACCCTAACTTCTTACCAGAGCCAGCATGGTCTGTGGGTGCTGCTGTGGCCTGGTCTACCTCCCTTTCCTGCTGTGTCCAAAGTCCAGACTCCAGTCTCCCTCCCCTCCCTCCAGGGGTCAGCCCCCCTGGCCTTTTGCACACACCATTCCATCAGCTTGAAGATATTTACCTTTGATTCTTCTGTGTGTTTGTGTGTGAGAGCACATATAAAGTCATTTTTTACTTTATACTTTACTGTAATAAAAAGTAACAACTAGGAAAGGTCTTGAGCAACCTTAAAGCAACAACACTTTCATTGCTCCTATTGTTTCTGATTTAGTCTTTGCCCAGAGTAATCCCATCCTGACATGATCTTAAATCATTCATCATCCAGACATTAACCCTCCTGCCTTTATTTACTGACAACCAATAATTAGCATGTGTGCCTAACAAGGGTGCTCCTTTCTCTTCGTTTCCACAGAGAAGAAGCCAGTGGGCAGATGCCTCCTCTGTAGTCCACTGGCCAACCCCACATATGTCAGGGCCCAGGCATGGGACAAACCCTCCATTGTGACTGCCTCTCTGCTCAAGTGGCCCAGAGAATTACCAAGCAAATGCAACAACATACAGCGCATCAGCTGCTTTGTCTGGAAAGTCAATTTTTGTAACCAATGTTATAGCTCCATCTTGATAGTCGACCACCAGAAAAGAATATTTAAGTGGATCCTAGGTGTAATAGAAATTCTGTTTAATAATTTGGACAGCATTTTTTCTTGAAACAGTGTCTCACTATGCAGTTCAGGATGGCCTTGAACTCTCTGCGGAGCCCAGGCTGGCCCCAAATTCACAGCAGTCCTCTTGCCTCAGCCTCCTGAATGCTGGCTTTGGACAGCATTTTTTAAAATGACATATTTGAAGACTACTTAGTACTAGTCATCAAACTGTACTACCATGTTAAAAAGGAAAATACTCATCTGGAATGCCATTCTCTAGAAACTGGATTCCAGGGAAAGACAACGGGGTGGGATTCTTGGTTGTTTAAAAGTCCACCTTAAAGGACTGGAGATTTAGCTCAGTGGTGCCACCACCTGCCTCAAAAGCTCAAGGTCCTGAGTTCGATCCCTGGTACCAAAAAAATAATAAAGTCACCTTAAAGTTATCCCCTCTCCAAAGTCTGTATTTTTTTAAACATTTAAAACTGTCTTCATCTGTTTAGGCTGCCAAAGCAAAATACTATAATCTGGGTGACTCATAAGTAGCATGATCAAAATATATAGTGAATGTTCCATTTTAAAATTTTATTACAGTAAAACACACATCGCCATTCATCTCCCTCAAAATGCCAATCATTCTTGCCTCTTTCTGAAACAGTTCTGGAAGTGCTCTATTTTTTGGGGGGGTACCGGGGATGGAACTGGGGTCCTTTCACTTGCGCAGCAGGCGGCAAAACCACTGAGCTAAATCCCCAGGCCGGCAGTGCTCTTTTCTGAGTGTCTTTATAAGGTGCAGACAAAAATACAGCGAATGTGGATGCCAAGTGCCATCCAACAGAAAGGTGGGCTCGTAAAAACAGTATTATGAGTCCTCACCCACCTTATTCACCAGATCTGGCACTGTGTGACTTCAGCTCCTCCCCAAAGTAAAAATAACCATGAAAGGGCCGGAGATTTAGCTCAGTGGTTTTGTCGCCTGCTGCACAAGTGCAAGGACCCAAGTTCGATCCCTGGTACCAAAAAAAAAAAAAAAAATAGCCATGAAAGCTAAACATTTTGAATCGATTCAAGACATCAAGGCAGCCACAATAGGGCCACTGAAGACACTCAGGAAAGAGGACTTCCAGAGCTGCTACACACATTGGCAAGAACAATGAGATGAATGTTCTAGGTGAGGGGAGTTAATGGCAATGTGGGGATTAATGACAACGTGTCTTTCATTATAATAAAATTTTTAAAATTTCGTATCTTTTGATCATACTGCATAAACAACATAAATTTATTCCTCACAGTTTGGAGGCTTGAAGTCCAAAATCAAGGGTTTTTGTATGAGTGTTTGTAGAGTTGGTGTCCGTTGTAAGATTATTGCTGAGAAATGCCCCAGAAAATAGACCCTGTGCTCGTAGCTAAAAGCTGCATCTGCACAATGTATTGCCAGGAAGGATTTTCCTTTGATGGCTCATTTAGGGGGTGCTTTATATAAGGATTCACCTGCACACAGACAGCAGAAGACCCTGGCAGATGGTAGACAGACTTGTGGGGAGTAGCGCTGACATCAGCTGTCCATAGGCAGAGCAGCCATCTCTAGACAAAGGCTGGCTGTCTCTGAACCCTAACTTTAGCGGAAGAATCCCAATGTCCCCAACACCAAAGTGAATATGGGCCAGGAAATTCTCAAATAGGCTCAATTCTATCAGTGAAAAAATAAACAGACTTTGAAAAAATAAGACAGACTTTCCCTTCTGTGGGCTCTAGAAAACACAGCTGGACCAGGAGACCTCAGACTCAAATTCTAGTTACTCTCTTGGTCTTAGTCCAGAGCTTGCTCCACTTCGCTCTGTGGTTGAGTTGCCAGAGGCGCCTCTGGGATTGTCCCAGTGCACAGAGGCCCTTGAGGCCCCCAGAGGTGCTAGGAGAACAGTCCCTGTCACAGGTAGGGGCACTTGACATGAGGACCTATCCACACAGCTATTCCCTGAAGGCTAGTGCTGGGGAGAGGCTGCCGTTGCCACAGGAGCCACATTGGAAGGCAGACCCAGGCATCCGAAGGCACCCTGAACAGAGACATCCTGTGCCTGGATAAGGACAGGGCTGTGCAGGTGGAAAGAGAGGAAAGGCCAGCAGACACGGGGTCAGGGGCAGTTTGCAAAGGTCTCAAACATCCACCTAAGGAGTATGGAGATGTATGGAGCCTTTGGGGCCACAGGTGGCTTTTGAAACAGGATCTTTTGAGACCAAGAAGTGGAGGGAGGAGGAGGGAATGGAGGAGAAGGGGAAAGAAAAAGAATTAAGGTGGATTGTGTACATGTGCCGACTCCCCACAATGACTGTAATCACTATGTACTCCAAACATGCACTAATAAAAATAAAAGTATAAATTAGAAAAAAAAAAAAAACAACAAACAAGTAACTGCTTTACCATGAGTAACCTGGTGTGGAGTGCAAATGGATCAAATCAGGGAGAAATTAGAGATCAAGACGCCACCTAGAGGGCCAGGGATTTAGCTCAGTGGTTTCGCCGCCTGCTGTGCAAACACAAGGACCTGAGTTCAATCCCTGGTACCAAAAAAAAAAAAGACACCACCTAGAAAATGCCTCTGATCTTCGGAATGACTACATGAGAAGCACTGAACCTAAGTGGAAATAGGAAGTGGACAGACACAAGACTTCCTGGGGAAATTTAATTGCAAAACATGACACTGGGAATGAAGAGAGCAAAATTAAAACATGGCTCTAGTACTTCAGCATCTACAGTGGCAGCCTAAACACAGAGCCCAGCATCTCCCTGTGTCCCAGATCTGATCCTGTGGTTGCCATGCCCAACATGGGCAGCTCATCCCTTCCTGAATGTCCTGGTCTTGTTCTTGTTCCCAGAGAACTCCTCCACCAACTGTCCCCCAGCCAGAAAAGGTGATGTGGTCTCAGCCTGAGAGTCATTTGACCAGTGGACCCCAGCTGGTCCCCTGGGGTGCTAGGACTTCGTGGGCATAGGGTTGTGCTTCAGCCTTAGGCAAGTGCAGCAGGTGTCAGCAGGCGTGCCAGGAAAGGCCTGGCCTATGTCCTGTGACCACAGGAGGGAAAGGGGGAGGAAGACAGAGAGGAGGGAGCACAAATACAGAACCGAGCCAGGAAGGGGGCGGGGGCTTCTGGGCCAGAAGAACACATTCTCCCCAGCAAAGAAGGAAGCAATTGTAGTTTCAGAAGCTGAGGTCACTGAGGCCTGGAGGGTAGTAGTGGAAGTCACAGCAGGGGCTTCGGCTGGGCTGTCCACTGCCTGGCCACACAGCTCTGAGAAAGTCTAGCAGCAACCATCACAGAGCTTTAAAAGGTGCTTGGTGAATGTACAGTTCAATCCTGCAAGCACCTGGAGGTGCAGCCATAAGTAGGCGGTGTGCTGAGTGGAGGACTCAGCTGGAGGAAAAGGTCAGAAGTAGCCATCCTGAGGCCCTTGTGTGGAGGTGACACACAGCAACTCATGTCCTGCTTGCTCATCATGTTTGTCTGTTTATTTTTGAGACAGTGTCTCGCTGTGTAATTTAGGCTCGACTTAAACTCACTATGTAGCCCAGGCTGGCTTTGAACTTGTGGCTATTCTCCTGCCTCAGACTCTTGAGTACTGGGATTACAGGTGTGTGCCACCATGCCTGCTGGTTGTCATATCATCTTATCCACAACTCACCATGATGCTCTCAGGTAAATGCTGCTGTGCCCAAGTGAAGGAAAAGGAACTGGAGGAATTCTTTCGTTTCCTCAAGGTGACATTGAAATGAAAAAAAAAAAAAAAGACAAAGCAAAGACTAACAATCTCAAAGCTTGACAGAGACTGATGGTCTCAAGGCCGACAGTCTAAGGCTCTCCCTTCCTGCTAAACCCATGAAGGTCACTGTGCCTGAAAGATGAATTGCCGAAACACCTGCCTGTACTTCCCTATGTCTTAAAGATAAATGGTAAAAACAACATCTGCCTGCACCTCCCTACCCCTGTGCTAAGTTCTGCTTCTGTAAAATTCTGCTTGCTTCTCCACCCTGCCTAAAGAGCAATATAAAAATGAAAACAAACTTAGAATTGGGGCTCAGACTTTGAAAGGTGACTTCCACTGAGCCAGGTAGCGAAAAACCTGCCTTTCCTTTCAATTTTTGGAGTGCCGCTCTCTTTCCTTGTCTGCCTGCCCTCCGAGTGCCAAACAACGTAACTAGTGAAGGCTGAAGTTCTGTGTGGAAGCCACATCTCCTGGTTCCAGACCCACACCACCTCTGATCACCCCTTGGGGGACCCTGGGGCCAGCTCTTGAGGTTGCAGCTGGCTGACTCCTTGACTCACGAGGACTGGCTGACCTGACAGGTGACAGTGTCAAAGGAGCACAGCATGCTGGGATGCAGGTTCAAACTGTGACAAGAGGCAGAAATGTATGCTTCCCTCTCTAGATTACTGGACACCTGGCCAGGCATCCGGCCCAGTTCTGTTTGTGCCCAGCACTTCATACGCCACGCGCAGGCATGCTGAAGATGTGGGGTGTTGCTTCCTGACATGATGACCGGAGCTGTGGCTGGAGGAGGTCAGGGTCCTGCTCAGGGTCTCCGGGCAAGGGTGCTGTGTCCCCATCAGCCCCGGAAGCCCTTCCTGCTGCTGATTCCCAGCCCCGATACTTTACTGATGTCGTTGTCCCAGTCTGGCAAGCCCTACCTTGTAATCCATTTGCCAACCAGGACCAGGATCAAACTGATTCCCTTCAAGAAGCCCAGGAGCCAAGATTGGGGGTTTGACAAGTCAGGATGTGAATCCCAGCCCAGTCATGCTGTGTGAGTCTGGGAAAGCTACTTAATCCCTCTGGATCCTGGACTCTAAGGTAAGGATAATGTGATGCATACCTTTTAAGGTTAAGCTTAAATAATACCAAGAAAGCACGTAGATCAGCAACATAACTTAATAAGTCCCCAGCACACACGTTTCCTCTGGGTGCGGGTCACCTCCTGTCACATCTACTGCTATTTATACTTTGACTTCAACACCTGTCTGTCTCTCCCTCACATCTTTCTTCTGGTCTCTGGAATTATATAGCCAACCTCCACCCCCCAGACATCCCCTGGTACCCCAAGCTCCACACGTTCGCATTCAAACTCTTCTTCACCACCAAGCCACTCCCTTCCTGAGCGCTGCAAACACCACCCCACCCCAGCTGCCCTATGTCAGGACCTGGTCACCCTCCATACCTCATTTTTGAATGCTTAACCCCTTGCACAGTTTTATAAATCGTATCTTCTGAATATTCCCCTATTCTCTCCCTACATTCCTACCACCACCTCCCACATCTTTTTCCTGGGTTGCTCACCCCGGATTTAAGCCATGAAAATCTGTCCTGTGTGCTCTGTCCCCCATGAGATTGGAATTCCTCTGGTTCAGTTGGCTGCAGACACAGAGGTTCTCCTTGGGTCCTCATGGCTCCTCCCTGCTTTCCCACCTTCGCGCAGCCAAGAGGGGGTGCACTAGCTGGGGATGTGAGTCAGCTCTAGTGTGGTCATTGCTCATATGGTCATGGGGTCACCGTGTCCAAATGATGCCACCATGAGAACTGCCTGGATCCTTGAGTGGCTTGAGGAGCACAGAAATGTAAGCAAGAAGCAAACTTCCATCATGTTAGTCACCGGGACTGAGGTGGAGGTCAGCTTGCCCCTGTGACAGAGCCTTGCCACCTTGTCTTGACCATGACAAGAACTTGCAGAAAAATCCTTAAATAGCCCCTGCGAGAGAGAGAAGGCCAGACACTTCCCCATGGCCCAAAGTGCTCAATGCTGTCTGGCCTCACCTACTTCTCTTATTCACTTTTGCTATTTTCCTTCTTATATATTATGTCCCAGCCAGACTAATTTCCTGTGTTGATAAGTTGGCATCTTGCTTCCAGCCCTATGTTCCTGCTGTCTCCTTTAACAAGGATATCCCTTCCACTGCCTCCCTCTTGGAGCCAATTCTTAGTTACCTTTTAGAGATAACATTCAGATAATGACCTCCACCAGGAAGACTTCCTTGATTTACTCCCCAACAGAGGCTGGTTAAGATGCCCAGCACAGGAGCGCCATGTTTCCCTGTTCATATGCACCTGGAAGTTTATCTCCCATGCTGGGTTACAGTCCTTGCATCCACCGGATTCCCCCAGACAAAACTCAGAGCAGGAGCTGCATCCTTTTTAACTCAATAGCCCCTTTCTCTGGCAAAGTGTTCAAAATACAGCCCATTTCCCAGGCATGTTGTGCACTGAGCGCTTAGACAAATAGTGCCTAAAGAAGGAAGATTTCTAAAAATGAGCACTCCTACTGCTTTTGTAGTTCTGAGGAACAGATTTTGAAGGAGGTCAGCTCCGGGAGACAGGGCCACGAGACAGATGCACAAGCCCAAAGACCACAGCAAGGCTGGATGTCTTCAGAAAGGGGCTCAGCATTCCTGGTATCTATGCCTGCAGAACCGCAGATGCGGTGGGTCCCACTGGAGTCCCAACACTCATTAATAATATATAAAATTATAGAAGAACTCACAAGAGCCCCATGTAGCCTTTAACTTTGGGAAATGAGAGAGGTACATGGCTCTGAGGACTTGGGGAATGGGGTGGCAGAAGCCTTATATTAGTTTTATGCCATTTTAGTAGAGTAAGTTTTGCCATGAGTACGTATCTCTTTTATATAAGCTGTTCAGCCTTTCTCTTCACTCTCTGGAATGCAGGGCTTTTTCCTCATGTTCCTCACTCTAGTGAGAAGACAACTGTGCATCTGAGGGCAGCAGGCCTGGGCTGCCTCCCATTTGGGTCCCCAGCCCAGGAAGGGCAGGCCCAGGGGCAGTTTAGGCAGCTGCTCCACACTGAGAGAAGAAATGAGAGATGCCATTGCCTCAATGAGGCTGTCCTGTGCCCCTCCGTACCTTCTCTTCAGGTGTCCAGGGGCAAGGGAAGGCGCGGGCGTGGGGGGTGCCCAGGAGGCTACTCAGCCTTCGCTCCGTCTTGGCTGAGCCATAGTCTCCAGGGGCTCCCTGGGAATCTGGGAAGCTCCCTGGGGCCAGCTTCACAGAGGCGGTGGGGTCTGAGATCTTCCCTGGGATACAGGAAACGTGCCTGTCTGGTTCTGCACTTAATCTTAGCCAAAAAGCCTAGAAGTGTTGCCTGTCTGGTTCTCTTTGCTCCAGTGTCCCTAGAAAGCATGCCAGTCACTACAGTCGGCATTGTGTCACTAGTAGCCAGTGTCAGCTAGGACAACCGAGCCTGGGTAAATGTGCCAGATGCCTCCTCCTGTGCCCAGAGGCTCTGTGCTGTGCACTATGGCTGTCCCTTGGTCAGACCAATGGGGAGTCCTAGGGGAGGGAGGAAGTGGCCTGGGACATGTGATCTGCTGTTGCTCCATGGGGGCTGTCCACAGGGACTGTCCCGTGACCGAAAGGCATCACTCTTAGAGCAGCATCTCCACCAGACCCTCTCCATCCAGAGCCTGCCACAACTCTGTCCCTTGTCCTTGGAGGTGAGCCACCCTAGGACTGTGCTGCTTCCCTAACCCAGACCCTACATACCAACACCCATCAGGATTCTCCTCAAATTACCCAGAGCTGAGTGTGCCCTCTGTTTCCCATGAGGACCCTTCCACATAGAGTGTCTATCTAAAAAAGCACCTGGAGGGCTTTATTTAGGTAAAGGGCAACAGCACTAGAAAGTGGGGAAGCCACTCCATGGGTTGGAAACCACAGGAGTAGCATGTACTGGCTGCTGTAGTGTGGCCCTTTCATGTCCCCCAAAGAGGTATGGTTCCCAGCCCATGGCACCAAGCTTTATCTTAGCAAGTGGTGGAAACTTTAAAAGGTGGGGCCTGGTGAGGGGGGGGGCTTCAGGTCACCGGGGGACACGCCCCTCAAGGGTTTAGGAGACCCTGCCCTTCCACTGTCTTTTACTTCTGGGTCATGAGGTCAGCAGATTTGCGCTGCCACACACTCCCATCCGGATGAGCTGCCTTGCCATAGGCCAGAGCAGAGAGGCTGCCTGATGGTGGAGGACTCTGAGCTGGGAGTTAATAATCCTCTTCTCCTCATAAGTTGGCTATCCCAGGTATTTGTTACTGCAGTAGAAAGCTGGCCGACACTCATGCTATATCCAACTATCACATGGCCTCTCCCTGGCAAACACTGGGGAGGGTCCTGGCCAGCCTGTGTGGCTGCTGTGTCATGACCATGCTTGTCCCACAAGGTCTAGAACATCCCTCTCTTGCTTGAGGGAACTTATGGACTCTTAGGCTTGGCTTTCAGTGCATCTTTAAGTCAACCGATCTCTATCCATTCTATATCCTTACGATATAAACCAAATGCTGGTGATGCCACAAATAAATAGGCCGCCTGATGCTCCCGCTTGGTCCCTCCAACCTGAGTTCCACAGGTGAGTGACTGGGCTCACTTTCCAGCAAGTGAGTGAGTGAGCACTGGTCAATGGCCCCTCATTAATGAGTCCTGTTCACCTGATTGACTTTCTGATCAGAAGGAACCCAGGGCCATTCCAAGGTCCTTCCCTTCCTACTACTCTGGGCCTGAGAAACAGCTTGGTCTAAATTCTTTTGAGAAGCCAAAGGCTTCTAATCTGGCTCTACCACAACCTGCTTTTGAGAAAGTCTTTGCACTGTGAGGCCTCAGGGTGCCTAGTTGTAGTTGTAACAAGAATGGCTGCAATCACTTTCAGACTTATCATTAAAAGATCTAAGTAATTACTGTGGAGGACTAGATTATTTTTATTTTGAGAGTCTCAGAGTACATAGTGTTATGTGTCATGGGTGCTCTAAGCTCTGTCCAAAGACAGTGGAATGGACCAAATGGCCAGGCAAGACAATTTCATGATCCTTTCCTCCCACAGAAAAAATCAGTAATTTTTTTTTGCTGATACTGGGGATCAAACTCAGAACCTTGTGCTTGTGAGGCAGTTGCCTCTCCACTGAGGTAAATTCCTGGCCCTAAAAATTGGTCATAGGTCAGCTACAGGAAATGAGTCCCACATTCTGCCTATAGCCCTCAACATCTGCTAGTTCCCAGTTGTCAAATTGGGTCTTAACTTTCAGAGCAAGCTGTAACTTTTTTATACCAAAGGTTTTTAATTCTCAAAGCTGCCTATGAAATACATTCAGACAAGTATGCAATTAGTCACGGTGTCTCTGTTCTCCACACATGCTAAGAAGCCATTCCAAGTGAGTCCACCACACAGGATGCTGATCTGAGATGGCCAAGGGACAGATAGGCACATCTTCCCCCTGCACAAGGCATGACATCACTGCAGGCTGAAGAGTCCACGCCCTGCAGGACAAGGATAGGCAAATTTGCTTCTGTCTACAGGATGTGGGTGAAGCCCGGTTTGAAATTATTACTCAGACGGTTTTTGTGCTGTGAAGGAAATGTCTTCTGATAGCACAAAGCTATTGGTTTCCTGTTGTGAATAGAGAATTTCTGGCTTGCCCAAGAATGGACAGGAAGGGAAAGGGTGGTTGTCCATTGGAAGTCCTGCCAGTCCAAGGACTTCCAGGATACTCCACACAGCCAAAAGGGAGGCTGCAGGTTGGGAAGAGGTCATGATAGTAAGGGAGGTCGTGTGAGCAACAGCACGTGGAGAGGTTACCTGTGCAGCACTAGAGTTCCACAAACATTTGCTGAGCTCTGTGCCAGGGAAGTGTGCTAGGTGCCAGGTTCACTAAATGGCAGAAGCACCCCTGACCCCAGAACCACAGGCCCAGGTGGTAAGGGCAATAAGAACAAAGTCTGACAAATGTGATAAGGCAAGAGGAGAGATGTCCAGTGAACCATGGCGATACACCCCAAACTTTGTACCAATCTTTCATGTCTTGGCTCAATTTCTTCTGTTGATAATGAGGATAGGGACCAAAATAGAACTCAAGATTTCTGAAAGAGCTATAAGTATTACTGAGCACCACATTCTATAACTGTTTCCAGTGCATCTTCTAATCGAACTTCACAATAACCTGTGAAATAGGTCCTATGGAATTTAGAAAGGACAATAACTTATTGAAAGTCACAGTTCATGAGTCCCAGAGCTGGATTCCAGCATTCCTCTTCCCATCCCTCTCTCCATTCCAGAGACTCAATGCTCTAATGTATGCAGGTATTGTGGTTTAGATTAAAAATATCCCCCAAAACCTCAGCGGTGGGGCTTCTGAAAGGCAATTAGATCATAGAGGCACTGTGTTCATCAGTGGAACCATCCACCTTTGAGTTCATAACTAAATGTGCTATTGGGAGGTTAGGCCTGGTCAGAAGAGGTGGGTCACTGGGAATGTAACTTGGAAACTTGTACATTCCCCCTCCTCCCTTCTCTCTCTGCTTCCTGGCCACCATGATGGGAGAAGCTTTCCCCTGCCCAGGCCTTTCCACCAGGCCATTTCTGCCTGAAGCAAGCTGACCATGGACTATAAACATGAAGCAAAATAAACTTCTCCTTTAAGTTGTGGGTGTCAGATATTTTGTCCCAGCAATAAGGATAGTGACTAAAACAGATTTTGGTACCAGGAGTGGGGTTGTTCCCGTGACACCACTACCTGACTATGATTCAGAAGCCTTTGGAACTTGTTCTCAGGAAGATGCTGGCTAGAAAAGATATAGAATGCTATAATCTGATTTTAATGGGAGATTCTGATCTGAGTTCAGAGGACTAGAATGCTGGTAAAAATGGAGAAAGTAAAGACCAGGCTCAGGAGATTTCACTTGGGAACAAGGATTTCACTGACATTTGGATTCCAGACCATGTGTGCTTTGCTCTGGTAGAAAATTTATCTACATTTTATTCATGTTCTTTGTGGAAGACTGAGATTTAGGATGCCAGAGTGAATACATTTTAGAGAAAGAGATACAAAGGATTTTGGGGGGAGATGGGCAGAATGTTATGGTTTAGATGGAGAATGTGAAACCTCATTCCCTCAGAAGTGGAGCTTTTGAAAGTGATTGGGTCATAAGGCACTGTTATCAGTGGATTAATTCATGAGTGAGTTTAGAGCTAAATGTGCTGTTGGAAGGGAAGGACCAGTCAGAAGAGGTGGGTCACTGGGGTCACGGCCTGGAAAGGTCTAGCTCCTTCCCACCTGACCCTTTTTCTTTTCCAACCATCATGATCTGAGCAGTTTTCATGCCTCTGTGTCATGCAGTTTCTGCTTTGGAGCTGGCCTCAGAGCAGTCAACATGAACTGTATCTGTGAGGAAAGTGAACTCCTCATTAATATGTGGATGTGGCTATTGTGTCTCAGTGATGACACAGTGGATATCAGGGTTTGCCCACTCCTGCTCCAGTGTATGTGGGTACCAGGGTGTCCTCTACTCCTGTGTCTGGTTCCAAGCTGCCCACTGTCCTGTGTGCTTCTGGTTCTTCCAGCTCTATCCTGGCATCAGGAGCACTACCTCAGAAACCCTACTTTTCCCTTAGACATTGCCCACTGGCCGCCCCCTCAGAAGGCTGTGTATAGAAGACTTCTCTCACTGAAAGGTTTAGGTATCCAAAGGGGATTACAGGGCCAAAGAGAAATTTGCCAGTAACTCACAAATTAGTAATATTCATATCATGCACATGAAAATCATCTCTGGGTGAATGTTTGGAGGCACACCCCTTGCTAGGCCTTCCCCCTCTCTGATTTCACCCTTCTTTTTTCTTTTTCCAAGTGTATAGGCCTCATTCACTGCTCAGTAATGCTGCTGGCTTTGGCACCATTCACTCTCCCATCCCTACCATCCGTGAGAAGCCATAATCTACAGGCGGAGCAGCTGATGGACCGAGGCTTTAGGCCCAACTGCTGCTCTTCCTCTGTCATGTAGCCCAGAATTCTACCTCTCCATGCTGAGGGCCCTTGTACCACAGCAGATATTTGGATGGGAAACAACCTTCTCTATGGGCTCAAATGGAAGAGAACATGGGAACCCTTAACCTTTCTCTTATTCTTTAGTATACTGCATGTGTGAGAGGATGTACGAAGAGCCAACTATTCTCTTAGACCTAGGGATTCTGACAGAAATGAACAGGACCTTCCTCTGCAGGGAAATGGTTCTTGTGCAGCTGAGAACACAGTTTCTAGCAGATACAGTTAGTGGGCTCATTCCACACCTTACTCCAAATGTCCTCTCCCATACCTTCCCGTTACTTGCTTCTCTCCCCTTGCTCCTCACTAGAAATTCTGTGTAACACAGCTGAGGTCAGGAAATGTGAATGAAAGTCCACTGACAGGTGTCCTGGAAAATCTCTGCTGTGACACAAAGAGGGACAGACACCAATACGGCTTCTTTGGGCCTGTCTGGAATGCAGGCAAGGTGATCAGCAGCAGCTTGTGACGGAGGGGTAACAAGCCAGAGACTATAGATGAGAGACAATGCATAAAGTCCCCATGGTCCTGGTGATATGGTTGTGTGAGTCTCCCTGGTGGACACTGCCTAGTTTTGCATCCACTTTGCAATGCCTTCCCCTTGTTATATATAGCCTGGTCTCTTATTGCCGAATACATTCCTGACACACAGCAAGCACGATAGCTATCCAAGTGCTGTATTCAGGCAAAGAAAGCAAACCTTGGGAGTGAAGAAGAGGAATCCTCCCTGAAGGAAGTGGTGCTGGAATGCATCTTGATAGTGCACCATGAATTTTCAGATGCACAAAGATGAGGTCACTGCAGGCTGGAGGCACAAGAGATGCAAAGCCTCAGACCCAGGAAGAAGGTGGAAAAAACTGGCAGCAACTGGCCAGGGCTGGGGAGCAGAGCCACATCAGCCACCAGCTGGGACACCAGCATTGAGCAGCAGGGACATCCTTGAAAGTGTCAAGGCAGGAAGATCAGGAGGGAGTTTTGTTTGGGATTTAGTCTGCCTGGAAAGTATATGATGGAGGAGAGAGCGTGGAGGATGGTGAAATCATTGGGATCTTACCAGTGAGAAAGACTGAGACCTGAGCTACAGGCTGCAAAGGAAGCTTAGGATTTGTGAAATAGGTGCTAAAATCTAATCTAAAATCGTAGGGAAATATGCATGAGCACACACACTCACACATGCACAGGAATGTACGTAAAAACCAGGGGAAATTAAGGAAGGCCTGTTGTCTTGCTTACTGTACTGTGACAATGTCACTACTCTGCTTTTGACACTGCACTACAGTATATAAGCTGTCCTCACTGTAGGAAGCTAGGCAAGGGTCACAGTACTGTATGTAGTTCTGAAGAATCTTCCTGTGAATCTGTAATTATTTCAAAATAAAAAGCTTAAAAGGTTTTAAAATTTTTTTCCCCTATAGGCTTCTGGGCTTTCAAAAGAAAATAAATTATATGGAGAGGAATATAAGTCAAGCTGGCCTCCGCATAACTAAATGTCAAGTAGACAATAAATCAGTGCTCTCAAATTTTGAGAAAATTAAAATTAGGATTTCAAGAATGAGGAAGGCAGCTGGATGTGGTGGTGCACACCTGTAATCCAGCTACTATGGAAGCTGAGGCAGGAAGATGGAAAGTTGGAGCCCAGCCTGAGAAACATAGCAAAAGCCTGCCTCAAACTAAAAAATAGAGGACTGGGGTGTAGCTTAATGGCAGATGCTGCTGGGTGTGGTGGTGCATTGTGTAATCCCAGCACTCCGGAGGCTGAGGCAGAATGATCACTGGAAGTTTGAAGCCAGCCTGTGCTACATAGTGAGTTCAAAGCCAGTCTGAGCTATGTAATGAGACCTTGTCCCAAAAGCACCAAAAGGAAAAAAAAGATAGATGCTTCCCTAGCAGTTTCAAAATATGAAAAGTGAGCAAAGAATCATTCACATTTAACTGTCTTTTTAAGTTTTGATTTTGCTTTTAATTTACTTTTAAATCATTTTGAAAATACAAAAACTCCTTAAAGATACACGTCATACAGGCACATATTCATAGATATTGCTTCTTTGCTCTTCTAACTCCTGGGCCAATGTGTTCTCTTTCCCAGCATGACTGGCAACTTTTGTCGGTGGCCTCTAGGTGAAGGTCTGAAGTCACCTGGCCGAGATCACCCAGGCCTAAGCCAGCAGAGCAAGGGCGCCCTGGGCTCCACCTCCAGCCTCTGAAGGAACTTCTCCAGTCTCCTCATGCTTCCGCTGAGGACTCAGCCACACTAACAGCCCCACCCTGGCCCCCAGGATCCGTGCTATGTGCACTCCTGCCAATGGCCCTGCAGCTCTTTCCTCAGTGTCAGCTCTGGCTTCTGGTCTCTCCTTGCTCCTGGGTCTCCAGGTAGAACATGCTGTCAGCAGGCTGCAAGAGATATTGTCTCTGCTGCAGCTGCAGATCGGAAGGAATCATTTCAGGACAGCACCCCCAACCTCATCTTTCACAAAGTACAAGTATCCCCTGAGATATCAATAGGAAGTCAGGAAAAAGTCCCACAGTGAAACCAAGACAAAGTTAAAGAGGGTTATTTGTATTGCAAATCAGCTCAGACTTTTCAATAGGCTAATATTTATGATAAATATTACACACAAAACTGATTTCGGGACCTGTATTGGTGGAAGTCCTAGTTTCATTACTCAGAACTCCCGGCATGTACAGGACTGAGGTTTGAGGAAGTGTTGTTCAGGGGTGCTGTATCCCAAGGAAAAACAGAACCCTCTTCCCTAGAGCTTTCCTCTACCTGCCCTATTCCCAAACCTTGCTGACAGAGGGAAATGGCTGTGTTCCAGGACTGAGAGTCCAGTCCCTCCATTGCAGTAAAGGGAGGAGGGGACTGGGCCCCTGAAGGACAGGGAGGGAGGTGGAGAAGGCATAAGCCCCCTTTTGCCTCACTGCTAAGAAGCTATGTGTGGGGCCGCCTCTGCCTGCCCAGGTGGCCGATATGTCAAAGCAAAGGATGAAATAGGCGGCCAGCAGAGAAAACTGTGGAAATGGGGCAGGAGATAAATATAGAAATCTCATTACGGATGTTGTATTTCCGTCTCTCTCTCCCTCCCTTCCTCCTTCTGTCTCTCTCTCCCGCTCTCTTCTTTCTCTGCCAGTTACCCTAATGCAATTTTATTCTATTTCCTTTATTGAAACTGTCTTTGTAAGCCCAAGAACACTTCACTTATCTCATATTTAGGATCTGCTTTGAAACACGTTAGCAAAAACAGGGAAAAACGGTGTTCATGACTCAGCTTGGGTACAGGGGTTCATACTATGCTTTGGAGTTTGGAAAGCTTTCACTAGAAAGCTGAAAAGTCCACATGCTCAACACTGTCTTTCCACTAAAAATAAGCATACCTGGCTCTCAGAGTCCCTATAAGTTACAAGACAACTCCAAATTCCTAAGATAGACAAAAAAGGAAAAGAAGCCAAAAAGACAGAAAGCCCAAATATTCGTGAGTAATTACAGAATGATACACTTCTGAGTCCACGTGGGTCATGGTTAAGCAACTCATCTCTCCCAGAATGACCGCTGCCCACACAGGGTCCCAGTGCTGGAACTTCACCAAGGTGATGAGAACCCACGTCTAAGAGTCTCCCCGAAGTCCTTGTGCAAATTTAAGTTGTGAGCATTGCAGAAGTACAAACAAATGCTGCAAACTTACAAAGAAAATCACTTGGATTTTTAGCTATTCAAATTTCTTTTGACCATTCTGGTATTGTAGATTTTGAACAATATATTTCTTATTTATTTTATTTAGCTTTTTTCCCCAATTACTGGGGATTGAATCCAGGGAGAACCTTTGTACTGAGTTACAACCCAGCCCTTTTCTATTTTCTATTTTGACACAGAGTCTCACTAAGTTGCTGAGTCTCAAATTTCCTATCCTCCTGCCTCAGCCTCCCAGAGTTAGTCATACCTAGTTTGAACAATTTTAAATTTTTACTGCAATGGATGCTTATCATCTCTAAGACAACCCAATCATTTTAAAAATTTCAAATTCATAACTTCTACAGGTATAGGTAAAATTGACATAATTACACTTTATTCTGTATTTATTTATTTCAAATAATTACATGTTAAACTGTTTTCTAAGTGTATTTATACTTCTGAGTTATTAAAGCTTACAGCTGCACTAAGAGCTCTTGGAATGTAAATATGACCAGCCATTCACGTAGTATTGGCGTCGGGGAACTGAGGCAGGGCCTTAAGGGGCTGCCCACGGGCTGGGACTCAAACCTGCCTTTTCCTCCCATGTTGTCCCCACCTCCTCCATGAGACCTGGCACTGATGCCGACCTGCCACGCACCTTTCTCTCCTGGGAGCACCTCAGGCTTTCTGCACTCAGCTTGCCTCAGTGATTTCCCGCCTTCCTGCTCTGCCACACAAGCTCCATTGTGCCCCTGTCCTCTCTGTCCTGTGGGCAGCAAAGCCCATGGTTTTGCCCGAATGGTGGAGACACGCTACAGAGAAGGAAAAGAGAACAATCAGCGAGAGGGGTGTAGGCAGCCTCCAGCCGAGGGATCAGCCTGTTTCCGTGTCAGTGAATGTCCTGCTCACTCGAGGACCTCTGTCCCGCCTCCCAAGCCTCTGCCCTGGAAGTCCTGCTTTGCCTCCTGGTATGGACGTTGACTCCAGGCCAGTCTGATCCAGCCGGTAAAGGGCGGCACTGGGGGAGCCCTGAGTGTGGCTCCATATGGAGAGACTTTAGGTGACACCCACCCTCTGTCTAGCCATCTCCTGCCCAGGTAAGGAGCCCTTGATACCACGGTCACTGTGAGTTGAATATGGCTTGAGTGCCTTCCCTAGTGAGTCTTGCGTTGGAAACTTGCTTCTCATGATGATGATGGTAACTGGGCCCGTAAGAGGTGCAGCCTAGTAGGAGGTCCCGAACTCAGGCTTCCTGTCTCACAGAGGTTGCACACACACCCGCCTTTTTGATGCCATCCTCCAAGAAGTTTTCACTCAAGCCTAGCTCATGCCTGCACTATTCCCTCAAACCTCCACAACAGTGAGCACAACAAACCTTTTTTCTGCGTAGTTACTCAGCCTCAGGTATTTTGTTATAGCAACAGAAAATGGACTGATACAGTGATGAAGAGTGTTATCTTTGGAATCAGAGCATTTGTGGATCTTATTCCTGTAATCCATAGCCTCGGCTGTAAAACTGGATGACTATGGTTCCCTCCTCATAGACCACAAGCGATGACTGAAATAACCCACACAGTGCATTGATTGGCACTTGCTAAACCCTCCATAAAAATAAACTATTAGGCCAGGCCTGGTGGTGCACACCTGGAATCCCAGAATTTGGGAGGCTGAGGCAGGAGGGTCACCTGCAGCTCAAGGCTAACCTGGGATACATGGTGAGTTCAAAGCCAGCCTGAACTACATAGCAAGACTTGTCTCAAAACACAAAACCACAAACAAAAAAGCTGTTATAATTTCTAAGTACATACCTGTTTTATTTCCCATTTGTTCATATGTCATCAATTTAATAGATTCATTTCTAGAAGAAAAATCTTCCCAAATTGTGCCAGAAATTAAAATTAATTCCCTCTTACACAGGTTTCTGGGCTCCTCTTTCCTCCTCCCTTTTTAAAAATAGTTTCCAGCTCCACTGACCATGTCTGATCTCTAGCTTGGACCCTCCTTTCCCCTTAACCTGGGTTTCTAGAAGAAACTAACTCTGCTTCCGCCTTCACATCTGCTCTTCCTTTCAGGACCTTGGCATCTGACTCATGTGCGCCCAGGACTGGAACACAATTAAAGAAGAAGGACCCTAGCCAGTGGTGGTGCATCTTTGTAATTCCAGGACTCAGGAGGCTGAGGCAGGAGGGTTGCTGGCATTTTGAGGCCAACCTGGGCCACATGGTGAGTTCAAGGCCAGCTTGAACTACACAGTGAGACTCTGTCTTAAAATAAAACAAAACACACACACAAAAAAAGTCAGACCCTGTCTTCCTAACCCCGAGCTCACTGTCCAGTGTCTTGGACCTTAGTTTCCACTGTGGGCCATTTGTTTTGTCCTTTTTAGATGAGGAAAATGGAAGCAAAGTAGGAGTGGAGCAGTTTTGCTTCTTCTTTGTCCCCTGGTGACTTTGGGCATTTTCCCCCAAGCCATGTGCCTTTCTTCTCTGCTTCCTCTTGGCCCATGCAGAGCCTTTCTCATGAGCTCAGCACTGCCCATGCCTCTGCTCTGCCCAAACTTTATTTCTCCTGCCCTTTATGTAGATCTGACCCTGCCAGCCAGGCCTTCTGCAGAGTCCCACCCATTGCCACAGCACCTCTTTAGTCCTTTCCCACTGCACAGTGAATTAGTCAGGATGAGCCTATTTGTGCCGCATTAACAAACACCACCATGGCTCAAAGCAACAGTGACGACTGATAGTTTAATCCTTGATCAACCAGCCAACAGCCTGGAATGGCTCATCCTCCTGACTGGACTGTGGGACACGTGGCAGGTACTTCGCTCATCAGGGAGTGACACATGTCCTTTCCTCTCCAGCCAGAACTGGCCACCAGGCTCCATGGATGGGGGCGGGGGGGGGGTGCATAGCAGGAAGAAGAAGAGCAGATCTGAAGGTCACACCTCAACTGAGTCACAGCCCCACCAGATTCGTCCTTCAGACCCCCTCAGGCTGTAAGCAGTGTGAACATCTGGGCCAGCATCACACCATCTCTCCAGGACCCTCCTTTTCCCACATCTGTGCTCCCTGCCCAGAGACTCCAGCTTTCTCTTCTCCACATCTGACCCATATGGGTGAGAAACTCGAGCTGGTCTGCCTGTCTTCCTGACATCTGAGCAACCTGAGAAAAATCTGATTCGAGCAAGGCAGCCCTGTGGGAGATAATTAGAAGAGGAGAGTGTGGGGGTGGAGAGAGGAGAGAAGCAGATGGAAAGAAGTGAAGGCTTCTGCAGAAGGACAGAGATGCAGACCGGGCAAGAGGAGGGGAGGCCACGTCAGGCCTGCATCCTGTGCAAAGCAGGGCTGACACCAGCTGTCCACACTGACTCCAGCCCCTCCCCAGACTCAGCGTCAGAAACCTGCATCCTAACCTATCCCCAGGGAATTCACTGCGCAGTATGACTGAGAAGCCCTGCATGGGGCTAGGAAAGGACTTTGGAGCCCAGTGAGAACAAGCAACAGCCCCTGGCAACCCCACATCAGAAAGCAGAGGGGCCTAAAGACGGCGTAGGGGCTGTGTGAACAGGACATCATGTACACACTGTGGGCAGCAGAACATGATGAACTCACAACCGTCTTGCTAAAATGGAGGAGGAAGTTCTGCAAAGCTTGTACCCAGTAAGGAATGCCAGATGAGAACTGCTTACATAATCCTTAGCATTGCTACTATGACGTGCACTAACTATTATTAATAGTCTATGCATTTAGTGTCCGATTTTAGTAAAAGAACAAATATTGGAATGTTTTTCCGAGTCTACTTGCATCCTCAACCCCTCACATGCTCTTTTCCAAAAGCACAGATTCCCACTGGAGGTGTCAGGATCAATCCATCCTCCTGACCCAGATGAGGAGGAAGAGGCTGCAGAATCTGGTTTTGTCATTTCCCAACTTCCACATTTCTTACTGCCAACTCCCTGGTCTCCTTTCCCTGCACTGGTGGTCTTGTCTCTGTACCATGGTCCCTCTTCCTTTTAAGAGGCAGAAACCCCAACATTTACAGACTTCTGTACACCTCTTCACTGGGGACTGGCTACTTTCTTCAGGTGTGTAGACAAAGTCAACAGAACAAAAGGAAGCAGCAGGGAAAATGGTGACCAAACCCCTAAGCGTTCCAGGTTCCAAGACTTGACAGCTCCTGAGGCCCAGCTTCACCTTTGAGTTTAGACAGAGCCCCTTGCAAGAAATAGTGAGACAGCTCCATTCGGTACAGACTGGCTCAAGCCAGGTCCCTGTTATCTGGAAGCAAGTGACCTAAGTCACCCTTCAATGCCATGTCTCTCCCTGCTTGGACACCACCACTGTTATACTAATATGCCAGTATACCACCATGCTGTACTAATTACACTATGATGTCATAGTGTCATATTGTATTTTGTTCATTTATATATTTACTCATGGTGCATGAACTCAGGGCCTCATGCATGCTAGGCAAGGGGTCTGCCTCCGACCTACAGCACCAGTCTTATATTATTTTAATATAACAATGGAAATAGAGGCATATCTATGTGCCGCAATTTTAAGATGCCAGTACTGGAATGGATGCATTCACAGAGGAGGGAGGAAAAGCTTTTTCTTCCAAAGTTATACACCCAGGCAAGCAACTCAACAGTGAGTGCTGAGCTTCACTGGGGAAATAGAGTGTGCGAGCAGTTCCACATGTCCATCGTCACCATCTCCAGAACAATTCAGTGCATGTCCTGCTGAGATCTCACAGGAGGGAGACCCTGAGGGCACTGTTTCCAGATATCTCCACAGGAAGACTTGTGGCGTGGGAGGAGGCATGCATCCCATTGCTTCTGAGGCTAGATGAGCCCAGGAAGGGGAGAGAACATTTTTAGAAAGCTGCGTATGCTGGCTCAGTGCATGACCTCACCTGGCAATCTGTCGGCTCCCATATGCGGTTACATCAGGAGTGTAATTATCATTTTGCACGGGAGGGAATGGAGGCTCAGTGAGGGGAAGTGATGTGCTGAAGGTCACTGCTGATAAATCGCAGAGCTGGGATTTGAACCCAGGTCTGTTAGACTCTAGGGACCCTTCTCTTCCCCTATAGCCCAGCTTCTCCAATCAAATCCTCCTCTTCCCCTATAACAGTGCTTCTCAGATCACCTGAGGATCCTTAAAAAAAAAAAAAAAAAAAAAAAAAAAGCAGATTTTGCATGCATCTATGGGCTCTAGAGTAGAAACTGAGTCCATGCTTCAGCAAGCCCCTGGGTGATGCATACGCTTCGGGCCCTGAGACCCACCTGAGTAAGGAAACTTCAGAGAACAACACAGCCTGGAGCATAGATTCCCTGAGCATTAGGAGGAATCCTGAGGAGAGTTTTGATTTCCATAGACCTTGGCGTTAGTAGAGGTTTGAGCTGATTTTACATAGCTCTTGTGGGGTAAAGAGGCCTCAGAGTAACATCTGGGCTACATAAGTATTTAGTTGTACAGACACAACTTTTTTCTTTTCTTTTTCTTTCTTTTTTTTTAAAAGATTCAAAGGAAGCTGAAAGCTCCTTTTATGGTCTGCAGGCAGATGCTTCTCTGGAGGAAGAAGACCTTGTGCACCGGTCCCTGCTCCTCAGAGCTGGTTCTGTGTCGATCCTTGCCCCAGCCCAGCGTCTGTGGGGCACCCTCGGGTGACACCTCCTGCAGCAGGAACCGCCTGATCGCCCCACACCCTCCCCCACAGCAGGCTTTCCAAAATGTTAATATCACAGCGATTATGTGAATTTCTGCGAGAGATGGAACCATGAGAAATAGATTCATACAACAGATCACATGTCACAAGCCCAAGGGGAAGTGCAACTTTTTAGAAAAAAAAATTTCTTTTAAATTTTGCACATATTCCCGAAAGGGGGGTGGGTGGGAGGAGGATAAAGAAACTTGGCCTAGGGATATTCCTAGCTGAGTCAAAGAAACCTAAAATGACTGTTGGCAGTTCTGTGCTGGGACGGGGTGTGGTCCCCACTCTGACAGCCCCAGTACACAGACAGCTCCAGGAGGAAAGTGACTTTGAGCTCGGTCTCAAGTGCAAGTAAGATATTTCTACAAGGTTCCTCCCTGACACTGAATTTCAATGCATCTCTAACCTATCAAGAGCCACAGCTCTAACCCCATCTGCGGACTTATTCACCCACAGGATCACATGTTTGGCAGCTTCTACATCAACTGAAGGTGCTCTGTGACCTAACATCTGCTCTGAGTAGACATCAGACACTTAAAAGACAAATGCTCACAGTGGATAAAGATGCTCTAGCAGCTCTGTTCCTAATAGTGCAAGCTAGGAACAACTCAGACAACCACTATAGGAGGGAGACATGAAATTAGCCACCATGCACATGTGCCAGGGCAGAGGACTGTGTGACGTCGAGGGTGGGTGGACTGTGGGACATGCAACAGCGTGGACAGATAGCACAATGTGCTGGATGGAAGACGAATGCAAGCGGCAGATTGGAAGTCAAAGTGATGGAACCTTTGAAGGAATGAGAAAGGAGGAGGCTGACAGGGAGGGGTCCATCATTTGGCTGTACTTCGTTCAGGACCTGAGCTCTGGTTACACGAGCTTGTGTGCTCCACCCTGTGCCCTTTCCACATATAACCATGTTAACAAAGGAAAGACAACCTCCCCATTTTCAAAGTGGCACCTCGGAGGCACCCACTCTTCCTCCTGCCTGCTCCTCCAGCAGCTCTGCTGGGCACTAGGTGTCTCCTGAGTGTCTCCTTCCATCCTGTTTCTCTTCCCCAGCCCCAGGCATCACTTCAGACCTGTTACGATGAAATCCCTGCCCCTCAGTGCTCCTTTCTCCTGCCTCTACCACACAGCCCCTTCCAAAGCACTTTCGCCAGATCTCTCATTCCGTTGTGATCCACCTTCCCAAGTTTCAAACCCATCTCCCCCATCGCCATCAAGTCCATGACAGTACCCAACTCCTGACTGGGCGTAGTAGTGCACACCTGTAATCCAAGCCACTTGGGAGACTGAGGTAGGAGGATCAAAAGTTCCAAGGCAGCCTGGGCAACATAGTGAGCTTCCTGTCTCGAAATAAAACAAAAGGGCTGGGGATGTCGATCACTGATAGACCAGTTGCCTAACAAGCATGAGGTTCTGGCTTCAAACTCCACTTCATCAATAATAATAATAACAACAACAATAATAAAAAGAAATAACTCCCCTGCCTGGCACTTGGGTCTCCCTTTAAAAACTCAGGTCAGCTCTGTCTATTCTGTGCTCCCTACTGAGCCCCTTTCCTTGTTGCCACCGTCCTTCCTGGGTTTGCTGCCTGCATTCTGAACAGAAGAGAAATCTGGGGCCCTTCCTCCCATTTACCTGCCCCGGGAAGGGACAGCTCCAACTGGGTAACCTTCCTGTCCAGCCTCTTGGTTAGCCTCATCCAGCCCCATTCTCCCCTGGCCTCTGGCCACCTGTACCTGCCCAGGTCGTTCAGGGTTGACTAGGCTCTGCGCTCCTTGAAAGGAGCTAGAGCGAGATGGTGTTGTGAATGCTTCCACCCAGGCCTGGCTCACACACCTGCAAGGCACCACTTAACCTCCTCTGGATGCCCCCATGAGATCTTGAACTTCAAGATACACAAAAAACATACTCAGCAGGAAGAAACTGCCCGGGATGACCAGAGATGACATGGTGTGAGTATTTCCTGCAGCTGCACAATGGAGAAGCTGAGTAATCTGTGCACTTCACTAAATGACAGGGCCTAAGATCACAGGGGCTTTAAGGTCAGCTGAAACATGATTGCCAGAGTTTTCCTTAGTCTTGGGTAAAGCCACTCTAAGCAAACCCCACTTCTTAGAAAACCAATGCTAGAGTCACTGCCCAGGCAGGTCTTGGCCTGCTAGCCTGGGCTGGGCGCAATGGGGCCCTCCCTCCAGTCAGGCTGCAGGAGGAGTCCAGAAGGAATGAGGCAATGCTGGCAGGGTGGCTGCCTCTGGAGCCAGTTTCTGCCTGGACTGCAACCTCAGCCCAAAGGGAAGCAAATTAACAGAAGCAGGCAGTAATTTGCATGCAAACAATGCAGTCTAAGCTGCACTTCTGACCCTACATGGTGGATCTTCTCAGAAAGCAACTGTAGTAGTCATGGACAAGCCAGAAAAGGGCCAATGAGACAGGGTTTAGGAACGCAAACACTGGAATAAAAACAGTGCTGGGTCCAAATTCTGGCTCCTTTTATTCACTGTAGGACTGCATAACTCTGTAATCATAAAACTCCCCTAGCCCCAACTGTGATTGAATGTGAGTAAATAGATAAAGATGCTTCTTAGTTCCAGGACACTAGATAAGATCAGATAAGATCCGTATCAGCCATAATTATCCAACTCTTTGTTCCTGACACCACTATCTATAGAACAATCTACAAAGCATCTGCTGACTATCAGTACATGTCAGGCTAATTAACATACAAATGTAAGACCACTAACCTTTGTTCCCTCTTCTGTAAATTTCGCCTGTTAACTTCCCTGCAAGCCCCTATAAAAGGAGCCTCGGACTCTGGACTGATGCCTCTCTAAGCTACTTTGCTTTGGGACTGCCTCCTGGCCAGACTAAGGTCTGTTTCACTTTCCAACTTGTCCGGTGTGTTCCTTCCCGGGTGTTCTTCGCTGCAGTCAGCTCCTTGGAGCATTTGGTAAGGCCCTTGGCCTTACATTCTGGAGGCACCACTGGGATCCCTGGGTGTGCTTCACTATAGAGACTTGGAGCATTTGGTAAGGCCCTGGCCTTACATTCTGGAGGCACCACTGGGATCCCTGGGTGTGCTTCACTATAGTCAGCCCCTCGGAGCGTTTGGTAAGGACAGCGGTCTTACATTCACTACAGGATCTTGGACAAGGAGCCTAAAGCTTCTTAGACTTTAATCTGTAAAATGGTAATAAGGCTGCATATTTCATAAGGTTGTTGCATAAAATGAGAACAGAACGAAGGTGAAGTGCATAGCACTTAGCAAGAGCGTAATAAATTGCTGTTATTCTATCTGTTCTGGGAACTCATGCACCTGGCAAAACCAGCCTCAGGGTTTGTACTTCCCTGCACCCTTGCAAACAATAACTATATAGAAGTGTAAAAAGGCAAAGGTGAAGACACCATGAAAAGCAAGACCAGGGTAGGAGAGTTGGCCCAAGGAGGCAGAATCCCACGTAGGGTGGTTCTAATCCTAACCTCTCTTCCTTCACACTATCTCACTACCTGAAATTCTACCAACCTATTGGGTACCCAGCATCCTCTTCTAAAATAGAAGCCTGTCTGGGAAGATGAAGACTCTGAGCTGTGCTGTAAGGGACTCGGGGATTTGGGTTGGGATTTGGAGGCTGCAGTTTACTCAGGAGCACAAACCACTTAAAGCGTCAGCCTTAGCCAGATGGGGCTTCCACTGAGCTTCCTCAGAGCCTGTATTCTGGAACTATACTGCCCAGGTTTAAGCCGCATTCCCATCACTTTCCAGCTATGACCTTGGGAAAGCCAATCTCCCTCAACCTCTGGTATCTCACTGGGAACATGGGGCTGGTGAGTCTAGAGTTCTAGGAGAATTCAGTGAGCTAACAACAGCATCTGGACACAGGCCTGAGACACGGGGTCATATAAGTATTAATTTTTCTTAGAAGAAACCAGGACAGAGAATGCTCAAGTGATAGGAATCCTCTCTGCGACCCAGCCGCCTGCTCACCCATTGTCCTTTGCTGCCGCCAACATGGGAAGGAGGCCCTACATTACAGCCCAGCCACATGTGGGGACAAAGATTCGGGGCTGCCTGAGGATCAGCAGCAGCAGTTCTAGTACACATTCCATGGGGAAGATGTTCTTGAGGCTCCAGCTGCAGCTTTTCTCAACTGCTTTGTGAGTTGGAGCCTTTATCTGGCTCATCCCTGGGAAGATGCAAACCTGCAAGAGGGAGAAGATACAAGTGTGGGTGTTCTTTTGGCAGAAGAAAAACTGCACTGGAGTTGTGAGGTGGGGAGGAGCTGGAGAAAATTTAAAAACACAGCTCCCAAAATTAAAGTTCTTCCTATCATAATTCTCCTTTTCCAGAAATGCCCTTCTTAGAGTTTAACATTGGCCTACAGACTCAAAAAAGCAAGAATTAGCTTATCTTGTTTTCCTTTGTGTTTTTTAGCCATGACTCACTTTTCCCCAGGGCCACACCCATAAGTACCTCCTGTTTCCTCTTTTGTGCTCCAGTTCCCCATCTGTAAAATGGGAATACAAACACATCTCTCCCGAGTTCTGGAAGTTTGAAATGACAACAGATGTAATGGGTCTGGAGGAGCCTCACACAGAGCTGGTGACAGTTACACTGTCAGCATGGATATTTACTCCCAGTGCCAAATAACTTGCTCCTCATTAACAAGCTCCTCCTGCTGAGAGCTCATTTTCAGCAACTCCTGCCTGTAAGCCTGGGCTGGCTTCTTCATCATTAACTTGGTTGGGACAAAAGTGTGGTCCTAGAACCCCAGGGAAGAAATGGACCCTGGGTCACCCCAGTGCCTCCCAGCAAGTCCCCAAAGAAACTGTTTCAGATTGCTAGACATGATTAGATACCTAAGAAAGAAAAACACATATTCAAGCTCACTCATACCCTGCAGCTATTTAGGGGCGTGAATGGCACTGCTAAAAATGACCTAGTCCAGTGACCTTGTTTGATGATGAGAAACAGCTAGACAAGCTGGCTCTCACCCATAATCCCACCATTATGGTATACTAAGGCAAGAGGATTGCAAGTATTGTAGACAGGTAAGCTAATTAGCTATCTTGTAGGCAATTATACAGGGCTGGCCCTGGAGGAACCAACATGAAGGACAATGGAGGAGCCAACCTGGAGGACAATCAAGACACATTCACTGACGCCAGTACTATAAAAAGAAGAGAAACTACTACACCCATCTACTTTCCTTAGGGATGAATAGCAGTGATTGATATTCTAAATAGGTATCAATCATCTGGGGGGGGGCCCACCAAGATATCTTAATCCATCCCTTCCAGGAAAGATCCCTGACCTATCTCTTACCAAAAATCCTTGTTCCTTCCATGTACACTTGCTATGTGACTTGCCTCCCCATTGGATTCTCTTTTAATCAATATTACCTAAATGACTGTACTTGTAATTTTATTGGTTGATCATAGTTTTGTCCCACCACGTGTCCACCTTGTGATTTCTCATTGGACCAATATCACCTAAGCAACTGTACTTGTAATCTTACTAATTGACTCTAGTTTTGTCTCACCTTGAACCTGCCTCACTCGTGGCTGTGTCCCATAAAATCTTTTAAGAAGCAAGGTCGGTGGGCAACCCATTTTATGGTCGCCATTCTGTCTCCCTTAGACAGATGCTGTCTTTCAATAAATTTTTCCAACTCTTAACCTGCACTGTTCCTAGAATTCATTCTTTGCTTTTAGAGAACAGGAACTTGTACTTCGGATATCTAGTAGGTTTGGGAGTTAATATCTATTCCCCCTATACCACTAGAGATAAGAGCTGTTTGTGTTTCTCTTATTCCCCACCTAGACTCTAAGCTACTTTAAGGCAATAACAAAAATCAATCATTTCCCCATCAATGCCTTGAGAACACAGCAAACATGTTACACAGTGTAAAGACAGATTCTGTAGAGTACCAAGTAGCTCTAAAAAAGCTGTTCATTTATTTATATAACCTGATCAAAGTTCTAGACTTCATAAAGAGCCCATACAAGAATTACAGCACTTGTAATAAGAAACAGGGAGATAGATCTTCTGCAAACGGGAAGGGAACCAACAGACAGGGAAGGGGGAAGAAGGAAAAGGAAAAAGGAAGTTGAAAAGAATCAAGATGTGTTTTGTACACATACTAATTCCCCATGGTGAATGTAATCATTATGTACTGCAAACATGTACTAATAACATTTTTTTAAATTAAAGAAAAAGAACTACTTGTAATAATAAGCTTTGGGCAAAGTAACAGACCAAAATGACAAATGGTGAGGAAATGACCAATCCTGCTGAAGTACACCCATGCATAGTATTAGAGTTATATTTTAATTAATTTAATGGTTCTAATTGGAAAAAAATTATGATACTGGGGATTGAACCCAGGCCCTCACACATGTTAGGCCAACATGTTACCACTGAGCTACAACCCAGCCCTTTGCATTTTTTGAGACAGGGTCTCACTAAATTGTCTAGGCTGACCCCAAACTTGCAATCCTCCTGCTTCAGCCTCCCAAACAGGAAATATAGTCATGTACCATCATACCTAGTGGCATCAGCATTTTTAACTCCCCAAGGGAACCCAGTGAGCAGCCAGGGCTGATAGTCAGTGGCCATCTCCCGTGGTTCTCAATGTATGGTCCAAACCAGCAAGATCACCTTGGAACTTGTGAAAAGTTGAAACTTTCAATCTCTATCCCAAAGCTACTGACTCACAAACTCTGGGAATGAGGTCCAGCAACTTGTCTTTAACAAGTATTCCTGATCATCTTGACACAGAGATAACTTTGAGAATGACTGACTTGCTCTAACCTAAATATATAATAATATTTCCTCATGCTGGTTAAATTGAAGATAAATTTACTAAACCAAAATTAAGCAGTGGTTTTTTTGTAACAAGGGAAGTCTCAGCATTCAGAAATGCTTCTTTGCTTGAATTCACCATTGAAACTATTTTTACACATACTTCAAAAGAATGCATAAACTCAAATATGCATTCAGGGACAAACCCCTAGGTCTCAAAATATGTTCACAGACAGTCAAAGTCAGTGGTTCTCAGATTTTAAGGCTTCTGAGTTCAGTAACATATCTTTTTCAAGGTTGGAAGTACTAAAAACAGGTTGATAATCATCTTAGTTACTTTCTCATTGCTGAGACAAAATACCTGACATACACAAGTTAAAGGAGGGAAGGTTTATTTTATCTCACAGTTTGTGAGGTTTCAGTTCATAGTCAGCTGGCTTCACAGCAAGGCATGGCAGAGGAGCATGGCAGAGGAGGAACAGTCCATGGCAGGGTAGGCAGGAAGCAGGATGGAATCAAGGGAGAAGGAAGAATATGTATCCTTCCAGGCCAAGCCCACTGTGACCCACCTCTTTTCACCAGGCTTTACCTCCCATTATCATGCCCAGCTATAAACCCATTAGTGGACAAATCAAGGATCATGTATCCATAATTCAGTTATCTCCAAAGCCCCACCTAAGAGGACACAAGGTTTTGGGAGGACATCTAGATATAAACAATAAAAATACTTAATTTTGTAATGCAAGAATAATTGTAAAAATTGCAACTACCACCATTATTTTCAGGAGATGACTATTTTTTTTCTGTACCAGGGATCGAACTTGGGACCTTGTACTTGCGAGGCAGGAGCAGAACAACTGAGATAAATCCCTGGCCCCTGAGATGACTTTTTAACAACTAATATGGAGGAAGAATATTGGTAATGCAAGTAACTTTATATTTCACAGTCCTTTTTTCCACTTTGCTCAGATGTGGAATCTTCATCACAGATCAGCTTGGGTCCTCAGCCAGCATCTTGGAACCATTGGCCTAGGTGACAATGTAGGCCAGCTCCCTATTCTCCAGGATGTTATGCAATGTCTAAAGGCTTCCAAGTTGTGCCACATGTTGAAACTTCTAAGCACTGCTGTAATCTTTAGCTCCAAATTGTTGCAAGTTAACATATTCTACTTCTTCCGAAGTCCTAGTTCCATGTAGGCTTCAAGACTTTGCTATTTCATGGCATCAGAATTCACACATTCCCCAATATTTGGTGTCAAGAAAAATGCCAGGCCAGAGCCTGTGGTTGACAATGTTCCTGAGTAAGGCCCCTTATAGAGATAGAAGTCGTGCCCAGGTGACACCCCCTCCCCTGCCCAGCACAATCTGGGCAGAGAACTTCTCTCCTAGGGAGCAAGTCATCAAGGACAATCTCAATGACTTTTTTGACAGCTTTACTAATGAGTTAGATGGATGATCTGGGAGCCAAGTATGATATCCTCCCTCTGGGAAAGGAGGAGGCCAGGCTTGAACCTGATGTTCACAGACAAGATGGTGCAGATGAAGGACAGAGAAATAACAGCTGAGTGACTCAAAGAGCACTGAGTCGAGGTTTCTGTCCCAAGAAGTTTTACCCCAAAAAACACCAGCTCAGATTCATTCCTCTGAGCCTTGCAGGATTTGGGGGTTGGCTCATCACTACTGACTAGCAAGTTCTCTTCAATGGGCATCAATTGTTCTTGAACATAGGGGATGGGTCATACTTATGTATCCCTAATGCACAGCCCAGAGTGGGTTCCAGGAGCTGGCAGTTGAAGTGGCTCCAGTATGCCCATGCTGGCAAGAATGAGGACCTTGAATGTATAAATGGACCTGGTGGCAGAAAGTGGGCTTGCCTCTGTGAGGGCTGGTGAGCCTGCCTTCAGCTGCTAGAAGCTGATCTGCAGGGATTGAGATGCTGGCATCCCAGGATCAGAAATGCATGGGCTTTGTTTGGTGAGGAGGCAGGGAAATCCAAAGAGAGGAAGCACAGACTTCTCCCTCTCACTGTCATCCTTTCACACCCTGAGCTAGGATCTTTTCTGCTGGGTGAACAGGACCCCAGATTGTGTCTCTGGTCCCTGTTTTGGCATGTTCTCCAAGCAGGGCCACCGAAGTCATTATTCTTCTTCCTTAATCCACCCCAAATCCCTTTCAAAGCTGGAAACCCATCTGAGGGAAGCTAGGTCATTTGGTACTCATCACATGAGGGCCCCACACCACTGAGATAATACTGAGGTTTCCAGCAGTGTCTAGCACCTCTCCCCAACCACAGCCAGTATGTCATTGTCAGTACATCAGAGAGGGACTCAAGCAGCTCACTTCAGCAGCCTCTGACTGTGGCCACTCTCTCCATCTGGCCCATCTCCATCTGCATCTGAAACCAGAACTACAGCACTAGTGGCTGGAGAGGGCTGCCTGGAGAGGGAAAAGTATGGCAGAAAAAGTTACATATATATAATAGCTTTGTTTCAAGCATTTCTTTAATTTGGTGGCATAGCTATAATCTTATATTTCAGATGGTGTCAACAATTGAACGTTAAAAAATTAATGAAACTATTTAAATAGTGGGTGCAAATTGGAAATTCAGCCAAAAGCCCCAAATGTCACTGCTGATGACTTTGAGGCCCCCAAGGCTTTTAGTGTCTCTGCATCTCTGGGCTTTAACACAACACCCTCTTTTCTTTCCTGAGGCTTCAGCCATCTCATCCATTCACGGAGGCCTGGCCTGTGTCAGAAGAAGTAGGCACCGCTCACCCAGAGCCCGCCTTAAGTACATTATTATAACCAAAACCTGATTATGGAAAGCCAGGAGCAATCTTTTATTATAACAATTATAGGGCTGGAAGCCAGGACTCACTCTCTCAGTCAATTCTTATGATAGCTTCAAGGGCTCCCTGGGGAGTAGTAGGGTTCTCCATCCATGTGTGGGAAAGGCTCCCTTCCCAGGGTTCCACCCCATTTCCCAATGCTGCTGGACCCAGTATCACCCCGAGAGAGGAACAAGAGTCATCAGCAGGCTAGAACCTGTCCTAAGCCCAGAGCCCAGACATAGCTGGGGCTCCAAGGAACCTAGATGAACTGCTAAAGGCAGCACTCAGTTCACCCAGGGCCTCTCCCTGTAACCATGGAATTCACCCAAATCCCTGGAGCATCAGCAACCAGGCATTCCAAGGCAGCCCTGTCAGGCAGCACAGATGGACAGTCCTAGTTTTTGGTCTCTAGACATGATCTGGCTACAGAGGTCACCAGTTGCTCAGGCGGTGGGAAAGGCATTTTGTGCAAGATACCAACAAAAGCAAAGCACAGAGATAGGAAGGAGAGTTCCACCAGTCAGAGCCCCCTAACAAGGGCCAATCCAGAGGCATGTCATCAGTACTCAATGGCAGTGCTAAGATTCTGCCAGCTAGAAGTTGCAGTTTAGTGTCTGGATTTGCTGTATGAGAGACAGGGCTGGAGGGAAGACAGAAGATGACAAAAGTGACCCCAGCTGGGCAGTAGATCCAGGGTTGCGGGAGCTCTCATCGTCCAGAACAGAATCCATAAGGGCTGAGATTATGAGGCTGGCAGTGCAGCTGCTGAGGGTGCTACTATGAGAATGGAAAGAACTTGGTCACTGACTACCAGGTACCCAGGCAAAGAGAAAGGTTTATGAAACAGTTCACTCTCCAGGCTCTCATCTCTGAAAGACTGATATGACACGTAAACACTACACTTGTCTATGCAGAAGTTCTTTTCAAGGGCCTTCTGTGTTGTTTCTGGCGAATAAAATGATGCTACCATGTGATGATCTGTACTGGGAACATAGGTAAGTAAGAAGAATTACAGTAACTTGGTCAGTACTAACATAACAAGCAGAGGGTACTACAGAGACTGGCAGGAGAGGTGGCCTCTGGGCCTGAGGATGGGGAGAGAGCTGAGGAGGAGAAGCAGGGGGCAGGGTGGGTGGCCCAAGAAAAGGCACCTTGTACCACATCTCAGAGGCAGAAGGAAGGCAGGACAATGAGAGGAACTCTGAGTGCCAGCTGGGTGGGGCTCAGTGTGATGGGTGTGGCCTGGATGGAAGCTAGGAGAGAACAAATTAGTTAGAGATGCCTCACTGAGGAGCAAGGCTTTTATCCAAAGGTCAAGACAGGGCCAGGGAAGTGTTGTAAGTGGGCGAGTAACAAAGACATTTGCATTTTAGAACTCCAAGGGGAGGTTACTAGATCAGCCAGAGGCCAGCCTTCCTCAAGCATCCTTTAGGACACAGGACATTGCAGAAGATGAAAATCCCGCTGTCCACAGAATCAGCTTTGCCTGAGTCCTTTACAAGGGAGCCATGGGTACCTAGACCTCTCTGCAAATGGCCCAGAAGGGGTTAAGACCAAAAGCTTAATTTAAGTGAAGTTCAGGAGAAAACCCACAGGAGCTATCATCGGTCAGGTTAAACAATAACCAAGATGGTACAAGAGCCCAATGATGAATGTAACTGTATTTTATACCTAAAATGTACCAATAAACTTAATGGAAAAAATCTAAAAAACCCCAAAAAACAATAACCAAGTTGAATGCATCTGACCAAAAAGATCAGAGGGACTCCATCCTAGAACTTCTTTCATTCACTGTAGCTATGTGGCTAAGAATGCCAGGCTATCAGACAGACTTATGGGATGGACCTCTCTCTCTCTCTCTCTCTGTCTCTGTCTCTGTCTCTCTCTCTCTGTCTCTCTCTCTCTCTCTCTCTCTCGCCCCCTCCCTCTCCCTCTCCCTTTCTGTTTCTCTCTGTCTCTGTCTATGTCTGTCTGTCCAACTCTGTCTTTCTTTGACTTCTATTTGGCAATGGTCATTTTGTAACCACAGCTGGGACAGCCTTTGCCAGAAGTTATTCAATGCAGGCACGATGCTTTGACCCCTCAGAATTGTAAGCAAACTAAACCTTTTCTCTTTACAAAATTAGCCTCCTCTGGTATTTTGATGTAGCAACACATAGCTAGCTAATGTATAAGAGAATACAAAGAGCATATTTAAAACTGTCACAGACATCTACTAAAATGTTTGCTAAATCAGAAACTTTTACCATTAAACTGGCTAAACCTGGCATTATTCTAGACCTAACTCATGAGTGATATAGTGCTCTTAGCAACAACTTGACCTTATGTGACAATGAGGTTACCCACTCATCTGTTATTTGTGTAAATCTATCAGATAGCTCATGATGAAGTCAAGAACTTCCAGGGCTTCCAGAAATTTCAGGAGGCACAAAGCTTTGGTTCAGCTCCAGAAAGAGACAAAGGGAATTAGAATCCTTGAGCCACCATAAGGATACATCTTTAAAATCTATTTAGTTGATATTTTTGCTTTAGTTATGTTGGCAACTATTCTTCCAAATAGAAAAACTATTTTCTCCTAAACTATCAGTCATTATGGCTCAGCCAAATCAGGTATAAAGCTCTCTTCATGAGACTCTCTTTAGTCACAAGCTGCACCTATGTAATGTCCACAGCAGATTCCATTAAAAGAAATGGAATCATGGAAACCACTATTAAGTAGTATGAACTCATGATCACAATGCCTGAAATATCAGATGTTCTGTTTTCGTTAGTCCTAGAGATAACTTTCTATAGCATTTTGCATCCCCCCCCCACCCCCGGTACTGGGGATTGAACTCAGGACCTTCCATTTGCCAGGCAGGCACAGGGCTGCTGAGCTAAATCCCTGGCCTCTCCATAGCATTTCTAAGCCCATGCCTTTAAAATTCAATTCCAAGTGAAACTTAAATTAGGATCACAAGTAAGTTTTGCATGGAACTTATAAGAGAAGGAAGGTTTAAGTAAAATGTAACTGCCATGGAAACTTTTTAGGAAAATCTGTATATGAAAAATTCTACCTGAAGGAAGGTGCTGGTATGACTTGTTACTTTTAGAACAGGAAGCTGGTGGTCATCAGAGAGGAAAAACTACACACTGTAAGGGTATCAATAAGCACTAAACTGACCTGGGTCCCTACCATAACATCTTCAGGTTCTGGAGATTTATTACCAAGCCAGCTCTCCTAAAACATTGACTGACAATATAACCAAGGTAAGTGATTAATGAGTTTTTTGCTTGATTGGTAGGATCTTAAATAACATCTAAATCTAGGCAAGTGTGAGCAAAATCTGAAGCTGTCAACACTCAGCTGATGCACTATTGTTCTAGCAGCAGCCTTCCAGGGGAACATGCTTAGGAAAGTTGCATGCATCACATATGTATGACCCTTTCTGATGCAGGATTAACAAAGTCCTCTCTCTGTGTCTGCTACAACAGAATCTGGTTATATTTATTAAGCATTTGAATAGACTTACACATCAAACTACTTCCTTGCTGTAAAGGCAATATTACTAAAGGGAACTGATTTTAGCGTCATGTTCAATGACATGACTTTATGAACCAGATAGAACTATTCTCATTGCAAGTCCTTCTACTTCATGAGAATTCCTTATAAATATTTGGCTTAATTTTTACAACCGGAAAACAGGCACAAACATTTAGATGACAGCCCCAGTGAGTAATACCTGCCTGCCTCAGGAGATTGTTCTGAGGATCAAATTACATAATATACAAAGAGCTAAGTAAACACAAAAAATGCTCAAGTTCCCACAGTAAGCCATAAAACCATGATTAGGTGATAGCCACCACATTCATTTCCTAAGACAATGCTGCTTGAGTGTTGATGTGACAGAAATCACCTGGAAATCTTGCCAAAGCACAGAAACTATCTGGGTAGGTCTGGAGCTAGGGCCGAGATTTGTGTATCTACCAATTGATGGAGGATGTTAGTGCCAGCTGTGGTTCTAAACAGCCATTCTAACTCCTGGTGCATGGTCAACATTAAAGGGCACTTTCCTGGGTATATCATAAAGCCCTAAAAGTGAGCTTTGAAATAAATCTGCACACCATTTGGCTGTGAACATAAGACTTTACAAATTCAAGAGCAAAATGCTCTTTCTTGCACAAAAAACTAATGGTTTGGTTTTGAATTACCTTGTCGGTAATTTCCAGCTTTCCAGGACAAGAGTCCTCAATAGACAACACAAAGCTATGTCAATAGTTTACAACTGTATGATTTCAGTTTACCTCCAAAGGATGGGGGGAAGTCTGTACTTGAGGTACACATATGCACACACACTCCCTACAAGGAAAATCTGGATTCTCAAAGACTCTAGGTTAACAGAAGACCAACTGTGTCTTCTATATAAAGAAAAGTTCTCACAAGCTGAGCAAACAAGGAACATGAAGAAATGCCATTACCTCCTGATAGAGAAATACTGTGCTCCAGATACAAAGTTGGGAGGGATGAAAAGAAGCCACCGGAGTCCACAGGCCAGTGGTTCTCCAACATGGTTCTCCTGGGAGGGTTGGGGAAAACACAGGTGGCTCAGGCCCCAGTGTTTCTGACTGAATAAACGCAGACCGATGTTGTGGGTCCATGGACCCAACTTCAAGCAGTACTGAATCCAGACTGCAACCTTCCCAAGGAGTGGGACTGCGTCTCACTCACAGATGTACCCCAGTGCCTACCACATAGAGTTGACTCCCAATAAATATTTGCCAAATGAATGAGCATTATAACTTCCATTTCTGGGAACAATTTTAACTATTTGCTTATGTATACTTGCTGCAGGCATCTTGTACACACATGCATTTAAAAAAAAAAAACCACACAGGTATCAGGCTGTATAACCTCTGTAACATTCAGGGGTTTAACGATTAAACCGACCCCAATCATAGATGCTAGTATCACACTTTTTTCTCAAAGTATCTGCACAGTTAATTTTGAGCTTTGTACCACTGTGGGGGGAGCAGACAACTTACCCATCCGAACAATCCTAAAGTGCAACTTTACTTGGGAAAAATGAACCAATTCCTTTCACACATATGTCAACAAAGAAAGAAAATTAGAATTTTCCTGGAGGGAACATGAGTATCTGTGTCCCTACTGAAGCCCAGCGATGGCTCTTCAAGGTCCCTCCCAGTGGCTGGACGGCAGAGGTCAGCACAGGGAGCAGACCCTGACGTACATGCTACAGTCTATGGGTTCTTCCCCGAGTCCTCTTACATTCTTCTCCCTTCCCTCTTAGTTGTTCAGAACAGGCTCAGGCAGTCATTTTTTTCAAACCTTTTTTGCCCGATCTGCATGTTGCCATAGTCACACTCATTCGGAAAAACAGGTGTTTCTGTTAAAATTAGCTGTTTCAAACTGCCAAATATTTTAGATCCCTGTGCCAGCTCAAAAAGAAAGTATAAAATAACCAATGAGATGATGCCTCCAGAATTATAAAGACGATAGAGGTTGGGGCAGAAAAAACACATGCACAATTACTGCATTTCCCATATCAACCCAAAGTGAATAATTAAGGCCAAACTTACAAAAGCCTAAGAAAGACAGGGTTGTGCTTTTTGGGGAGTTAAATCTTATGTTTGAAAGCCTGGACTGTCCCATTTTCTCAAGTAGACTGTCATAAATAATAGGTTTTGTTAAGTACTGAACCAAAGTGATTTTTTCCTGGCTGCTCTGAGGAACATGGTACTTAACACCCCTGGTCAGAATGGTATGCGTGTAGCCTGTGTATGAAACATTAAGTCAGAAGAACCCAGAGTGATATCTTAAATTATCTCTCCTGTCGTTTAATTCTGAGAGAAATAAGGCCAGCCTGATTTTCCTGGAACCAGAATCTCTGCTGACCTTATTAGACCCTATTATGAATTAGGTCAGAGATACTCCTTTTAAAAAATCAGGCAGTATTTAAAAAACAAGTTTAGCAACCTGGTATACTGGAAGAAAGTTTAAGTGCCAAAGACCTATGTCCAAGTCCCTTGCCTAGCCAGGCAATGCAGACACGGAAGTAATGTGTGCATGTTCCTTCTGGCTTCTTGAAACCAGCTAGGAAAAAATAGAAGCAGAATTCATTACAGACACCTGCTGAGGAAAAGAATCTTGAACTTTATCTCATAGATGGGAGGATGGGATGGGAGTTAGGGTTAAATATTACTGTTGTTAAAGTTTGAAATTTTATTAATTTGAGAAGATAGAGGTTGTTTTTAATATTACATACCCAGATCTTTCCTGTACTGAAACAATGAGAGCAGTTATCATTTGGCTAAGGGAAAGAGAAGATTCAAGATTAATCTGCTGACTAGCTGGTTAACTTCATCCAAGTTGATAGGGCAAGTAATTTCTTTTTGGCTTGAACTGCCCCCAAAACTACTGCTGCAAGGAACGAGTCCAGGAAAAAAACTGGCAATTCTTTTGTTCCTAATCATATACCAAATTTACAAACTTCTGGCCCTTCTTTTGGGTCTGCTCCTCTGAGTTACTCTCTGTGATCTGCACAGGCTCAATGAACCGTATGATTATAGATTCTATCCCTATTTATATAAACCCAATTAAGAATTTCTAGATGCATGTAGGATTGTCATTGGCACATAAATCCCACTTCCTCACCATCAAAATCTTCCTGAACCTGATCCAAACTACATTAGTGAAGGAGGCAAGGCAAACATTCTCAAAGTCATTTTTCATCTTTTACTTTAAAAGTTCAATCTAACCTGTTGTCCTTGCACTTAAACCTCCCTCCACTCAGGAGGCTGAGGCAGGAAGACTGCTGTGAATTCAAGGCCAGCCTGGGCTACATAGCAAGACCCTGTCTCAAAATACAAAACAAAACAAAAAGCTTAATCTACCAGGACCCAAGAGAAAAACTGCTCCCTTGACCATTTTAAAAGAATTATGTACCCTACAATTTTAAGCCTTTTCAAACTTTAAATTCAGAGCACTGAAATAGTCCTAGTCTTACCTAAAATAGGTAAAAGACATTTTACACATTGACTTTCATATCCTTGCAATAAACACAGCCATTCAAGTGAGTAGAACAGTCAATATAGCTTTCCTCTCTCTAATGTATTAGAGTGAAAAATTCTTTTCAGATCTGTGGGAGTGGCAAAGGTTTAAGCACAATAAATCCCAAGAAAAATGTAAACTTGACAAATTTCAAGCATGAATGAGTTTTTATCCATGTGGCCCTCCCAGGCTTCAAGAACTCCAAATAAATTTGTTATTCTTTTAGTAAGTTAAATGTTCAACATTTAACTAGGTGCAGCAAAACTATATACTCCACTATTACTACCCCCTCAAATCCTTTAAAAGTCTGCAGAGTGGCAAACTATCTTAACCTAACTCCAAATTTCAATCAACAAAGCATTCTTTCAACATAAAATTAACCACAGCATATCTTAGATCAAGGTCACAATAGTAAGCATTCTGCCTGCAACTGAGAGACTCAGAAAGTTAACACTTTCCAGAACATGCCTTCCTCTACTGAGCAGTTTAGGACCCTCTCTACTTTTTTCCTGGAGTCCTGGGGATCTCCTATGAATAACCTGTCTTCATACAGGCTGCTCCATATCTCACTGATGCACAGCCCTTCAAGGCCTGCAGGCAGAGCCTGAGCTGGGGGAAGGCCCGCGTCCCACTCAGGATTAGGAAGTGCTTTAATCTGCAAACGACAGGCAGAATACAAATCAGACTTTAGTGGCCTGATGCAGGGTTCATTATGGTAGGAAGATGAGTGAGACAAAGGCAGCTAAATTTCTTCCCAGTGAAACTCACACCAAGACAAAACCTACACTAAATGTCCATCCAACCGATCTGGGTCACCTGCCTTTAAAAAAACAGAATGGTACACACATTCATCTCTTCTGGATTCCTAGGCTCCGCAAAGGGATAATTCTTAGAAAAGTGGTGAGGGTTGGGAACTGGGGTCGCAGCTCCCACTCTGGAGTGGCCTTTTCCTCTGTCCCTCTCCAGAGTGACAGGCAGTATGCAAAACAACAGTTACTGGGAAGGCTTACAATAACTGCAAAGAGTCATCTGAGAAACAGAACATTTTAATAGATGAAATAAATACTCCAGTACATGCAAGGTAAAAACTTGACATTGGGGGGGAAAAATCACTCTATAGTGTAAATTAAAAATAAAACACACGCTCACAGTAGCTTTCCCCCGATTTGCAAATCACATGGTCAAGTCATACTCTTTCCACACCAAGTATACTAATTAAAAAAAAAAGACATACAAAAAGGTAGCTACATCCATGTCTAAGGAGTGAAAACTGAGGTAACCTTTCTTTTAATTAAAAAAAAAAAAATGAACCCATGAGCTCCTTCCTGCCCAATTAATAATCAATATAGTTGATGGGCTGGGCTGGGGCGAGGGGTAATACCGAAACCATTGCCCACTCTCCTCTGCTCCCACTCGGTGTGGCAAGGGCCAGGCAGCCTCTGGCCCGCCTTTCCGAGGATTCCTCTTGAGCACTGAACATCCGGGCGCAGGGCAGGGTTCACCTGTAATTTCTTTGGTATAAATGGAGAAGGGCAGAGAATAAGTGTCTTCCCTTGGCCGGGGGAGGGGGGGGCGGGGGCGGGGAATAAGGGGTTGGTGGGGGTGCTAATTCACAGAATTGGAATTCACTGGCGGTAAAGTCCTGGGCGAAGACCTCTCCCTTAAAGCCTGAGATAGCAGGGTGCAGCCTTCAGACACGGCGCAGGCCGAGCTCCTCAGCCTCTCCCTGTGGTCCGACGTCTTGGCGCCCCCGTCGGGGTGCTGCGCCAGATCCCTGAGGCACTGGGTCAGCAGCACGCAGGCCGACACCACGCTCATGGCGCCACCCAGGATGGCGGTCTGCACCGCCTTGCCCTCGGCGCTAACGGCGGCTGCTCGGCCCAGGAACTGTGGCTCGGTGGCGAAGCCCACCAGCGCGCCCACAGCCTGCACCAGCGGCCCACTGAAGAGGGCGCAGCGGCTTCGCGCCAGCTCGCTGGGCGCAGCCTTCACCTCTCTCACGCAGGCCAGCAGCGCCGAGGCGCACGTGCTCATGCACTTGACACCCAGCTTGAACTGCTCGCGCGAGAAGCGGTCCCGCGACTTGTCACTGGCCAGGGCACACGCATCCGTCAGGAACTTGAGGTTGCGCGACAGGCCCTGAGACACCTCCAGCAGCAGCTGCGGGGTCATGTCGGCCAGCGGGGTGGCCCGCAGCACGGCGCAGCCCTGCTCCACCTCGTGCCGGCAGCGGGTCACACGGTAGCGGTCCACCAGGCCCAGCTGCGCAGGTTGCGCTCCCGGCGTAGCCACCGCCGCCAAGTAGGCTGCGTGCGCAGAACACTCGGTTAGCGACACCACGAGGTCGCCCAGCTCCGCCAGGCTGTCCCCCGCCTCTCCAAAGCGGCCCATGTTGAGCTGGCTCTGGACGTCGTGGGTGAGGATGGAGAGCCCCTTGGTGCGTGCGATGATGGTGTCCCGGCACTGTTCGAAGGACTCGGCGCCTGCGCAGGCGGGACCCTCGAAGAGCACTGGCCGCGCCTCACTGGACAGCAGCAGCAGGTCCGCTACCAGCTGCATCTTGCTTTTGCAGTGGTCACAGACGGACACCAGCCTCTTCCGCCCGCCGACGGCGCCCGCGGGAGCCGGAGACGCGGCTTCGCCGGTGGGCCTCCCGGCGCTGCCGCTAGCCATCGCGCCCGGGGGGCACTGGCATGCCGCTGGGGACCCCGCTTCCGCCGCCGCCGCGCCCGCGTCTCGGCTGGCCCGCGCCTCGGCGCTGTGCGCGCGGCATCATGCCATCCACCGCGGCGGGCCGCGGGCGCGGGGCGGCTCTCGGGGGTGCGGCGAGGGGCTGCGGCGTCCGGCCTCCCGAGGGGCTCGCAGAGAGCATGAACCGGGCGGGGTGCACTCACAGTCCTCGCGCCTCGCCGCTGCTCCGCCCGGAAAGTCCCTTCGGCCCGGCCACCGCTGCCTTCCTGGGCATGGCCCGGCCCGGCCCGGCGCGGGGTGGGGAAAGCGGGACGGGGACGCTGGGAGTTGTCCTTCCTTCCTTCCTCTCTTTGAAACCGAAATCCTTTCCTCGGGAAGACGCGCGGGCTGCGCGCTCCGGGCCGCCCCGGGCTCTGCGGCGCACGTGGGCTTCAGACGCCGCGACTCTGGCGGGCGGCACCGTCCTGCGTCGGCGGCCGCTCCGGGCACATGTCCAGCCGCCCGGCCGGGGTGGGGAACGGCGCGGCGGCTGCTGCGGGCGGAGGGTGTGGTCCGCGGAGCCCTCGGCGGGCTCTGGGCTCACAGAGCGCGGCCCGGCGCCGCGGCACGCCCTCCCCACGCGCGCGCGTCCATCCCGAAGACCGGCTGAGCTCCCCCGCGGCCCCGCGCCCCGCGCATCGGCGCCCCGCGCGCGTCCCCGGCGTCCCCGCTCAGCAGGTCCCCGCAGCGATGAGGACGTCGGCCCGGGTCCCGGCTCCTGCCATGTTCGTCGCCCGCCACCAACTTCCGAGCGCGCGAGAGAGCTGGAAGGAAGGGCGGGACGAGGCCGGGGAGCGCGCCCGCCTCCGCCCGCTGTCCCCGAGCGCGGCCAGGCGCCGCCGCTCCTCCGCTCCGCGCGCCGCACCCCGGAGCCTATAGAAATCTTTTGTGTGGCGTCACCGCCTTTCGTTTAAATCCCGCTTCCTCTTCTCGCCCTTCCTCCGCCCCCTCGCCGCTCCCGGATGCTTGCGCGAGGCTCTGCTCCTCCCCCGGGAAGCGAGTGGCCCGGAGGACGCCGCTGCCCCCCCCACACACGCTGCGCAGCCCGGTTCCGGGCCTCCCGTGGTGCCCGGTGGAGGAGCTGGGGCTCCGCGCGCCCTCGGGGACCCTGGCGCAGCCGCCCGCTGGCCTTACGTAAGCTCTCCTCCGCCCCGAGCTGCTCTGAGGTGACCCGCGTCCCAGGGTGGAGGGCGGTGGCCACTCCACACCGGGTCCTGGCGGCCCGCTGGAGCCTGGCCTGGCTCTGTGGGACTTGGTTGGCCTTCCGAGCTCCCACGCCCTTTGTGGCACTGGATCTCTGCCTTCCTGGGTCCTGATGAGCTCTGAGGGGTGAGGAATGAGTGAAACAGCACGGGATCGGCTGTGGGAAGTGGTGGGGAGTTTAGGAGCAGATGCTTAGCTTCCTCCCTTTAACTGAAGGAGCCTTAGGCCGTCAGCGCGGGCTTTGAACCACACTTCCTGGGGCCAGTCTTTCTGCAGCCTTTATGAGTCCTGTGACCTTGTGCTAGTTCTCTCCAGGTGTCCATTGACAGCAGAGTCCCATAGTGTGCCCTTGTCCCTTGAGCAGCAGCCTTAACCGGCAGGTTGCCTCCTCATAACTTTATCTGTATAGTGGAATAATAGTGGCCATTTTTGGAAAAGAAGATTCCCTTTGGAGGTAAACATTATTGCCTCCTTTTTACAGCTATCAAGACAGACGGTCAGATTCCTTGAGGGACTTCGGAAGGTCAGGAGACAGCAGAAGCCCATCCCGCCTCAGCCTCTGGCTCCCTCAGACCAAGAACTGCATGAAGTGGCTGGCTAGGAGCTTCCTCTGCACAGGTGCCTGCCCCAGGTCTCCTGAAATAGGCCCAGTCACACTTCTGAGACCCCAGGCCCACTTTTCTCAGCCAAACGTGTTACTTATGGCTAGGGTGACCTTCAGTTTTATCATCTAAGCCCAGTTTGAGACATGCTGATAACAAGCTAACCAGGATTGAGACCTGGTTACCTGAGGGGAGTAAACTCCAACCTGGATGGATTCTCACTCTACTCTCCCTAGAGATCCCCCAGAATCTACCTGAACTAGTTTACTTTGCAAAGTGAAGTGGATAAAATGGATGACATTCTAGACAAGTTGCAATTCTGTAGAGTTAATCCCTTTTGTTGTTCTACAACAGAAAAACAGTTGGGCAAGTCAGACTCTCTCCATGGTAACCCAAGAACAGCACCTCAGACCTTAGCTCTAAATTCCTGCAAGGAAGAGGTCAGCCCTTTCTCCCTCTGCTTAGTTCATGTGCGTTTTGATTTTCGGGTTTTTTTGGTACCTGGGATCGAACTCGGGACCTTGCGCTTGCGAGGCAGGTGCCGGAACCACTGAGCTAAATCCCCGGCCCCCTAGTTCATGTGTGGAACTGCTCTACGATCAGATCTTTTCCCCCAAAGCCATTTGGTGCCCCTGAAGTTCTGTCTCCCTTTCATCCTACTCTACAGGTTGTTTTGTGACTGTTGCTGGGAGTGTCCAGCATTAGCCAGGAGCTGTGTTGCACGCAGACTGCCCTCCTCTAGTCTACAGGGTTTCCTTCAGCTTTTGCAATTGTAGGCAGTGTTTTCCAAACCCTCCTTGCTTAATTTTTAGACAGGGTAGCTCCAACAGAACTGATCCTTCCAAGTGCTACCTCCACCTGCCTCGAGGTTCTCCTTCTCTTCCTGCCATTGTCCATTCACTCCACAAACACTGGGCATCTGCCAACTGCACTGAGCCCCAGAGTTACATAATAGGTAATAGGAGGCCTCTCCCCATGAGATTTGCATCCAAGAAGAGCAAGAGATTCACAAACAAGTAGTCCAAATTCTACCCTTTGCACAGTGAGGGCAAAAAAACTACAGCAGGGATAGTGTGGATTGCAAATACTCCTGTGGCCATTAGTCTTGTGATTCATCCTGACCACTGAAAGGTCAGTGGAGGGTATGCCTGCCCCTCCAGGCTGAGGCAATGGAAGCCGACTTGATGTTCTCCACTCTTTTTCTGGCCTTGCTGTATCTGCAAGGAGACTAGGATGAGTTGCCACAAGCCGAGCAGCTGCCTGGAGCGGACCCCTCAGAGCTGTACTGGATGTGTTGTGAACACAAAGTGAATTTTTGTTGTGTGAAGCCACTGAGCTTTGAGCATTGTGTTGTTGCAGCATAATTTAGTATAATTTGAGAATAGGAGAGGCCTTATTTATCATGTCTTTTCCTAGAGTCACTGGGTTAACAGCTTTCTATAGAAAACGCCACCTTATCACCCCCTCTCTCTTTAAAATTAAAAGAAACAAAAATACCATGCAAAGTATGTGCTATGGTATTAACCTCCCCGTTCATATTTTCAGAATCACCCATGTGATGGTGTTAAGTGGTGGGGCCTTCGCGTGGGCGGGGGGGGGGGGCGCAGTGCTGAAGATTTGAGGGTGGAGCCTGCGTAAATGGGATTATGCACCCATGAAAGAGGTGTGAGGGAGTTGTGCACCCTTTTCCTTTCGCCCTTCTGCCGCATGAGGATGCAGCAACAAAGCACTTTGTATGAAGAATGGGCCCTTGCCAGATCCTGACCCAGTAAGCACCTTGATCTGGGACTTCCTACCCTCTAGAATGGTGGTGGCAAACCAATGGCATGCGTGCTATACTGGGCTGTTTGTATCATTGAAAGCTCTAAAAGGATCACCATCACTGCTCTAGAACTTCAAGAAATAATTTTCTGTTGCTTACAAATTACTCAGCCTGTGACATATTTGTTGCAGCTGCCAACATAATAGAGTTGGTTGAAAATTATTCAATGAATACTGAGGCTAGTTCATCAGGGTTGGATGTGAAGAGGCTGTTTCCAAAGTCTTGAGTATCTCCGGATAAAAACCATGTATCCTAAAGAGGAAAATAGTTGTGAAGATGATGGAAGTTTCAGTTAGTTATCATGAATGGACTCAATATTCTTCACTTCCATGGACATCATGAGAACAAACCTGGAACAGGGGACTGAGTGCTAACTGGGGGAGGTAAGCAGAACAGACAGAAGTGGCTGGGGCTGCACAGGGAGTGACCTGGCTCCTGACTCATCCTCAGTGCTGGATGGAGGCCCACATTAAGTAGACATCTGATAAAGAAGCAAAAGAGCCAGATGCAAAGAGGGAACTGGCTGAGGGTTTAGCCAAGAAGGGCATTGCTGCCAGAGTTTGGGAGTGGCAGGATTGGAAGCCCCCTAACCCTCTCACCTGTTCCAGAGGGATATCCACCAAATGAACTTCAAGCAGGTATATGAGAACAATTACCCTCTTTTCCCCTAGCACCCATCATTCTACTTTCTGTCTCCATGAATCTGATTCTAAAAACCTCATTCAAGTGCAATCATATTTGTCTTTTTGTGACTAGCTCATTTCACTTAGCATAATGTCTTCAAGATTCACCCATATCCTAGTATGTGTCAGGATTTCCTTTCTGAATAATACTCCATTATATGTCCTCTGTGTTCTGATACTCAGCTTTCACCCTGCACTCAGACTTTGTGCACCAACAACCAGGCTGTGCTGGGCACACACTGCCACCTGGTGGTCAGTTTGTTCCTCACCACACCTCTTCTTAAGGCCAGTGGCCCTCTGTTGTGTTTGTGCTCTCCATGGGCCATTTCCATCTCCAGAATTTCTTGCAAATATGCAAACATCACCCTTTATTGCTGTCCTTTCAGTATCTGTAGAATATAATTCTACCCCTCCTATTTTAGCCACACAAGTATGACTGAAAGTCCTTGGTTCACATGGGACCAGTCACTGTCCTTAGCTGGTGTGTCCTGTTTCCTGGCATATTTTGTTCCCATCCATTAAGAGCATGCATGAGGCAGGACCTCACCCACTACTTCACCTCCCCACTCCCACAGCCAGCTGCTGCCTCCTTGGCCAGCTGGAGATGGGATGAGAGGGAGGCTTATGTGTTTCCTCATCAGAAACACCTGAGAACTCAGGTCCCAAGACCTGGGAGATCTGGAGTGTTCTTCTGTCACTTGCCAGCACACCTTATGTGGAAGTGAAGGTTGCATGCATAGATTAATAAATTCTGTGTCCTCTTTCTCTAGTGGCCAGTGATCTCTGGATAGTTTCCATTTTTCAGAGCCTTGGAGAAGAGAAATGAGTACTAGGATTCAGGCACCCTAGACTCTGAACACAAATCATGCCTGACCACTTTTGGATCTCTCCCAGTGTACCACCTGGGCAATAACCAGAGTAGAAGGATTTATTGTCACTTCCCTTGGAGCCTCTGGTCCCCTTGGGCATTTCTGACCCCTTGTGTCAATTGGTGCAGCACACACAGCTTCAGTGTCACTACTGGCCTCTTGAGTTTGTAATGGATGGTGTAACTCTGTCCCCACAACTTGTTATCTCTTGAGGGGAGGGACTTGAGCCAGGTGTGGTGGTTCATGCCTCTAAACCCAGTACTCAGGAAACTGCAGCAGGAGGATCATGAGTTTGAGGCCACGCTGAACTACATAGCGAGACCTTGTCTCAAAAAATAAGAAAGGACAGGAACTTGATCTACTGGTGCTCACATCTAAGGTATTGCATGGTCATCAATAAGTGGTTATAGAATTCATTCATTAAACCTCTCTGCAGATAAAAACAAGTCTCTTTATTGAACCAGAATCTAGATGTCCACAATTTTTACTCAGCCATAGTCAGAAGGGTATGGACAGTCATGAAATAGTGTAGGCCCAGCCTGTGGGTGGTCATGGTCACAATTACATCACCTCCCCCATCCTCAGTCCACCCCCAAGCCCTCCCTTGTGCCTTCCCACTGTTCAGCCATCAAAGGCACAAGAGCCTTACCACCCTAAGTATTGGTAATTATGCCATCCTAGGTTTTCTGCATGTTGAATGTCACTCCTGCCTGATTTCAAAGTGCTAGAAACTCTTCCTTCACCCTCTTGAGGACACAAGCTAGGATGGCCCAGATTAGGATATTAATTAGATCTGAGAAACAGTTTTCTTCTCCATGGAGGTGGGGACAGAATTAACCCCATGCATTCTTTGGCTGTGGCCACATAGTTTCCTTCAAGCCTCTTCCTCCTGTCCAGCACTGGATGGCATGGTCTTGGACCTGGTTCTCTCTCTGGCCCATCTGCATACCCCTGGCTCCAGACTTTTCAGTCCATTTCCATGGGGCTCCCTGTGACACTGTGTAGAGTACTTCACTAGTTAGCCCAGATGAGCCTTGGTGAGGGGGAGCCACCAAAGAAGAACTCACTGTCCCCTACACCAGGGTGCGGATATTTGTCCTGCGACTACTGTACTGGCTATGTGGCCTTGGGTGAATTATGCAATTCCCAAACCAGGATTTCCTCTTAAAATACAGATATCATCATTATCACATCATCCCTCCAGGCCCTGACCTCCTGTGAACTGCATTACATTTACTGCATATTGTTTACTTCCCCTGCTACTCTCAAACGTCCAAGAGCAAGGAGCACAATTGTTATATTCATGTTTGCATCAGTGCCTCCCTTGGTTCTTGGTTTAAAGTAGGTTGTTAATAAATAAATTCCTCAAGAGTTGAACCAAATCACGTTCCAAAACACTGAAATGTATTTAAAATCTCAAAGTGTTGAGAAGGCAGTGTATCCAGATGTTTTCACATCAGTGGATTCTAAGCCAAAAGAGTTTCCTCCTTAGATGAAAGTCAGTAATCCTGGAACATTTTACCCAATCCCAACAGCTTCTGTAAGACACAAAATGACTTTTTTTTCTATAACTAGAGCCCATGGGCCAAGAATTCCAGTGCTTTTGCACCTTAGCTTGGCAGCTGGCAGAATAAGTTACCAGGGTGACCCCTCCCAACAGCACATGATCCACACAGCTGCACATGTTTTTTAGCATGACTGCACCAGGACAGAGCTCCAAGCCACTGGGTGGAGCAATGTGCCCTTGGGAGGGAGCTCATGACATTTCCCCTATGATTTCAGAAAGAAAAAGAAAAATCTTCTTTTCCTTAGAAGTTGTTTCTGCTCAGTGTCAATAGGAAACAGCATAATGTTTACATATACGCAGGCAGGAATATGTAGAATATCACCATTGCAGTAGGAGACAAACTGCATCAACCTTTATGCAACTGAAACTTTTATCCTTTTCCCTTGGTAACAGAATCCCGATTGTACTGGGCTAACAGTGCATACAGCTATCCGACTTATTTCCCAGTTTCTCTTGGAAAGCCAGGTTCCAGCCAATGAGATCAGAATGTCATGTGCAGCTTTGAAGAAGAATGCTTAAAAGAAGTTGACCCCTGCCGGGGATTTAGCTCAATGGTGCCGCATTTGCCTCGCAAAATCAAAATCCTGAGTTAGGTCCCTGGTACCAGAAAAAAAAAAAAGTTGACCCCACTGAAGAGTATGTTCTGCTTGGCTTGATTTCCTTCTTCCTCTGGTTGAATGTCATGTAGATGGCTGGAGCTCCAGTAGCCATCCTGGAACTTGTGACCATCAACCCTAGATACTGTTTTCTACCTGCTTCTGGGAAAGAAATATTGGTCACAACAAAGACACTATCTTTTTGAACTTTAAAAAGTTAGTGTTCTATTATATGAAGCCTGTTAATCACCTCCATACAAAGCATGAAGAAAGGTTTACTGTTGCTCTTCTCTAGCTGTAACAGTAGAAATAGGTAGTGAGTGCACGGCAATAGGGAGATAAGCCAGTAAGCCGCTGGTGTAACAATATTGAAGAATATTATGTAAACATACAAAGAATCAAAGTTGAAGAATTTTGGAAAACCCCGAGGTGCCCAGTACGCTTAACGATTCATAGAGCAGCTGCGATATACACTTAAAATGCAATAAATGCAACAAAACCGCTTTTTGAGATACAATGTTACTTGCAAGGGTATGGGAAAAAATGTGTGCAATGTGTGACAAACGTAGCTGTGGTCAGTGTGCCGCAGAGTCCTGGGTTCTGTACTTTAACTGAGTGTTTGACAGTATCACTGAGTGTTCATTTCTTCTTACGTATCCACCATTTAAAACTCGTGGAATTTTAAAGCATCTCTGGCAACATTTTTTAAAGAGATAAAAAGTAGCACGATTCAGCCTTGAAAACGACTAGTTAGAGCCCCAGTATTAGGCTGAAATCAGGAGACCGACTGAAGCTATTTCAAACAATGGAAATTGTTTTTTAAAAACGAGAGCCTGTCGGAGTTCGGGGGTGACAGCAGCACTGACAGCTAGGTGCACTGCTCCATCTGTTACGCGCAGGACACCGAGGGACCTGTTTGTGACGTTCTGGGACAAGTTGCTGTCCCGCCGCTGACTTCTAAATGGCTGTTCTCAGAAGAAGCTGCAGGAGGCCCAGGGGAAGCAGCACCCCAAAAGGGCTTTGTCACAGCCGAGGCGGCTGCCAGAATGACGTCCAGCGCCAGTTCACTTCACCGGCGAAAAACCGAGGCTTGCTTGACAGCTCCTGAGGCCCAGCGGGGACTTGTGGACACAGCTGGTGAGTTAGAGAAAAAGCTAGCCTCCAATGGAAAACGGAGAGCTCACTCTGGGGCGACCCAGCGCGGGTAGAGCGCCCGGGCAGGCCCAGGGAGGAGCCCGCGAGCCGGGCCCCAGCTGGGCGGGGCCCAGGCTGGGTAGGATTCGGGAGGGTGGGGGTGGAGGAACGGGGACGGGGCTGGTACCGATTGGACAACCAGTGCCGGAGGGCGGGGTGGGGCGGGGCTTCCGGAGGGGGATGGAGGAAGGAGAACGGGGGGGGGGACCGATAGGAGAGCAAGGGGGCGGGGCCCAAGCAGAGCCTGTCGGAGGCGGGGCCGGAAGCTGAAGCGGGCAGGGCGGGGGCGGGGCCGGAAGCGGGGGCGGCTCAGAGCGAGGGGCGGACCTGAGAGTTGGGTGGGCGGGGTCATGAGGCCCGGGACGGGCCCGGGAAGCCCGTCACGGGCCGGAAGCCGGGGACGAGGCCGGAAGCCAGCACAAGTCCGTCATCCTGCGCTCATCCTGCGCGGCGCGGCTCAGCGAAGCGAAGATGGCGGCCTCCAGGTGGGTGCGTTTCTCCTTGCTCCTGCTTTGGGCCTTTGACCTTCTGCTGCTGCTGCCGCCACCTGGAGGTTGCGCAGAGGGCCCGGCCGGAACGACCAGCGAGGCTACTCCACCTCCACGGAAGAAGAAGAAGGACATTCGCGACTACAACGATGCGGACATGGCCCGTCTCCTGGAACAGTGGGAGGTCCGCTGCTTGCGCGCGCTCTTCCAGCTCTTTGACCTCCTTACCCTCTGCCTTGGGACCCCTGACCCTTGACCCCCTTTGCCGAGCGCTGTTAACCCACACACACTCGAGCACCACCAGCCTTCGGGGCTTCCCCCGACTCCCCGAGCCCTGCAATCCCCGCCCGGCCCTCTCATTCTCCTGTCCTCTTTCCTTTCGTTCTTCTGGCCCTCAGTCATAGATCGCCCACGCTCTTCAGTCCTGCTTTCCCTTCGGCTTTCTGGTCGCCTCTGTATATTTGCCTGTGGTCGGTGAGGCCTACATGGGGAAAGAGCCCTTTTCCACTGCACTGCCGAAGAGCCCTTTCCTCCTCCAACCCTCTGTGTTCCGGAGGGGGCCGGGTGGTGGATGAGTGGGTTGTGGGAGTGATTATCTTTCAAGAGATTTACTTTAGCTTTGATAGTTACCCTGTCCTAGAAATCAGGATTTCTGACTTCTCATTTTGCTGTGAGAATTCTGCTGAGAATTTTGTCGTTTAGTGTAGATTTATCTTGTTGGGGGTAGCAAACTCTGGTGGCTCTTTGTCATGAAACTCAAAAGTTTTGTTGAGAGGGGCAATGACTTGTGGTGAGAGTAAGTTTTCTGGTTTGTTACTTAGATACACCGGAGTGTACAATTGCGGGGTGTGAATAGACTTATTTAAGGTAAAGTTCGCTGACAGAAACTGCATCGCTGCCTCTTTTCCTTCCTAGTAGTATGTCCTAGCTGATATGCACAGCTGGCCGAGTGGACCCAGAAACTTGGATTCTCCTTAGTGTAGCCTTGGCAGGTCATGGCTCCCTTCTCAGCCTTGGTTTCCTTATCTGAATGACTTCTGAGGATCCTTCTAAAGCTGATTTTTGTTATGGCGAGATTATCTCTGAGAGTGTTGGTTATAGGAAGGAGGCAAAGACTTTAGGCACGAGTTGAATACCTCCTGATGCATTTGACGAAGAAAGCACATGTGTGTTTTCCTGTTTATCTATAGCTACTGGAATGATTGGAGTACCTTTGAGTGCAAGCATACAATTGGTTTTTTTGGTACCGGGGATCGAACTCCAGGCAGGCAGTGGAACCACTGAGCTAAATCCCCGGCCCAGCATACCACTGTTGAAGAGGGCTCTTTCCCATTCTTGTCTCCCTTTCAGACTCCCTGCCTTTTTTGGACTCTGCCAAAGTGAGAAATCCTGCCCTGGAAGTACTTGGACTGAGCTAGATGAAGAGGGTGTTGTAGAGATGAAGAAAGGAACCATCAGGGGCAGTAGATAACAAAAATAACGTTAATACACACTAAAAATAGCTGAACTCCATGAAAATGCAGCTTTGTGGGAAACTCTGAGGATTGCAGGGAGGAAGTGGCATTTTAGGTAGGCCAGGGAAAATGTGGGGCAGTGCCATTTAAGACTGGTTAAGGTAAGTGTGGGAGAATGGGACTTCTTTTTTTTTTTTTGGTACTGGGGATCAAACTTGGGTCCTTATGCTTGCGAGGCAGGCGGCAGAACCACTGAACTAAATCCCTGGCCAGAATGGGACTTCTAACAGCAGCATGAGCTGATGATGAAATGTGGGAACCAGGCAAAATAGTTCAAGGATTAAGCCTGGGCTCTGGAGTTGGACTGTGCTCATTCCACTTAAATTTGTGGATCTACACTGGTAAAGAACCTCTCTGATCTTTAGTTTCCTCTTCTACAAAATGGAAATGTTACTAGTGCCCACCTCAGCTGCAAAAATTAAGAAAAGGACAAGAAATTAGAAGAGCGCATCTCATTGATCAGTATGAAGTCATCTTACCCACATATTAAAATACAGGAGTGTTTATATTTAATCATCTGTAACCTTATCTCAAAACATAACATACAATTTTTTGAGTGACTTTCTACATGCAGGCATAATTTTTAAAGCTGAAATAAAATAGATGGATTTTTTTTGCTGTTCAGTTTTTCCTTTGATTCAGTTTTCCTACTGATTCCCCCAAATTACTGCATTGTCTTTGTCTTCATAGTTGTGCCCTTAAGCAGCTTCAGAATATGCCCTGGAGAGGTGACACTGTTGTCACTCCTCACCTTCCTCATGTAGGTGTGGAGAGTTACTTTCACTTGCCCAAGGCCATACAGTTTAAGAGCTGGAGCAGGGAGCTAAATCCAGGCCCCTCTGACAGCATGACCTGTGTTTCAGGGCAAATAAGCAGATCAGCTTGAGAGGATGTAGAGTTGAGGACAAAGTTGGCAGGCTTTGTGTGATTGCTTGGGCTCAGGTCTGCTGGTTCTGCTTTTCCTTTTGTAGATCCAGAAGCAGGTCAGGAGGAGTAAGGAATGTCACCTGTGGTCACACAGCTAGCTTGAAGAGCTGAGACAGGATCCCAGGTCTGATGTCAGTGTGGATTGCCTTCAAGCTTGGCATTAGACTTCTTTCCTTCTCACATTTTATTAAAATAACAGCAACCCACTGTGTTATGGTTGGTGTCAACAGACTGACCTCCCCAGAGAGATGTCAAAAGAATGGAGAGCATACTTACCTGGCAGGGGAGATACCATGATCACAATCAAGAATGGAGAGCAAAAAGAGGCTTCATGTTTCTTTTAGGTTGGCTTTTTGGTAACAGCTTTCTTGAGAAATAACTCCCATGACATACACACTTCACAACCCAGCCATCTCAGTGGTTTTTAGATTATTCAGTTAAGCAACCATCACTACGGTCACTTTTGAACATTGCATCTTTTGAAAAAGAAACCCTCAGCTACTCCTCTCGCATTTTCTCCTAGCCCCCAGCCATCCCTAGGCGACCACTAATCTCATTTCTGTCCCAAAGCTTTTGTCCCATTTGGACGTTTCCAACAAATAGAATCATGGAATGTGTGGACTTCTGTGTGTGGCTCTACCTCTCAGCGTAATGTTATCAGGGTTCATCCATGTAGCATGGGTCAGTCAGGACCTCTTATCTTCTTGTTATTGCAGTTTCCCTTTTCAAGGAACCTGGTTCTTTTTCCTTGTTGTACTGGAGATTGAACTTGAAACCAAGGCCTTTGCACTAAGCTGTATCTCCAGTCCCTTTTTAAAATTTTGAGACAGTCTTGCTAAGTTGCCCAGATGGGGCTCAAACTTGCCCTGGCCTCCTAGAGTGCTGGGATTACAGGCATGCAGTGTTGTACCTGGCTGGAGCCTCATTCTTTTAAATATTTTTTTAATCTGTCTGCTGATTTTTGTTCTGGTTATTAGTTTACATTCCACTGTGAGCAGTTCATTTGTTTGCATCAGCATAAATTCGCTGGATCTTCCTTTATTGGGGGAGTTAGAAGTCATTACTGTTACTTATTATGATGTTCATCTTATTTCTGATTTGCTCATGAGCACTGCCTCAGGTTGGTGTCTGCCATTTTGACATATTCCATGATTCATTGAGCCCTTCTTTGCTGTCTGATACAGGAAGATATTCTAGGCTCCTCTTCTATTTTCTTTGCTGTAATTAACCATTCCTCCAAGGAACCCCACTTTGAAATATTTTTATCCTTGCACTCATCTGTCTACCTGTCAGTCTGTTAAGAACACTGAATTTTTTTGGTGCCTCTAGTTCATCCTAAACCACGTACATTCTTTCTCCTTCCATATTTGTGGCTTCTTTTCCAAAACTGAGGAACCTGGCTTTCATTGTCCCCAGTGTGTCTACACCTCTGGTCCAGCCTACAATTGACAGAAGGTGGTGTGAGAATTGCTAGCACATGGCACTGCAAAAAACAAACATGCTAACTACAGTTAATAATTTGTGCACAGTGAAATGCAGATTTTAGGTATATGGTGAGTGTATACATGTGTGTGATCTACACACTGATGGAATGCAGAGCATCCCATCAGCCTGGGAAGCTCCTGTGTTTCCTCCTCGTGGTCCCCTGCCAGCAGCACCCATTGTTCTCCTTCCTGTCCTCCCTGTACTGTGGCTCTCCTTGAACTTTGCATGGATTGTATGGTGCATCTTATGTAGTGGCCAGCTTCAGTCACTCAGTATTGTTGGGATTTATTGTATGTATCAGAATTTGTTTCTCGGTGCTGGGTCATTCTTGTATAACCGTACTGGAGTGTAGCCATTTTTATAATCACATTGGGTAGATTCTTTGAGAGTAAAAAGTTGTGGAAACCCTCACATGGGCTCTCAGGAGTGGTATCTGGGCTGATGATGGGCAGTAGGTACTGCCTGAAACAGGCTTTGCTCACAAGTCAGGAGGAAAGCTCTGGGGCTGTAGGCTGAACACCTCTGTGTGTGCCGGTGTGTTTGCCTGTGCTGGTTGAAAAGCAAGGTTCTGATGAACGGTTTGATGCTTTTCCCCATCTTGCCAGAAAGATGATGACATAGAAGAAGGAGATCTTCCAGAGCACAAGAGACCTTCAGCACCTGTTGACTTCTCCAAGATAGATCCGGGCAAACCTGAGAGCATCCTGAAGATGACAAAGAAAGGGAAGACACTCATGATGTTTGTCACTGTATCTGGGAGCCCCACGGAGAAGGAGACAGAGGAAATCACAAGCCTGTGGCAGGGCAGCCTGTTCAATGCCAACTATGATGTGCAGAGGTAAAGGCCTGTGGCCTCTGAGGGCTTTCCGAGTCTGCACTGTGGTGTCCTTATCTAATTTATCATTTGACCTTCAAGTTTTACTTATCCTTATAGCTTTCATTTTAATTCATCTGACTGAAAAGCTGTGTAGCTTAACTTGAGTGGGGGACAGATGCGAGGCAGGTTGACACTTTGTTGCCATGGACATTTCTGCTCGGTGGGGACTGCCTCTGAGTGTGACTGTGTTTACACATGGAACTTGCAGGTCGTCACTAACAGATGACTAATTTAACATGCAGGGACCTTTTACACAGCTTAGCTGGTCCTGAAGTTCCATTGGAAAGCATCTGCTTTCCCCCTCAACCAGTTATGAAATTTAGGATCTCACATATCGTAACTGAGGAACTGAGATAATCAGAAAGCTTTTGTTACTTTACACAGACACTTGGAACGAACCTGTCTTGGTAATGACTGGTCAGTGTGAAAGGTAGAAGCAGGGTGGTATTCCCCGGAAGTGGCAAGATCATGCTTGTTGGCTGTGCCAGTGGGCCACCCAGGCCTCTTTCTGTTCTCCCACTCCTGGACCTGCTGAGTGTCACCAGGCCGGGGTGCCTGCCAGGAACTTCTACAGTTGGGACTTCTGTCAAGTTGCCCAGTGTCCTCTTGGGCCTTGAGGGCTTCTTACCACGAGCTTTCCTGAGCCAATGTTTTTAGCTTTTAGCAGTAGAATCTTTTTGTCTAATAAATAACTGGATGCTTCAGAATATAAAACAAGCAGGCAGCCCCTCCCACGCCACCCCCAGCTGCCCTGCAGCACTCATGGAGCTTGTCTCAATGTTCCCTGAGCAGAAGTCTCCACTTGCACCACAGAGCAGTGTCTGTCTGCTTTGATTCCAGCAGGTGTCTAATAGTTCAGCAAGCCAATATTTTTAAACTTTAAATCTCCATGGCAATTAGGCCCTGAAAAATGCATGTTTTTCTTCTGTATTCATGTGGAATTTGCAGTGAACTTTTTCAGATTAAGTAGCACCAAGACACCCTGACCCATTAGCACCTTATTAGTTTGTGCTAACTGTCTGGTTGCATCTCTGTCCAGGTTCATTGTGGGATCAGACCGGGCCATCTTCATGCTTCGGGATGGGAGCTACGCTTGGGAAATCAAGGACTTTTTGGTCAGCCAGGACAGGTGTGCTGATGTCACTCTGGAGGGACAGGTGTACCCTGGCAAAGGAGGAGGAAGCAAAGAGAAAAATAAAACAAAGCAAGAGAAGGGCAAAAAGAAGAGAGAAGGGAATTCAAAATCACCAGCCTCAAAGGAAGACAACCGAGCTGGGAGTCAGCGAGAAGACCTGTGACAGTGCTGCTCCCCAGGGAGCAGAGGGACAAGGGAGCCCCTTGCTGGACTCCCAGGTAGGGTGGGTGCTGCACACCTGGTGACATTCTTGTTCTCCAAATGGTCAACCACATACCGTTGTGAAGCCTTCAGGGATGGAGGCAGAGGTTTCCAGATTAATAGCAGACACTGACAGATTCATGTTCACTCCAGAATCACCGACCAAGGAACCTGACTGTGTCACTTTCCCATTAGACCTGGTGGGTTATTGACTGCCAGGACTGCTGCCTCGCCTCGCTGCTCTGCTCTGGTGCCGTGCTATGTCTGCTTCTAATTTCCTGTCGACCAAAAAGATAGCAGGTTTTGTTCCAACAAGCTTTTAAAAGTCTTGGCTTCGTCAAGTCAGACTGTTGAGCCACAACCATCATTTGTATCACAGTGAAAGTAAAATGGGCCCTGGTATTTGATGTGTCAGTCACCAGGAAGCTGGGTGTATGAACCCATCCCTGCAGGAAGTGTGGGAGTGGAAGCAGTGCCACTCAGTGTTTACTCGGGATGTCACTAACTGAAGTTCCTGTCCTCAGCTGGAGGGAACTCTTGCTGTCTGTCAGGTCATGTGGCTTCTTTATGGAGGATGGAATGAGACTGCTGTAAAGTATGTGAGTGGGGACCAGCAGAGCCCCAAGCAGGTGTGGCAGAAGACAGGACAACCTCATTTACAGTGTTCTAGACATTTCCTTTGATAAAGTGCCTAAACTTGTGATGTTTTTGTATGATACTAACTTGATGTGTTGCCATTCATGTCTGAAGTTTTGCCATTCGTACATGGGAGCTGACTCCGAAAAAGAGGACATTTATATGCAGATACCCATCCTTTTTAGGAGTTTAAATTCTTTGAAAAAAAAACTTTAATTATGGTTTTAAGGCATTAAAAATAACAAATGTACATGTACGTGGTTAGAAAATGTCACTGTTAAAGGGTGGTACAAAGTGGAAACTGTCCCTGCCACCAGTACCTTGTCCCTTGTCCCAGTGGAGCCACTGTTCATAATTTGTTTCAAAAAAAAGAAACATATTTGCCAGCTCACAGTGGTGTGCTTTGGCCTTGCTCTTCTGCCTTCCTAGACTCGGAGCCACACCTTCGCTCCTCTCTCCATCTCAGCTGGGAGCACAGTGGGCTACAGGCTGAGGTCTGTGTGACCCAGGCCTGGGCATCAGGCCCAGTCAGCCCAGCCTGGGAGTTGTGCGTGAGTCCCCTCGGGAGCAAGTGTTTCTTATTTCTGGTGCATTTTGAGCCTGGGAGGATGAGAGGCTGGAGCAGCTGCAGCCACCTTGCTGTTTGAGGGTGGAGCTATCACAGACAGCAGCAGAAGCGGGTGCAGTGCCGCACCCTGGTATCCACCAGGGTCTGAAACAAGCCCTGTTCTTCAGTTTTTAGAGTAATTTGCTGGGTTCTATGCCCATAACAGTCCAGGAGGGAGTTAACTGCTGGTTAGTTCTAATTATGCAGGAAGGATGGGGCCTCCCCACTCCCCTGCAATGGTGCCCACTTCAGCACACATCTCTGACCCTGCTTCCTGTCCCCAGGGTCTGAGCATCTGCTGGGTGCCATGCACTGCTGGGGCAGTCAGGTACAGCCATGCTGTGGTGGAGCTTTGGTCAGATGGCCATGGCGGGAGTGGGCAAGAAGTATTGGGGCAGAATCCAGAATCAGTGTTTCCTGTCTCACCCTTCTGCTGACACCCCGGGGGAAGAGATACCCTGTCTTCCAAGCCTGAAACGCTCTGCAGACTCAAGAGGAGAAGGAAAATCAGGTTTCTGATGAATTGGTCCTCATGCTTTTAATGTTTAGTGATCGAATAAATTTGGATGATGTAATCAATTTTGAAACATGACAACTTCATTAGATATGTACATCTTTCCACATTCCTCCTAAGGCCCTCTACTGTGTTTTTTTGTGTGTTGAAGGGAGTGAATCCAGAGAGCACTGAGCTACACCCCAAGCCCCTTTATGACATTTTTATTTTGAGATAGGCTCTCAGTAAGTTGCCCAGGCTATCCTTGAATTTGGGATCCTCCTGCCTCAACCTTGCAAACTGGGATTACAGGCATGGGCCACCACCCTTGGATAATCCTGTGGCTTTTGAGTTCTGCTTTTATTTTTAGTATTTCTGGTGGTTTCTTTAATGACGTTAAGCCTTTTTCTTTTTTAATTAACCTATGTAGCATGTGTTCAGGACTAGTCAAGATGAAGGAGTTTGTGAACTCCTGTCACCCAGTTGTTTAGTAGTGTTTATTCCACACTGATGTGGCACATAGTATTCTGTAGCCATGGTGTCAGCCTTTGTGCTCCAGTGACAGTGTTGGGGGTGTCATCTGGGTTTGCTTTTTCCCTAGAACTTCAAACCTCGCTCAATTGGAGAGATCTGAGGCCATGCTTGTCTTTCCTCTGAGAAAAGACTGCATTTTCTATCACATTGTAGGAATTCTCTCTTAACAGTAATTTTGCTAGGAAAAGTCTTTTTTTTTTAATCATAAAACATGATATGCCTTACTGCAATATGCCTTATTGCAGATTCAGCTTTTTCTGTTTTTTTCCATTGTTTTGAAAAAATGCACTTTCTATTTTTGTTTCTAACTTATTTTTTATTGGTACATTTTAGATACATATAATAACATTCATCTTAGAGAATTTGTAGTTGTACAGGATATATCTTGGTTTTGTTGTTCCCCACTTCCCTCCCCTCCGTTCAACCCTTCCCCTCCTTACTTACAAAAGCTTTGTTTCCATTTTCTTTTTTCATCGCTTCCTTTCCCTCTCTCCCCTTCCTTGTTCCCCTTCTCATTTGAACATTTTCTTCCCATTTCCCAGTATCTCTTGTACATTTTAGTCCTTATTTACACTTTTGATTTCTCACATCAGAGAAACAATGTGGTATTTAAACGTGTGTCTGATTTATTTCACTAAAGAGTATAGTCTCAGGGTGCATCCATGTACCAAGAAATGTCTCAAGCTTATCCTTTATGGCCAAGTGATACTCCATTGTATAAAAAAGCCACATCTTTATCATTTATTCATCATTGATCGATGGACATTTGGGTGGTTTCCAAGATTTAGCTATTACAAACTATTGCTATAAACGTAGGTGTGACTATATCACTGTGGTATGAATTTTAATTCAAGAAGATAACCAAGAGGGGGAATAGCTGGGTCAAATGGAACCTCTACTTTTATTGTTTTGAGGAGTTGCCACACTGATTTCCATAGTGGTTGCACCAGTCTATACTCCCACTAATGATGGAGAAAGGTTCCTTTTTCTCCACAACCCTGCCAGCATTTGTTATTGGTTGATTTCTTGATAATAGCTGTTCTTTCTGGAGTGAGATGGAATCTCAATGTTGTTTTATTTGCATCTTTCAAATGACCAGTGATGTTGGATATTTTTTCATATGTTTGCCATTTCTGCTTCATCTGAGGGCCAGGGATGTAGTTCAGTGGCGCCACTGTGCCTGCCTGGCAAGTGCAAGGTCCTGAGTTTGATACCCGGTACCAAAAAACCCCTCTTCTTCATCTGAGAAGTGTATCCATTTCAGATGTCCATTTTTGGATTGGGTCTTCAAATTGAAGGGGAGGCTAAATTTTTGAGTTAGGTATTATGCAAAAATTCTTTCCCACACTGTGGGTTGGCTCTTCACTCTGTTGGTGGTTTCTTTTGCTATGCAAAAGCTTTTTAATGAGATCCCAGTTATGATTGTGCTAGTTCCTGTGTGACAGGTTTTGTTTGTAAAATCTTCTTACACCAATTCTACCTAACCTATCTTCTAGCAGGTTTAGTGTTTCTGTTTTAATATTTAGATCTTTGATCCATTTCTATTTTAGTTTAGTGCTTGGTGAGAGATATGGGTCCAGTTTTAATCTTTGGTATGTAGAAAGGTAGTTCTTCCAGGGAAAGTGTTTGGCTCCTTTGCCAAAGATAAGGTGGCTGAGTGTAAAGTTGTTTCTGCATCTTCTAATCTTTTCCATTGATCCTCAGATCTGTTTTGTTGTTTTGTTTTTTGCCAGTACCATGCTGTTTTTATCACAGTGGCTTTGTACTATAATTTCAAGTCAGAGATTTTGATGCCCTCTGCCTTCCCTTTGTTGCCTAGAATTGCCTTTGGTATTCTAGGTTTCTTCTCATTCCAAATGAATTCTAGGATTGTTTTCTCTAATTCTGAGATGTTGTGTTGGTATTTTAATTGGGGTTGCATTCAATCAGTAACAATTTTGGAAGTATGGCCATTTTCACTGTATTGGTTCTTTCTACCCAAGAACAAGGGATATCTTTCCATTTTCTGATATCCTAATTTCCTTTTTCAAAGTTCTGTAGTTTTCATTGTAGAGGTCTTTTACTTTGTTAGATTGATTCCTAGGTATATTTCTTTTTTTGGATGCTATTGTGAAAGTTAGTGTTTCCCTGATTTCTCTCAGTTTGTTATTTGTGTACAGAAATGCTATTGATTTTTGAGTATTGACTTTGTATCCAGCAATGGTACAGAATTTGGTTATTAAATCTAGAAGTCTTTTGGTGGACTTTTTGTTGTCTTCTATGTAGAGTATCTTGTCATCCACATATAATGATAATCTCTTCCTTTGCTGTCCTTAATTCCTTTTATTTCTTTGTCTTGTCTAATTGCTCTGGCTAATGTTTCCAGAACTAAATTGAGTAAGAGTGGTGATAATAGATGGATATCCTTGTCTTGTTCCTGATTTTAGAGTGAAAGCTTTCAGTTTTTGTCTGTTTAGTATGATGTTGGCTGTTGGTTTGTCATACATGGCTTTTATCAGATTGAGATAAAGACCATCTTCCAATTTTCTGTAGTTTTTTTTTTTTAATTTTTTTTATCATGAATGGGTGGTGGATTTTCTCAAATGCTTTTTCTGTGCCCATTGAAATGATCATGAGGTTTTTGTCCTTGGCTCTGTTGATAGGTATATTACATTTATTGATTTGCATATGTTGAATCATCTTTGAATCCCTGGGATGAATCCTCCTTGGTTGTAGTGTATAATTTTCTTGATGATTTGCTGCATTCTCTTTGCCAATATCTTAATGAGGATTTTTGCATCTATGTTCATGAGGGAGATTGGCCTGTATGTCTGTTTTTTGGTTGGATCCTTTTCTGGTTTTGGTATCAGGGTGATGGTTGCTTCCAGGAATGAATTTGGGAATATTGCTTCCCTTTCAGTTTCATTAAAGAGTTTGAGAAGTAGCAGCATTAGGTCTTCACTAAATTTCTTGCAGAATTCAGCAATGAATCTGTTGGGGCCTGGGCTTTTCTTTGTTGGTAGGATTTTAATTACACCTTTAATTTTATTGACTGTTACTGGGTTATTTATGATTTTTTATATCTTTTTGATTCAGCTTTAGTAATTCATGTTTATCTAGGAATCTGTCCATTTCTTCGGTGTTTTCCATCTTATTAGAATACAGGTTCTCAAAGTAGGTATTGATGATCTTCTGGATTTCTGCAGGATCTGTTGTGACTTTACCCTTTTCATTCCTAATTCCATGGATTTGAGGGTTTTTTTCTTTCCTTTTTATAAGGTTGGCTAACGGTTTGTCAATTTTATTTAATCTTTCAAAGAACCAACTCTTCATTCTTTGTATTGTTTTCTTAGTCTCAACTGGATTCATTTCTGCTCTGATCTTTATAATTTCCTCCCTCATATGAGGATTGGTCTTGATTTGCTCTTCTTTTTCTTGAAGTTCAACATTTTTTACTTCCACGGTTACCACTGCAGAGAGTCCAAGTGAGTGGCTTTGACAGTGTTGCACCTCATTGCCCACTGGGTTTGCCCTTGGCGAGCTGGAAGTCTGGGGTTGCATCTTACTTCTGTGTCTTCTCATTTTCTTTTTCTTCTTTTTTAGTTTAATTCCTCCATTGGTGCTTGTAAATTGCTTATGCCAGGTAGCTTTATTGCTAGTATTGAGAACCCTTAGGAAATGACTACTTCTCAGAGGTGTCTTCTAGGTGTAGCTGGCTTTTGGGTTTTTAGTCTGCTGCAAGATCCTACCTCTTCAATTTATTGTGGATGAGAACTTGCTGCCTGTTGTACCTAGCCCTTGGATTTTTTTGGCACTGACCTATAGTATTGTTTATGACCTTTAGGCAATCTCTTGTCTTGTCATACCAGGAGGAACAACTGATTAGAACAATGATGTCACCTTGGCTAAAGTAGTACAATCAGCAATACCAATAGCATAAACAGCCCAGAAAATGACAAACTATGGTTAAGTATTAATTTGCCACCTTTAACTCTATGACTATATTTGTGGTTATATAACAAAATCTAAAATGAACCAGAACCAGAAAAATTGTATACAGTAAATATGTGCTCAAAATGGCGATTTTACCTTCAGGGGAAAAAATTTAAAAGAGGTTGGGGGGAAATAGAGAAATAGAAGAAGAGGCAGAGATTAGAAGCAAGGCTGGGGGAGAAAGGAAGATCACATGAACTTTGGGAAACTGGTGAAGACAGGAAAAGAAAGACAAGAACAGAACAAAAAGAACAATTTTCACACTCATAAAAATAAGAACAAAAAAAAGCTAAAGAAGAACATAAATGTCTACTTCAGGGTGTATCTCTGCTCTCACTGGTATACAGAGTGGGCATACAGAGCCCAGATCCCATGTTGATTAATCCCAGCAAGCCAGCTGTAGATTTGCAGTGGACTGGTGAATAATCCTAGTGATCCTACACCTTTAGTTCCACTGAAGTTCAGGCTGGTTTTTGGCTATGAGGCTGGAACCCAATTTGTTTAGCCTATGACACTGCATGCCTCCTGGCTTGAACTTGGCTCCTTGATCTGCAAACTTGAACTCGGTTTTGCTGCACCCTGACACTGAGCCACTGGATGGAGCCAACCAGAAGTTCTGAGCGCAGTTAGCCTCTCTGCAAGACGGCTACTGGACAGTTGTCCTCTCCTAGGGGACGTATGATCACAACTCACCAGCCACTGCAGTCTGCTGCCTCCACTACTATGTTCCACTCCTGCATTTTTCCATGAAGGACTCGGATCACCAGTAGTAACTGCATCCAAAGGTTCAAGCTGCCCCTCTCATGCAGCAAGTCAGGGCAGAGGGAGAAAGTGCTGCTTTCCACCTCTTGCATTGAGGTCTCTCTTCACTGTCAGTGGGCTTCAGTTCTTGCTTCAGATCCTTACCGGGTCCTGGAGACCAACTTCCCCCCTCTTTCTCACACTGCTGTATTCCAGCATCTGGACACCAAATCTCAGAGATGTTGTTTCTCTGCTGTTCACCGTTCCACCATCTTTCTGTAAGTCTCCCTTCTAGTCTTAGTTTTTGTTTTGTGTTGGTGTTTTGGGCACCAATTTTTTTCTTAGTTCTGAAATGATTTTTAAATACTCAATTTTTATCTCATCTTTGAACTTTTTATCAAATTCAAGTTTTTATTAAGTCCTAGAACTCAAAAAAGTACAAATGGAGAATTCACGTTTGGTCGTGTTTTTTTCCAGAATAGACTGACTGTTTGCATGGTGTGGTTTTGTTATTGTTGCCTTCTGAATCCCATGATGTTTGGAGAGATGCCCCATCTTTGCTTTGCTCCTGTTACCCACGCTCAGCAGACAGCATGTCCCAGCCATTGCCCATGAGTCTTCAGAGCTGTCTCCCTGCTCTCTCCGTCCTGCTCTGGGCTCTGTCTGCTTCCCTGGGAGCTGCAGTTCAGGGAAGAATATTGCTTTTTCCCTGCTTTTCTGTCACCAAACAGGGAAGAGAGACAAGCCAGGACAGTACTGCATGTGGCCTTGCTTGAAAGGTGGCCTCTATCTTCCTGTGCTTGTTTTAAAATACTATTTTAATTGATACATAATTACTGAATGTATTTATGGAGTACAATGGTGTTTTGAGATACACAAGGTAGAATGATTACATCAAGCTAATTTAATTAACATCTGTCACCTACTTGCCATTTTTTTTGTGTGGTGAATATTCGAAATTTACTCTTAGCAATTTTGAAATAGATATTTTTATCCTGGTCTTCCCTGCCTTACAGAGCAGCCACTGAACAAGAGAAAAGTGATGACAGGGAAGGCCAGGATGGGCTGATGGGGCTGGCATTTTGATCTCTGGTTATTTTCCAACTAGGTCTTATTTTCAGGGAAACACAGTTTGAGGCCAGCCTGGACAACATGAGTTCAAAGCCTGCCTAAAATACGTAGTGGGGAGCTGGGCATGGTAGTGCATGCCTATAATCCTAGCACCCAGGAGGACTTCCCTGAGTTTGAGGCCAGCCTGATCTCCATAGTAAGACTCTATCTCAAAAAAACAAAACAAGATTATTGCCAGCCATGGTGATGCACACCTGTAATTCCAGCACTCAGGAGGCTGAGGCAGGCAGGATTGCTATGAGTTCAAGACCAGCTTTAACTACATAGGGAGATACTCAGAAAAAAAAAAAAAAAGAAGAAGTAATGGGACCTTGTATCAAAACAGACACCTACCTTCCTGGAACACAGTATGAAACCTTTTCTTAAAACACACATGCAATAGGAAGAAAAGGTCCAAAGGGGTAGGGGAAGGGGAAAGGAAAGAAGGGAAAGGAAAAATTATGAGAAAAAGAAAAAATGGGAATAAAGTGTTTGTAAATAGGGAAGGGTGAAGTGGGTGAAGGGAGGGCAGGGAATGGGGAAAAAATAAGAACCAAGATACATCATGTACAAGTACAATTCCCAATGAGAAATGTAAACATATTGTAAACCTGAAATGTACCAATAAAAGAATTTAAGCAAAAAAACAAAACATGCACACTCAAAGATGAACATTTTAAAGATCAAATCTGATAGGGTGAGACATATAGGTCTGGGTTGCTTTTCTATCTTAAACCAGCAGTCTTTTGGTGGTATTTATTTATCCATGCTTAAAAGTTCCAATTTCCTGGATACCCATATTCTTGCTTACAGAGGAAGAACTGAAATCTTGGTTCAAACTAAAATAACATCAGAGAGATGCTAAAAGCTCTCTACAGAGGACAGAACTTATACCAGTCAACACACCATCCCAGCCATCCAAGCTGTTCCTGTTTGAGGGTCTTCCATATCCTTATCTCTGAACATTGTACACACATCACTGTCATCAGAGCAGAAGTGGAATTTTGCTTTCACCTTTCCCCGCTTAGCATTGCATCATAATGAGGTCTCCATGTTGCTAGTGTCTGCCTGTGCCCCACCCTCTCCCTACTCTGTCTCCCTGGATGGTCACAGTCTTTGGGGCCAGAGGTGAGCATCTGCCCCATGGATGACCTGACCCTGGGTTGCCAAGTCAAAACCTCTTTCAGCCAGAGACTGAATGACTTGACAGCTGAGTCATTACTAGAGAAACAGCTTGAGCAGAGGATTGAGAACACCTGTTGGCAAAATTTCAAAACTTGCCCTAAGCTTCTGACCTAGTGTGACAATTCAGGTTTTCATTAGATTCTGAGAGTTTAGGACTCTTGATTTTAAACTTTTCACTTGAGGGGGTTGTGAAGAAGCTTCTGCCATTGGTTTGATCTTCCCTGTGACTTCTTCACTCTGTGACCGTCTGTAGGATGAGACAGAGCAGGTGTGCAAAGTCCCTTGTGTGTGCCCATGTCAGTGCCTTCTGTGACTTCTGTAATGTTGAATGAGTTCAGTTATTTACAGTTGTCCAAAACATTGAAATAAACAGCCCCTCTCCCTGCATTAGTGCTCTCGTTGACTTTAAGAGTACTAGAACAAAGGACATGGTCTTACTGTAGGCCGCCATTTAATTCTTAAAGGATTACATCAATTTGCACTGTCACCACCAATATATGAGCAAACCCATCACTTCTACCAAAAAGTCACCAGAATCACACTGCCCAGTCACTTCCTTCATTGCTAGGACAAAATATCCAAACCTCCACCTTAAGGGAGGACAGGTCCTGGCTCACATTTGTTTCAGTCCCCAGTTGGCTGGCTCCAAGGCAGGACACCATGGCAGATAGGCATGGCAGAGGAGAGCTGCTCATGGCATGGTTGCAGAAATGCAGAGAAGGAAGCTATGGTGGTACCTAAGTTCACAAGTTTCATTCTTTCCACAATTCTGGTCATAAATCGAATTGGTAGTGAACCAAATCAAATTTCCCCACAAGGTCATCATTGAATCTAACCATTGGATTTGCTAATTGTCTACCACTTTTCTTATATGTTCCACATTCCTGGCTTCTCCAGTTTCCTGGGGTCTTCACTGCACTTCCAGCTTCACGTTCACAGTTTCACACACTGCTCTCTCAGGGACACACTGCCTGACCTCACAGGCCTTCTGAAACCTGGGTGGAAGCCTTCCTGACCCTACAACTCTTGCATTTTGCACACGAATAAAACAAGCACCACATGAATGTTGCCAAGGACTGCCACCAGCTAGCAGTACCCAGGCCCTTTTGCATCATGTCTGCTGAGGCCTTTGAGTGCCTAGATGACTGAGCACGGAGAACCAAATCCCAATCCCGAGGAATCAATTCCCTAGGCTGCCCTTCTGTAGCAGAGCGTCCTGGGGCTCTCTTCTCAAAGCGAAGTCTTTAACTTTTGCAACTTTGAACTGAAGGGTGGGGCCCTGCTTGTTCCTTTGATGTCCTCAAGCCATCTTTTCTATTGTTTTGTTGTAAAGTACTTGGCTTCATTTTAATGCTAATCTTTTCAGGAACCAAGGTCTCCTCTGCTCCAGGCTTTACAGGCCCAACTTTATAGAAGCTTCCTTTTCTGGTGAAACTCAAAACTTAAAATCATTCTGCTATGTCATTTGCTCTTGGTTCTCTGTGTAGAGGTGGCTAAACCCCCCCAGCAGTACCCATGCCACAGCCTGAGTGGTGGGCTGCCTTGAAATTTCCTCTGCCAGTTTAATAAGTCCACTACCCTTAATCTCGGGCTCTTGCAAAATCTCAGGTTGTGAGCAAAATGTAGACAAATTTTCGTCAGAGCATAACACATGGCTTGGAGTTTAAACACCAGTAGAGTCCTTGTTTCCAACTGAAACCTCCCGAGCCTGGTCTTTACTGTCTGTGTTTCTGTCAGCATTCTGATCTTCTGAGCTTCAACCAGAATCTTCCATCAAGCTTGACTTGTAGCGTTCTAGGTCATCTCTAGCCAGCATCTCCAGACCTTTCCAAACTCCTATGAACCAATTCCAAATGCTTCTGAACCACATGGTCAGAGAGTGTCGTAGCAACAATCCCACTTGTGGTACCAAAATCTCTCAGTCACTTTCCTCGTCATGGGACAAAACACCCAACCCTAACAACTTGAGAAGAGGTGTATTTTGGCTCACATATCAGTCTTTAGTCAGGTGACTCCAAGGCAGAACAGCATGGCAGAAGGGCATGGTGAAGATGAGCTGCTCATATCATGGTGGTCGAGAAGCAGCAAGTGTAAGAAAGGAGCCAGGAAGGGAGATATAACCTTCCAGGTTCGCCCACAGTGACCCTCCTCTTCTGACCAGTCTGAACCTCCTACCAGCAGGTCAGCTATAATCCAGTCACCTTCCAAAGATGATCATATGAGGCTTTAGGGGGATATCCAGATATAAATCATAGCATCCACATTATTTTAAATTCATCACTCATTAGGAAATATTTATTGATCACCTATGTACCAGGGCTAGTTCAATAGGTATAAAATGTTATTTGCAGGCTTAATTAATGAGATTTTATGTTCTTTGTGCTTACCAAAATTCAGTGCCGCCTGTGAAAATGACCTGTTCTCTTGCTCTTATTCTTAGTGGTCTCTGTTAAAGAAAAACTTTGTACTGGACAGTTGTTAAAGATGGCAAGGAAGATCTTTTTCAAGGTGTGTGGTCCCTGTTACAGTGAGGGGAAGAGCTTGAACTCAACTGTGACTACCATGAAGATGGCTGGGGTGTATAGCCAAGAGTGGGGGTGAACTACAGGAAACAATTAGGGGAGCTTGATTAGATATAAAGGGTCAGGTTCCTACCACCGAACTGGCTTGAGATTGGTACCTCATGAGATTCAGCAGGCCAAGTCCCACCTGAGTAGAGAAGGCTAAGGAAGGCGAACAAGGAGAGCCCTTTGTCTTCTCCTGAGCTTTGCAATGTGTGTATTTTTACTGAACATAGAAATTACTGTGACTGAAATCTGTCGCAGAGTGCTTTCCTGTGGGAAGCCTTTGAGTTTCTTGTGGATAGGTTGGGTGTGGCAGGGCTTACAGTTGGGAACCACATCCCCTTCTTGACCAAACTCCACTCAGGCTCCTCTGAGCCCACCAGGGCTCACCCTGCAGCCCCTGTCCTTGGGAGGCTGGTGCCACCAGGTTAGCAAGAACCCTGTAGTCAGTTTATTAACAACCACTCTCCTCTGATTTCTGATCACACCAGGTATCTGACCCGTTTTTTGTGCTCGCCACCCCCACCCCCGCCCCGTAATGGCTAAGGACCCTGGCCCACCTTCCGCAAGAATCCCCCAACCTGATGTTCCCTCTCAGCTGTTTGGCATCCTCAGGCCCCCACCCTGCTCCTTGGCACTGACTCCGCACTTGTCCTGCTGTACTTGGAACCTAGCCCAGTTTTACACTCGAGTCCCCAGCCCTGCTACAGTAGTTCGTGGTGAAAACCTGTTCTTATGGCTTTAACTAATGTCAGGCTCTGGCTTTCTTTGACAAAGTCTGAGAGGAAACTGTCCAGAAAAACAAGAGGGGCTGAGTTGCACGTATAGAAGTTTGTTTGGAGCTAGGGAGCAGAGATGTTGATGATAATTATGATAGCAAATGCAGATTTTTTGTTTTGTTCTGTTGGTACTGAGGCTTGAACTCAGGGCTTTTGCACTGAGTTATATCCCCACCTCTTATCCATCTGTCTGTCTGTCTGTCTGTCTGTCTATCCGAGACTGAGTCTCCTATGTAGTCCAGCCTGGCTCTTGAACTCACTATGTAGCCCAGGCTGGCCTTGAACTCTCAGTAATCCTCCTGCCTCAGCCTCCCCAACGCTAGGGTTACAGGAGTGTGCCGTAACACCTATGTTTATTTTATATTTTGACACGGGGTTTGGTAAATTGCCTAGACTTTAGGGTTTACACACATGTAAGAGAACTTCTCTTTCCTGGTGGTGGAGGCCAGTTTCCAGAGTGGCTGGAGAGAGTGAGGAACTTTCCTGTGATCATCCAGCCAGCCAGTGCCCGACCTCCTTCGTAAGACCCTTGTCAAGTACAACAGTTTTATAGTCCGCAAACCCCAGGCACAGCTTGGGAAAGTGATTGGCTAAGCACCATCTTCCAAAACCATCGCTCTGAAATCAATTTGAAAAATTCAAGTACGTGGCCACCAGAGGGCGGCAGAGACCATGAACCCCTTGGCTTTCCCCGCAATTATGGCTGTGACTACTGCTGCTTCTTGGGTGAGAATTCCTCAGCTATTATTTTAATGAGCACATTGCTCAACTGTGTTTGCAAATTATCTGTGGAAATCTGTCTCTGAATTTCTCTCTGAATCCTCAGGGATTACCCAACCCCTGTGCTCTTCTCTAACATTCACCCCCTCAAGGTCCCCGCGTGCAACGTATGTACTGTGTTATCATGCCCATTTTACACAGGGAAACGGAGGCCCCGAGCAGCTCAGTATTTTTCCAGAGTCCCACCACAGGACAGCAACAAAGCCGGGACTTGGACTGGAGCCCTCAGGCTCTGAAGTCCACGACAGCCCCAGACAGCCTGGGGAGTGAGCTGTTCCTATCCCTGGGACCTCTACTTGCGTGGCTGCCCGGTCCTTACAGCCGGTCTCATGCCCTCTTGAAACCCTGCAAGCCTGGGACTAGGGGGCATTAGCATGAGGCCAGGTGGAGCGAGGTGCCCATCTGGCTCTCGGGTGCCGGCTGTGCGTTCTCAGTTGTCATCCTGACTCGATGGGCCTACCAGGCTTCCACGCAGAGAACTGTCTCAAGGACTCTGAGCAGGGCCACATGGAGCAGGTGCATGTCACTTGACACCACTGGTGTGTGTGATTTGGGTTCTAGGTGAACAGAGGCTCGTGGGTTAAGCCCTCTGCCTGGGCACAGGAGGCAGAGGCAGCAAGGCACCCACAGGCCCTTCTGCTCTGCTGAGGCACCACATCCTTGCCCAAATGGACAGAGGGTGTACGGCTGCAGAGGCTGCTCCATAAAGATGCCCCAGCCCAGTGCAGTGCACATGGCAGAGCATCCAGTCCCCCAGGCCCTGGCTGCCAGACACTGCAGGCTGACCCTGCTGTTTGCTGTCACTAGGAAGTTTTTGGCGAGCAGATTTCACAAAGTCCTGCCCAGTGTCACAGCCAGAAACCAGGGATCATCCAGGGAAGTCTGAGTACAACCAGGGTGGAGGTGGAGCCCACACACACCTGGACTCTGCCCACCCTGACCTCAGCTGGCCACCTGCCTGTGGGAACTGAAGTCTTGGTGCACAGGGCCCGGGCAGCCCCAGAGCAGCTTCATTCTCCCCTCCAGAGAAGTCTGCTGAGGTTCCCAGGTGAAGCTGCAGAGCAGGCGAAGGGGGCCTCCGTGGCGGCAGCAGTGTCAGAGGCGAGGCCGCAGCAGCCCTGGGTGGAATGTCAGGAATGCCCAGGACGTGTGGTCTGCTTCTGTCTGCACCAGGCTGATTGCCACATTCCTCCTGTGGGACAGGGAGGTCTCGGGATGGGCTGGAGACACAGGCCCTTTGATCCTCACCTCCCACTGCCCAAGTGTGGTGACAGTGGGTGCCAAACCTGGTGTTCTGTAAACAGGGGAGCAAGTCCTGCCCAGGTTGGAATTGAGATCCTGGAAGGAAAAGGACAAGGGCCACCCTTATTCTGAGGCACAGGCAGCCCTGACTGCCCTGGGCTAGAGCCTGCCTAGCAGATCTCCTGAGGCCTGCGCTCCTCTGTGAGATCTGCAGGGTAAGGGTAAGGAAGGTGCTGCCCCAGCTCTGCCTCTAAGTTTGTATCGTTGCACGCCTTGGGCCAGAAGCCAGCACCACTCCGGGTCTCAGCCTGAATGCACCAGCCTTCCCAGGCCTCCAGGGAGGAGGTGGCCACTTCAGGCCAATTCCTCCGGTGACCAAGACGGGGAGGGGCACAGTCTGGGCGGAGAGGCCCAGGCTCAGGGCCACACCCAGGGCTCACAGGTGCTTCGGGAGATGCATGGGAGGCCCGAGAAGGCCTCGCACAGGTAGGCACCGCTTGCGGCAGCGGGGCCGAGACAGGGACAGGACACTGCCAAGGCCAGAGGCCGCTCCAGGAAGCCATAGAGCTGGAGGAGTGTGAGCGTGTGTGTGCACAGGTGAGCGAGCACTCGCGATGGGCCCGCTGGGCTCTGAGGTCTCTCAGTCTGAAGTGCTCTGTGACCCCAGAACTCACAAGGCCCCCGAAACTGCTCTGTGAATCACTAGTCTGTTTCCCAAACCCTTTGTAAATATTTCCATGCAGTCTAACAGTTCATCAAATGAGACCGTATTTTATTTCATCATTGCAAAGAGCCGGACATTTAGGTTCTGAGGGGATTTTGTTCTGTTTTTGAGACAGGGTCTCACTATGTAGCCCAGGCTGGCCTTGAACTCACAGGAATCCACCTGCCTCAGCTTCCTGAGTGCTGGGATTACAGATGTACACCACTGAGCTTGGCTCTTTTAGGTTCTTTGAATCTATCAGCTGACTATAAATAATGCCACAGTGAACATCTTTATACCTAAGCTTTCCTTCCAGTGCTACATTCCCAGATAAGTAGTTAATGGGTCAAAGAAAATGAGTGTTTTTAAGGCTCTTGATTCATAACACTGAATATTTTCTAAAATGGTTATTTCTAGTTTTCAAAAACATGTCATCAAGAAAATGTTGAATAAAAGTGCAAAAAATAAGGGGAATAGTATAATACATCCCCATTCCTTATTCCCAGCTTTAATAATTATCAACTCTTCAGCAATCGTTTTCAACCCTTATCTTGAGAAGACAGATATACTTCAATTTATTTGACCAATCTCTGATAGGTTATTTCAAAATCTTCATTATCACATACAGTGCTTCAAAGAATGTCCTTTTCATAAATCCTTTTTGCAGTGCTGTAGCTCTTTCTTTAAGGTAAACTCTTGGGCACAATTTTGGAACCAGAATCTGCACATATTTTGAAATCATTTTTACATAATACTTGCTTTATAGAAAAGTTGTACCAAATTATTCTTCTAACATCATTGTCTAATAGTGCCTATTTGTCTCTTTCATTAGTCCTTTTGCTACTTGTCAGGTAAATAACAGCACCTCACTGTTGTTTCGACTTCGTCGTATAACTGCCAAGGCGGTTAAACTTTAAATGTACCTTTTTCCATTTATATTTTTCTCGTGTAAATTTGCCCCTTTCAATTTTTCTTTTGGCACTTTGCTTGCTGCTCTGTAAGAACTTCTCTTCTGTGAAGTATTGGGAGAAAGCAGGTCACAGTAAGGAACATTTATTTATTTATTTATTTACTGGTCCAACAGTCTTGTCTTTACTTTCCTTTTAAAGCAAGAAACAGATGCGAGTAATCAGAAAGCACTAGCAGCCACCAGTTAATCCAAGATACTAGCTTCTTAGTTCCAAAAGCACTTGGAAAGAAAACCATTGGTGGGGAATAAGGCAGAGAGGAAAATGGAAGCAATTCATATCCTAATAACTGGAATCCCGTAAGTGTGGACGCCAAGTCTCATGAAGCTGTTTTTAAATTTATCCTTTACTTGGTCACTTTTTTTTCTCAAATACTACAGTTTTTCTTTAACTTTCTTAGAAGTGTACAATTCAAGCATTATAGAGCTATCTACATACAGATAAATCTCATCAAATCTTTGATAATTCAATAATATAGAGAATATCAAGGCACAGAAAGAACTAAAACCCACTTCTTTTTCTTACAATAAGATTCAAATATTCAATCTAAAGAAAAAAATCATTTTGGCTCTCTTTTACATCTCCATGTTGATACGCTTATTAAAATATTCCTGTATAATCATGTTTAGTCTTACTATTTCAAGTCAGGTTTAAAACCTCAAAACCAGCCATCCAGACAAAACAGGATATCTGAAAGATTATCTCTTCTCCACCTCCCTAACCCCAGTAACCCCAATTTTACGACATGACTCCAAACTCTGGATTGTCACAACCAATGCTAGGTCCAATTTCTTCATAATCCTTTTCGGTGTGGCATACTTGGTAGAACTCAGGCGTGGAAGCCAGCATTGATCCTCCAAACCAAACTGCATATTGCTGCATATGGTGTGTGATAGCTTGTACATCAATTGGTTTTGGCATCAATCTACCGCCGTTCAATTCCTCACATAATTTGAGCCTGGCATCTACAGTTCTTTTCAGATCTCTTTGCAAGCAATGTCCAAAATCCCTGAACATGGTTGAACCTCCAGAGAGGACAATATTCTTGTAGAGAGGACGTCTGACATCAATAAGAGAATTCTGAATTACATCATCTACAACTTCTGAAATAGGTTGTGTAAAGTCTGGATTAGCAAACTCTGGGTAAAAAAAGATTTCAGGTCCCAAGAATCTCTCATAGCCAACACCAATGGAAAGTGCTTTCTTTGAGATGGCATTGATGCCAGTATACTGTTTAATCCACTTTGATCCATCTGTGTCATTCTTATTAAATTCTTTCACTAAATCTGGGCATACATAACTATAGCACTCCTTTACTGCCTTAGCAGTTTCCAGGGATTGTTCCGGAGGGATTCCTACTTCTCGGTCTCTCAACAGTTGCTGAATAAAATATGTTATATCACGTCCTGCAATTGGAATATGTTTAACACAGCTGCCAATCACATATCCTTCAGCCACAGGAATGACATGAGTAACAGCATCTCCACAGTCTATTACCATACCAGTCAATGTCCGTTCTACTTGTCTTGAGATCCAGGATGCAGCTAAGGCAAGAACAGCCTACACTGCAATGTACAAGCCTGGAACGTTGAAGGACTCAAACATTATTTCAGCAGTATATTCCCTGTTTTCTGGAGTATTCAGTGGAGTTTAGGTCAAAAGAAAATAATGGTCTTCAGGTTCTGCTCTTAAATATTTAAAGATCACTTGTTCCATAAACCTTTCCATTAAGTCCCAATCTTCAACTATACCATGGCGGATTGGCCACTTTGTAGCATATGTAGGTTTTTCTATGGCTTCATCACCAATGAAGAAGTCTAGCTCATCAACATCTTTCATCACCCTCCTCTGAGCTTGGTCACCTACTTTTGCTGTCTCCTTAATAGCAATACAGGAAGGGATGATAAACTGTGGTTCTGTATTTCCAGCATGCCCTAGTTTTGTGTGTCCAGTGCCACAGTCCACCACACAGACCGGCAGCCGTCCACCATCGTCCTCCTCGCCTGCTGCTGCTCCCGCTGCCGCCGCCGTCTGCTCGGTGCTGCTTAGGGGCAGGAACTGGCGGCAGGAGATGGGAGCTATCTGACCATCCACAGCTGGGCTGTCCTCTCCGTCCCGGGGAAGAAAGCTGGGAAGCCCAAGCAGTAGCCAGAAAGCAGCAGGCTGCGTCAGCAGCACCACTTCCGCAACCCAGGCAGGCAGGCAGGCAGGCAGTCCCTGCCCCTCCCCGGGCTCCTCCCCCTCTCTTTCCTCCTCCCCCTCTCTTTCCTCCTCCTCACTCCTGCCCCCACCCTACAACTTCTTCCCCTCACGTCACCTTTCCCCGGGAAGCCAAGATCACAGTAAGGAGCATTTAATGACAGGACCATTTGCAAATTGTATGCAGAAAGTTGAGGACCCTAACAAGGAGCAATGCAGTAACTCTGGGCTTGCAAAAGTTGGGGGCTTGGTGACACCAGGAGAGAGAGAGTGGTTTCTCGGGTGGAGGCAGAGCTCTGTAGAGAGCCACTGACCCGGAGGCCTGTGGGTCTTCTGTGGGGGACCAGCCATCCACAGAGGCCCAGCAAGGAGGCAGATGGAGGAATCAATCCCTGACCAGAACCTACCTTCTCCTTCCCTCCCTCCCTCCCTCCCTTCCTCCCTTCCTCCCTTCCATTTCTCTTCCTTACTTTCTTCCTTCCTTCCATCTCTTGAAGGCTCCTCCAACTAGCCAAGCCCAGCAGGGAGCCAGAGGGCTGAGGGCTATGAGTGGGTCACAAAGCCTCCTGGGGCACTAAACAGGGTGACTGCTAGAGTCTAAATATGGCTTCTCCCTGAACTCAATCAAGAGTGTTGTGTTAATAGTATTAAAAAGGTGGAACTTGGCCGGGATTTAGCCCAGTGGTTTTGCTGCCTGCTGTGCAAGCAAGTTCGATCCCCAGTACCAAAAAAATAAAAAATAAAAAAGGTGGAACTTAATTCTACTGTGGTGTTGAGGGGTGAGGCCTTTGGGAAGGGATTAGATTAGATAAAGTTGTTAGGGTGGAGCCCTCATAATTTAATCCTGTTGGCTTTTTAAGGAATGGAGAGAAATCTGGAAGACACAGATACACCCGACTTCTGCTATGACTCGGAGCAGCTGAAGGCAGCCCTCACCAGAGTCTGAGCCCTGCATTTGGACTTCCAGCCTCCACCTCCATGAGCTGACCACACCTCTCTGTAACAGGAGTTACTGCAGATATTTCAGCACAGCCATGAAAAGCTGGCAGATATGCTGGGGAAGGAATGGAACTGATGTGGGGCAAAGAGGAAGTGACCCAGAATCCAGAGAGAACTCATTTCTTCTCTGAGGTAAATATTTCAAACTCATTTCCTTTGTGTGTGGATCTTCAATGTCATTTAGAACTTTGAATTTTAATGTTTTTATGTAGTCACATCAGTGACCTTAGTGTTACTTCTGGGGCCTGTTTAGGAAAGCACCTCCCTCCGCCACATGGTGTCATCCTTCAGTCACATCCAGTGTTTTTCCTCTCTAATGTGAGAAGAAAATAATTCTATTTAAAAGACACCCATAAGCAGAATCCCATGTATGCAGCTTAATTTTTTCAAGTAAGTAGCAATCCTCACATTCCTCTTTGCAGGCCCTGTAATTGGTTGTCGGATGAGCTGATGGTGAGTTACAGACCATGAGAGAGTTTTGCTTTTTTTCTTAGTGCTGCCTCCAGAGCGGCTCTGTTGACTCAGCCTTCTGCCAGCAATGAGCTGCCTAGTGCAGTTTGTGGAAACTCGCCGTTAAACAAGCAGAGATTTGCAGGCTGGGTGGGAGAATTGACGCTGGGCACCACAGTGCTACAGCCGGGCTCTGCTCTGCCTGTGCCTTTACCTGCACGGGGCTGCTCTTGCTCTTCCTCCAGAGCCCCAAGTTCTTCTGTTTCTCTTCTCTTCTTCCACCTCCGTCTCCCGCTCTTTCTCTTCCCATCTCTCCCTGCTCCTGACAGCTCGTCCAGAGCTGGGGACACAGGGAGGGACTGGAGGAGCGGGGTTAAAAGTCATCCATGACTCCTGTTAACTGCCCTTGAGTGTCCTCTGTTGCAGCAGGGGTCCACATGTTGGCTCTTGGCCTTGGGATGTGTTCCGGGATTCTTGCAAGGTGCCCCTTTACCTATTTTGATCTGACCCACACATTTTCCAGTAAAATTCTAGCAAAACCCTTCTTCCTTTGGTTCCTACCCTGTAAGGAAGACTGCGGCTTCTGTCTGGAATCCCTTCCTGGTCCCTCAGCCATCGGGGCAGAACCCCTTTCACCCTGCTCACCTGGGGCTGCTGAGATAACTTCCACCCTGAGCTTGGCTCTGGGGAATCTCCTCTACCCTTTCCAGGTGAACAGCGGAAGTGCATTTGCCTGGAAGCTACCCTCCATCTGGTGTCAGAGAGCTCTCACACCAGGATCTCAGGAGGTTGGGGAGCTCAGTAGGCCTCAGCTAAGGGCAAAACAGCAGGCTCATCTTCCTGAAGACTCTCCCACGCTCCCCAGATGGGTGTCTTGGACGCTCTCCCTTGGTTTAGGGGTACACTGCTTGGGGGAGCACATTTGTCCTGCTCTTCTGCATCTCCTGCTGGGACTGCCCCCTGCAGTGACTCTCCAAGCTGCTGTTCCTTTGGTGGAAGTGGGTGGCAGAGCTTGAGCTACCCACATCTCTCCATGTCCTTCTGGGACAAGCCTAGCAGCTCTGCCTCAGGATGCAGGGGAAGCCGTCATCTGCCGCCCTATACTTATACGTCGAGGTCCTTGGCACAGCTTGGTCACTTTAAGGAAAGACCCCAAGTATAGGTTTTGTGGACGGCAGAGGGGCAGTGACCAGAAGACAAAGGCCTCGCTGAGCAGAGCACCATGGTGAGTGTTGGGATATGGAAAGAAACGCCCAGGGCCTGTGTTTTCGGTGGTGGGAGAGACAGCAATTCTGTGCCCCAGAAAGAAGGGAGAACCCTGTGTTCCAGAAGCAGCCCAGCCAGGGATTCCCTTCAGGTGTTTGTGCCAGGAATGGGAGGGTGCAGCAGATTTTGGGCAATGATGCCCAATATCTTAAATCTTCAGCAAGACTGTGCTCCAGCTAACCTCCTGCAGTTCGTGCGATTTGGAAGAAATCAGGAAGAAAAGAGGCTGCTTGGGCTGGTTAGCTTTATGTGTCCACTTGACTGGGCCAGTGTCTCCCACATTTGGTCAGACATGATTCAGGGCATGTTGTGCTGTGGTTTGGATCTTGAATGTTCCCCAAGGGCCATGCGTTGAAGGGTTGGCCCCACCTGTGGCCCTCCTGGGGGGCCCTCAGAGGTGGGGCCTTCTGGCAGAAAGTGAGGTCCCTGGGATACAGCTTTGAAGGGGAGTTGCAGCCCGGACTTTCCTTGCCTGTGCTTCCCAGCCACCACCAGCAGATAGGTCCTTTCTACCACGTACTCCTACCGTGATGGGCCAGGCACCACAGGCCCAAGGCAACAGGGCTGTGTGTGGGCTGGAGCTTCTGAAACCAGAGGGCCAGCAGGACCTCTCCTCCTCTTACATTGTTCTGTCATGGCCCTGAAAAGCCGACTAACTCAGCATACGGATGCTCTGGATGCGACTGGAGCTGGAGCTGACGTGGAGCACACAGGAGGCCCTCCCAGGGTGGATGGGCCATGGCCGTCAAGTGGAGGTCTGAGGAGAGGGGACGTGCTGGTGCCCAGCTCTGAGGGGACTTTGGATTCTCCCTGCTCTCCCGGGTCTCCAGCTGCCCAGTGCAGATGTCAGGACTTGTCGGTCTCCACAATCGCATGAACAGTTCTTCATAATCTGTGCGTGTGTGTGTGTGCGTGCACACGCGTGTGCCTGTGTGTGTGTGGTGAGGTGGTGTTGGGGCTCGCTGTTCCTTCCAATCCTGGAAACTTCAGCAGGATTTAACCTCTGAGAGAGAAGGCGGCCTGTGAAAGCTGCTGACGTGCAATCATGTAATCAGCCCAGAGGCAGCAAATGATTTTATTTTGCGTTCTTCGTCAGACCTGAGGGTCTGATTGTTGAAGGGAGCGTGTTTGTGTCCTGCTGTGACTAACAGTTGGCTCGCTCTGCCAGCTCCCTACCCATGTGCTGTGAGGTCATCCTGTGTTTTTGTGTGGTAACTTTTCTATTCTCTCTGTGCAGGCTGTATTTTATTTGCTTTTCTCCTCTGCAGTGGTTTGGAAAGGAGATGTCTCCTCTTAAATGGGATTAATTATCATCATTAGTTTTTGTTTTCACCGCTAAACCTGTAATTACAAACCCGTCAATGTCCAGAACAGCACAACACATCTTCCTGCCGCAGGGAAGACAGAATTTAACCCTGCTTCAGCCTGTGCCTGCCCTCTCCTCACACCTGGGCTCGTTACATCCTGGATTCTAACCCAGCCCTCATTTCTGAGTAATCATCAGCTGTCTGAGAGCTGCTCTGGCCCTGCTCCCTCCATATCCTCTCTCAGGGCCTCCGGGACCTCAGGAGCTGCCATCAGCTCTCCCTGTGCCACCCTCCCCTTTCCTGAACTCTTCATTTCCTGCCTTCTTCAGGACAGGCGCCCAAGGGCCACTCTTGCCACACACTCGTCTGTTACAGGGTGATTTCCTTTGGCACGTGTGTACACCCCGCATGAGATGTGAACCTGTGCTCTCCCGAGGGCGGCCCTCATCTTCCTCTCCAGGAGGGACGCTGCTGGAAGGGAGCAAGGGAACACCTCTCAGCCTCCGTCCTTCGTGACCCCCTGGCTGGGCGGCCCCTGGTAAATCTGCTGCCCCCGTTTCTACTTCCAGGGCTCCTGGTGGCATCAGAGCCACACCTCTCACATGGCTGCCAACAGCTGCCCTGGGTCTCCTAAAGATGCAGCTTGTGCCCACCAGGTCACAGGTGGAAGAGGGCAGGAGAGCTGGCTATGCCATCTGGCTCCTGGTGGTGTGAGGCTCATGGCGTCGGTGCAGGGGCCACTGAATGGGGCCTCTCATGATGCCTTCTGCTCTGTTTGTGCTCCGGCGCTTTTTGGGAAGAGGGCAGGGCGGGACCAGTGACACGTCTGCCCCACCTGCCCCATCTTGTCTCCTCTCCCTCTTTCTCCCCCACATTGGCCCTGAGGATGGGGCCCCGCCAGGCCCTGTGGACTTACTTCCCCCCTCTGTGTGCTACTCCTTCCCCTGCCCCTGGGAGAAAGCCTCTCCCATGTCCCCGGCCCTGGGCTGAGGGAGCTGGGTGGGGTCACAGGGCGGGCCGCGAGGTGGCAGCAGGAGGGAAGAGATGGCGTTTCTATTCCTCTGCTCTGCAAGCTGAGCACAGCACATGTGTACACATGTGAGGCACAGCTCTGCTGGCCTGGGAGAATCAGATAGCCCTGCTCTGCAGATGGGGTGAGTGATGGCTGTGAGGGGGACACAGTGGCCGGGCCCTGGCGGGAGGGAGAAGGGGCTGAATGGGTGGCTCCTGGAGACCAAGCAGAGCCCACCTTGCAGAGCAACAGAGGGTCGCTGGTGAGGGCATAGGAGACCCCCGAGGCAGTGGGCTGTGGCCAGAGGGCCCAGCTGGGGGCAGGGAGGCAGGATGGAGATGCAGGCATTGGCCCCCAAAGGGCACCGAGTGCCAGCTGAGTGTCCCGTTGGCTATGGGGCCGGATACCACCTCAGTTCACGTAGGCAGATGTGCTCCACTCCAGCCGTCTCTACCCTCAAGGCCACCCCAGCTCCCTGGGCGAACCCCACTGTGCCTCCCCGCTGCCTTTCCTGGTCCACACCTTGGGCCTCCAGCTCTGGCTCCAGCTGTGCCCTCGGCAGGAAGTCTGGGCCTGGAGATCTCCGCTCCACCCATTCTCTCTGCACCCTCTGGACCTCTGTGCCCGAAGCTGGCTGGGTGGAGCACATCCTCTTGTCTGTCTCCATGGGGACAACCCAGGGCCCACCCAGTGCTCTCTACAGTGACCCCCCTGGCCTCTGGTGATGGCTGCAGGGATGAATGTGGAAGCCGCAGCGCCTGCCCAGCCCTGCACACTGGTTTGTATGTGGCTTCTCAGCTAGCTGGGAGTCATGTCCCCAACCAGTACCTCTTTGCAGAGCCACCCTCTGCACCTCCCAGCTGCCTCTGCTGTGATGCCCATTCATGGGGACGTTTCTGGCTGAGAAGTCACTAGTGGCCCTACCCCATCGTCAGATCCTTCGGCCCACCCACCTTCCCACCTCTGCCCTGATTTATGCCAGGCATCCTGGAGCCCAGGGCCTGGTCACTGCTCAGCCTAACATTCCTGACTCCTCGGCTGCCTCCAGTCCCATCTCTGCTGGTGGACCTTCCCTGGTCTGGCCACTCCAGGTATTGTAATTGCTCTATGTGAAGAGCTCGGCCAGGTCACTCCTTGGCATCCCCAGCTTGGCACAGAGCAGTGCTTCTGTCTTCTTCCCGAGTGCAGCACACATGTGGCCCCTTTCTGCTTGTCCAGTGCCCACCACACACCTGATGCAGCACACTCACAGCTCGTTTACCAGATGTCTTATCTCACTGACAGCCTGATGCCACCAGTGTGGTACCAGCCCCTTCCAGCAGACTGGAAACACACACACACACACACACACACACACCTACTTGGATACAGCAGGGATATAGAGGCTTTGTTGTTTTTTTTTAAATCCCAGTGTATAAGTCTCAGTAGTTCCCTGGAAATCGTCAGGGGAGGAGCTTCCTGTGATGATGGGAATGTTCACATCTCTGTGGTCCAGCTTGGAGAAGACACATGTGGCTACAGAGCTCTTGCCATGTGGCCAGTGCACATGAGATACTGAGCTTTGCACTGTTTCCATGATGAAATACTGTAGAGGAAGCCACATGTGGCTGATGGCTGCCTGCCTGGATGGCCCAGCTGACCCAGCTCACTTGTGCTGGTTCCTGCCCCTTCCTGCTTGTAGGCCACGAACCCCACCTGTGCCAAGGGTGCCTTCACCCGCCCTGGCACCACCTGCCTGCCAGCTAGATTTGGACCCGAGTTCCCACCTCAGCCTCCACACTCCTCTCAGACATCGTGTTTGGCCTCTGGCAAAAATGCCCAGGAGGAAAGGTCCCATGAGTCCTCTCTGCAGTGGACCAGCCCTCCTGCACTCCGGGCACCCTGGGCACAGTCATATGAGTAGCTCTTGGGCCACAGACGTAAGAAGCAGACAGAGGGTGAGCACATTGATCTAACCCTGCTTAGATAAGTGGTTGAAAATGAGGAAAATGAAAGAAGCAGACAAGACAGTGGCATCCTTTGTATATTTACTAAGGTACATCTCAGTTTTCCAAACCAGAGCTGATGTCCCTGGCTCTGGCACACCCCTCCAAAGCAGTCCAGAGAACACCCTCCGACATGACGTTTAAGACAACACTTCTCTGACAGTGACTTCTTGAAGTGCATATGCAATAAATAAATAGAAAATATATCTTTGTTCATGGTGGCACATACAAGAAATGTTTACATATAAAAGACACTGTACATCCAACTCCCGAAAAAGGACCAGCTAATTCGGCAACAGGAAAAAGACAAGAATTTTGGAGGACTGTTGTTTTCCTTAGAGGTCTAACTCACTGTCACTTACAAACAGAAAGAGCAGCAAGAACAGTTTTCTAAGCAATAAGGAGATCCGTGCCACCAAGAAAGCACCTAGTCATTGCCTCTTGGTGAACACTTTAGGAAAGAAAATTTTATGTACAGATCCTGTAGTCTCAAACATATGTACAACTCTGAGAACTTTCCAATAGATATTTTTCGAAATGAACTGAGTCAAAGACATTCAACATTCCTGGCCACCCCGAAAGTAATCACATCCTAAGTGGTTCACAGTGTGAGACCCCTGTGTTGGAAGAGCTGGAGAATCCAACAACATTAGACGAGAAGGGCATGAGGTCAGTGTAACTCCTGCCCACTAGGCTCCCCAGAAGGGGTCCTTCCCATGCTTTGGGCCTTCAAAGCAGCTGTGTTTAAGAGGCAGGGTCCCACTGTCACCTCCCAGCAGCTGGAAGCCCAGTTTGATGGGCAAGACCTGTCTGGTTTAGCCTGGGGAATGGGTTCTGGGATGGGGTCTCAGGGGTGCAGAGGGACAGAGGGGCCCAGCAAGACCTCTCTCAAGGAAAGAGTTTGTGGCTGGGCCAGAGAAGGAGACACATGCACTCATGAGCCCTGGGGAGGCCACAGCCAGAGTGGCCCAGGGCTGGTGTGGGACCCAGAGGCCCCTGAGCAGTAGATGAGAACAGCAGGCTCTTTGGACTTCTGTATGAGCCAACGTGGCTCACCAGGAACTTGTGAGGATGCAGTCTGCCAGGCCTTGCCATGGGACTGCAAACGCAGTAGCACCAAGGAAGTGACCACTGCTGCTGGGCTCCGGGGAAGAGATAGCAGGCAGTGTGAGCAAAGTGACAGCAGTGCAGGACCGCGACAACCAGAAGAGGGCCAGCAGAAAATAGCAGTCAGCCAAAGATTGTTCTTCCTGATCCTTCTCTTCCCATGAAGGGGACCAGACTCGTTTTTGGAAGCTACTTTAGGGACCTTTTACCCAAGCCAGCTTTGGAGGCAACATGGTGTGGCAGCGACTGCTAGAAAGGGGCCCTGGCTGCCCAGGCTTCATGCTTCTCCCAGCCCAGGGCCTTGTCTTCCCCACTGCTGATTGAAGGCTATGGACAAGCTGGTCCATAGCTGGTCAGCTCTGGGGGAAGTATGAGGATGTCCCAGCACAGGGGCTGTGTCAGTGGCCTGCTCTGCACCCTCTGAGAGCTGGATCCTCAGATCTGGGTGGCACAGGCCCAGCCTGGCCCTCCCTCTGATTGTCTCTGGCCAACATGGGTTGGCTAACAGAGGGCAAGGGTGACCCTGCAGTCACCTGACTGTTGTTAGGTGGTGGCAGAAAAATCCTCACTGCTGAGTCATTCCAGAGGCCACCTGCCCCTCGCCACCAACAAACAGTGCTTCGGTCCTGCCAGCCCCAGTGCCTCCTCCTAGGCACTTCGATGCCCCAACTCTGGTGGGCACTGGCCTCCTCCTCACTTCTCCAGCCTCTCTGCCTGTCATCCTTACCCACTGGCTAGCACTTTCCTGCCCCATGGGCCCTAGCCCTCGAATCCGGCTAGTCTGCTGGGAAGATTGTTTTCAGCTGCTGCTGGGTTCTGGCGCAGACTTCCAGCTTCTCAGAGCGGAAGGGCATTGGTCCCAATGTGCCCCTGGAGTCTCCCGAGAGGCAGCCACTCCCCGGGTTCCCAGCTGCACTTTGCAAGCTCTGTCTGCACAGTGAGGGCTCGTCCTTGCTTACAGGAGTAAAGATCTCTTCAGGGCCGGGACTGTCATTTGTACACCTGTCCCCTTGACACATCTGCTGGTGACCACGGGATCTGCAGGTGACCCAGTCCTTGCCACCTTCTCCCTGGGCCTAGGCTCTAGCCAAAATGGACCTTTGCAGCCAGCACAACCCAGACCACCTCAGACCCCTACAGAGGAGGCATGGATAGGAGAGAAGCACCCAAGAGGCCAACACTGCCCTGGCTGCAGGTAGGTGAGTGAGTTGGGGCAGGTGGCAGCACCAGAGGTCTCTGATGTCTTCCCTTGGCCGGCAGGGTCGACGAGCCACCTCCCTGGGTAGCTGTGAACAGGGCTGGGAGCCAAGGGTCCATGTCAGAGTCCACTGCGTTGGCACCAAGGTGGCAACCATCCTCACAGCTGCCTCTTCCTCACCACAGGGATGGGCACAACTTGGAAGATTTTGGCCTTATGGTCCTCAGTCTGCAGAGTCACCCAAATGGGCCGGAAGCTGCCTTTGTAGCCAATGAATGCCAGTTTCTCTGCAAAGCAGTGATGAATGATGTGAGCAAGGCCCCAGGAGAGAATGGCTACCGCCCACCCCTCTGTAGGGCCGCATTCAACACTCCCTTTCCTGGCCATACAGGACGTGTCTCCTGGGAGAGCTCTGGGCCCAGCTGGGATGGCGCCTGGCCCTCGGTTGGGGCATGAAGGCCTCCCTGAGTCTCACTGCCAGCCCTGCGGTGGCTCTGTGCATGCAGGGCATAGGGCAGGCTGGGAGGTGGGTTTCCTAGAAATCCTGCCTCCTTCCAGCTGACCTATGGTCACCAGCAGGTCTCTGAGTCTCAGTGTCCTCCTCTGTCCACAAAATCAATTTCTGAGCTCTGTCTATCTGTGACCTCCTCAGGGCAGGAGTACCTGGTGCAGCCCAGCCTAGGACTCCAGACCCTGACCCCTCACAGCACTCCCTACTTTGCATTCCAGAGCCTGACTGTCTGAAGGGTCAGGGATCCAAATCTACACTCAGGAGTGGCCCAGCCTGGCAGGTGACACACATTTGTCACCACTGGCAAAGTGCCACTAGATTTAGGTGACCTTATGCACATAAGCTTTTGGCAATGGGGTCACCATTTAAAGGACAGAAGCCTGAGAATGATTCCAAGACTGGATTGGAAAGGATGCTTCCCTTCTCCTTGAGCTTTCTGTGCCTGCTCTGAAGGACTGTCGTTGTCCTGACTCCTGCTTACTGTCTGGCATAAGCACCACGTGATGGGCTTTGTATTCCCATGTCTTTCATACTCAGGGTACAGAGCTCAGAACCCTGGCTTTGGATTAGGAAGGTTACAATCCAAATCTTGGTGTTTACCAAGGGGCTTAACTGTAATTCTGTGTTTTCATTTTAACTGGAAATAATTGCACCTGCTGGATGGGTTACTAATGAGCACCACCTGACCTCTCTGGCTAGGCTGCCTTATCCCGCACAGCCAAGGAGTCTGGGCTGGGCTTCACCACAGACAGCTACCTGCATAAGCCATGTGGATTTTCTGGGCTTTAACTTTCTCCCTCTCTGCCTATGTCAGAAGATAAGAGCTTTGCAAACTGCAGTCAACTAAACAAATGTTGGACACTGATGTCCAACAGCTGAGATGTTGAGGAAGACATAGGGCCCCCAGCCAGTCCGCATATGGGAACGGGGTAGGGAGGGTCAGACAAAGCTGCTTTCCTGATGACACTCTTGTTGAATAAACGGACACTTTTTGAGCAAATGAGTGAACGACTAGCAATTTTGTTTTCAGTGTCTGGTCACAAGTTAAAGTACACTTGCTGTAGTATACAGATGGAAAATAGGTGGCATCTTGCCCACCCCTGTAGCTCACCAGGTGTGTCCAAAATTCTGAACCACATCCATGTTTAGTGACAAAGACTGTTCTAGACTAAGTGAGGGGTCACTGCAGTCCCCATGCCAGAGGATGAGTATCTGCGCTGGTCTGCAGTCATCAAACCCATCACACTTCTTACCTTTCAGCCTGAGACCCTTGTCTGCCCCCAGCTTCTCCAGCACTCTGGTCCATGGGCCTCTGGTGACATATCTTCCCTTCGACACCATGACAACTATGGAGCTGAGAGAGAAGGGACCAATCAGATGACTCTGATGGGGAGAAATAGAGGCCAGGTACATGGCAGGATGGTGGCTCATACACAGGAGTGCTAGGGCTTGGTGAGGGACTTGGGAAAGGGCAGCTTCTCCTGCAGTTGAGCTGACAGGCTCTTTCCACATGGTGACGAACATCCTGAGCACCCTCCAACACATCTGGCCATCGTCGAGGCCCTGGCCTTCTCAAGCCTGTACGTGGTCACCGCTTTCACATGTCTGTCCCCAAGCAGGACAGAGCATGCACAGAGAGCACAGCACTCTGGCAGCATACCAGCACCAGCACGAGTCATGCATTTCTTCATGTGATGTTGTCAGCGCTGTTTAGACAGAGTCAGCAGAGCTGGGGAGGTGGAGAAAGCCCGAACAGGTGGCAGGAGATAGAAAGGGGACAAGAGGGAGGAAAAGCAAGGAAAAAGGAGTCTTCTCTCAGACTATAAAACCACCCAGGGCTTCCAATGGCACTGGAGCCCTGCTATCACCTGGAACTGAACAGCTTGCCCACTGCCCACCTTCCAAACCAGGCTCTGTGTTTGATGCAGATCTCCCTGCGTTAGCTGACTCCCTGAGCCTATGTTCTTTTTGGAGTGTCTGCTGGTCGTGGGCTTTGTGCTGCCCAGACCACCTCCTCTGCACTGCAGAAAGAGCGTGACCTGGTTTGACATCTTCCCAGGAAAAGGAAAAGCACTGTGTCGTTACACATTGGGCTGTAAATGGGGAGCCTGAACAAACAGTTCTGACAACCCAAGGGCCCTGGCTAGAGGGGAGCTGTGCTTGGGAGGGGAGAGGTCGTGCCCAGCCTGAAGGGCCCAGCTTGGGAGCCCATGTCTCTGCTTCCTGTGCTGGGCTGTATGAGTCCCGAGTGCTGGGAAAACAGTCTCATGCTGCTCCAGACCGGGAAGTGAGCACCTCCCTCTGAGACAGAAACCAAGCCAGGCTGAAGCTCACTGGGGCTTCCAGCTCTCATCCCAGAGGAAGTCTGTAACCACAGACCACAGTCCAGACATGGAGCGACTGGACAATCACTGGAACCCCATGCCACCCCCATCTGTGTCCCACTGGGAGCAGCAGAAGGGCTGCTGGAAGGCAGGAGCCCTCGTGTGGGGAGGACAGTGGGGGCTGGGGGCTGCGAGGGAGCCCAGGGATGGGAGCCGGGGGCCTGTGAAGGAGGAAGGCTCCTCACAGATGTGCCCTAGGCCATGGGTGAGGGCCTGTTCCAGGACACCCCCTGAGGCTCTGCCTCCCTGCTGGGGCACTCAGAGGAAGGCCCTACTCTCTGGACAGACAGGGAGGAGGGCTCCTTCCGCCCCCCATGTCACCCAGAATCACTCTGCCTGTCCCGTCCGGAGCCTCTCTGCCCGGTGCCATCGGCAAGGCCTCGGAGCCCCACACCAGCCCATGCCAGACGTCCCTGAGTAGCTGCCCTCTCCCTTCCCTGGGCCTGTGGTGAGTGGGAAGGCTGGGCTGGCAGCCCTGGGAGGGAAGGGCCTGTCTTGCTCCTGCCCTGTGGCTTCCCAGGAGGTCAGAGAGGGGTCAGTGGGACCTGGTTTCTGTCTGGGCACCCAGTGCTTGCCCAGGAAGGGCTTCTGCGAGCTGGGGCCTTCCCTAGGGGGGAACACGGCTGCCACACCTGGCTCCAGTGTCCCTGTGCTCCCATTCCTGCTTCTGCATCTTGTTTCATTTTAGGAAGAAGTCCTCTGACCAAAACGGGTATGAAAACTGCCAATGATTTTTCTCTAGGCGATAAATGTGTTTTCCCCAGGTGGTAAAACTCATCCTTCTATGTCAGTCTGCACAGGGAAAATCTAACCCTAAAGCAGCAGGGTGGCATCAGTGAGGAGCTAAGTGCAGCAGGCAAAACCACTCTCCAGTCTCCCAGTGGCCCGCTTGCCTGGGTCCACACAGACAGCACATCGAGGATGTGTGTGTTTTCTCTCCTGAACTCTTACCAAGCACCTACTATGTGCCAGGGGCCACATTATGCACACAGATGTCCCACTAGGCAGTGGCTCCTGCGTGACCTCTACACCCATCTAACCAGCTAGGGGCTGGGCTGGAAATGCCAAGGGGAGTGAGACATGGCACTGGCATCCAGGCATCACATGGATGGGGAGGCAGATGTGTGCCCACTCCTGCTGGGAGCGCTGCTTTATGGAGAACTTCTGGTGAAAACAGAAGAGCCCTCACCAGGGAGGCCATAGGGGTGTCAGACTCTGAAGGTGGTGGGGAGCTAAAAGGGGATGCAGGTGAGGCCAGCATTTGAGACTCTCAGACTGGCAGCCAATATGGAAGATGGGCAGATTGGAAGAGGGGGACACTGGGAAACTTTGCTCAGTGTTGGTGACCAACAGGGAAGGCTGGAAAGGACAGAGCAGGGTCGAGAGGACACACAGGGGGACTGACGGGGATTGTGTCAGGGTGTGAGGGAACAAGAGAAGAGTTACACGTGAAGCCCAGATTTTGGTCTGGCTGCTGGATTAACGATGACGACTTAATCCAAACAGGAAAAGGACAGGAGTGGCTGGTATGGGGTGGGGGCGAGGAAGAGGACATGGTTCCATAGAGGATGTCCAGGTAGCATCTCTAGGCAGCTGCTGTGTGGGGCGTCTGGGCTTAGGAAAGAGACCTAGGCTGGCGGCTCAGGAGCTAGCCGCTTTTGGGTCATGCTGAGGGGGTGGGAGTGGGTGAGGTCATTGAGGAGAGTGTGTAAGATGGGCAGAGGGCCGGGTGCCTTCCACTCATGGGCAGCCCTTGGCCTGATCTGTGTTCCCAACAGCCCTCCTTCAACATGAGACACACAGTGTCCATGTCTGTGGGCAGACTCAAAATGCCCAGAATTCCCCAGACTAGGAAGCATAATGACAGTGACAGCTCAGACAGTGGGTGGAGCTTAGCTGTGCCCCTGGCCAGACCCACTAACAGAGGCAGGGACTCACTTGTCAGGGATGGCTGCCACGTAGCTGAAGATCTGCCAGGGGATGCCCTGCAGGATGGAGCTCCTGAAGGTGCCCTGGCTCACCACGTGCCCCTGGCGTCCATCAATCACCACCACCTGGACGCCATCTTCTGAGCTGGAATACCTCCTCCCATCCACCTGCAGGGCCCACACAGCACAGACGTGAGGTTCTCCTGTCTGGGTATCTCCCACGCACACCTTGAGCACAGGTTGCCTGTGCAGCTGCTCAAAGCACAAACTCCTCACTGCTCTCCAGCCCCCTGTAGTGGGTTGAATAGCAGCCCTCGTAAGATACCCCCCCATTGGAGTCTACGGAAGTGACCTCCTTTAGAATGGTGTCAGAAGCACATCCATAACTTCATGTAAAGATCTCAGGGTGAAATTGTGCAGGATTTTTTAGGGTGGGCCCTAAATCCAATGACAGTTGCCCTTACAAAGAAGGCAGAGGGAGATGTGAGACTCAGACACATGGGAGAAGCCGCATGGAGACGAGGCAGAGGTGGAGGGAGGAACCTGTGGGTCATGGGGTGTCGGGGTCCCCACAGTCACTGGGAGTGTAACCTGATCTTGGAGTCCTCCTCCTGGCCCCAGGACTGAAAGAGGAACTCGCCTCTGGTTCAAGGCCCAGCTGTGGGAACTCGTTATGCCTACACCGACAGCCTTGGGAAAGCCACTGCCCCAGCACTTGTCTGCTCCACCCACAAGGCCTGCTGCTCACCTGGATGTAGGCGAAGTCGCTCCGCAGGTGGAAGAAGTGCTGCCGGGAGCTCTCCATCTTCACCTCCAGGAAGTGGTCCTTGGACTTCTGGAAAATGCACAGAGGGGCATCAGGTATGAGCATCAGGACACGGCTGTGGGGCTCAGCAGGGGTACAGAGAGGTCCTCTTGGAGTCTGGACCACAGTGGTCAGCACTCACCAGCTGTGGCCCTCGGAGCTTGGGGGGCATGGGCACGTCCACCACAGCCCGCTCGGTGAACCTGGGGTAGGTGGTGGCCGTGCAGTCGCTGACACCCGCGTGCTTTGGGATCATAGCTTTAATCTTTATCCTCTCGCAGCCTTTCATGGAGCAGAAGGCAAACTTCTCCCTCTCATTCTGGGCTTTGAGCTTCAGGAACAAGAGCCTGCAGGAGGAGGGGTGCTGGGTTCACGGAGTAGCCCCTACAAGAGACACTGGCCATGTGCTCCTCCCCGGGTTGGACCCATGCCAGCCAGGACATGGTTCAAATCCAGTTGGAGAAATGAAAACCACACACATTGAAGATAAAGCTGATAATGATGGGAACTGTACTCTGTTCTGCCACATATGCATGGTGAGAGCTGACACATTATCCCACTTAGTCCTCAGCCCTGCTCCATATATCATCCCAATTTCCCAGATGCAGGAAGTGGTAGGGGGAAAAGGGATGTGGCTTGCTCGTGACCACATAGCTGGGAGTGGGCATGCTGGAATTCCCATCCCTCCACTGTGCCTGAAGAGCAAAGGCTCTCAGTCTTTCTAACTCTAGTTTTCTCCAAGCCATCATTTATTCTAAGAATTATTTTAGAATTTATTTGAAATAATCATTATTGTGAAGGAATCCAACCGTGTGTTACAGGGAGTCAAGTTATAAAAACACCGCTTGCAGGCTGGGGATTTAGCTCAGTGGTGCCGCTGCCTGCCTCGAAAGTGCAAGATCTCGAGTTCAATCCCAGGTACCAAAAGAAAAAAGAAAAATACCACTTGGGACTCACTGTTGTGTCCTCTAGCTCGGAATGCACTCAGGTGGGTCCCCCATCTGTGTAGCAGATGTGGTATGAGGGTCTCACACACTCCCATTCTGGGAACTGAGCCTCGTGGATCCCACTTGGCTTTGGGAGCTGGGCTGTGCCATGATGCATGGCCCCTGCCCAGGATTTAGCTAACTAGACCAGGACACACAAGGGTTTTGGAGAAGTGCTGCTTATCGAATACCTAGTGGCCAAGAGGAGGCCTCTCTCGTGGTCCTTAAATGGAAAGGCCCTTTGAACTGTGATGGTGCCCCCATTCTGTTCCCACCCCTCTTGAGGTCTCCAGAGAGGGCAGCAGCTCAGGGTGAAAAGCTATTATGGCTTGTATCCAGATGTTCCCCCAAAGCCTTGTGTGCTCACTGGTGGGGGTTTTCAGAGCCGGTTGGATTATGTGCAAATATGGATTAAGGGTGTGATAACTAAATTAGTCCACTGAATGGTTTAGTGTATTTCTGGGTGTGGATAATGGGAAGCCTTACCCTGGGTGTGGGTGGCTCCACTCAAAACTTTTGTAGCCTGGATGAGATAAAAAGGCTTGCTTTGGTGCTTTGCTGCCTCCTGGCTGCCCTGCCATGGACTGTTCCTTCTCTCTGATGCCCCTCTGCCAGGTCTCCCTGCCTTGGAGCCAGCCAACTATGGACTGAAACCTCTACAACCAGGTTTTGGGGGATAATGTACCATGGGGATTTTTATTGTTTTGTCTTGTCTTGTGCTGGGGATAGAATCCAGAGCCTTGCACATGCTAGGCAAGTGCTCTCTGAACTACACCCCCAGTCCTGCTATATTTTTAAAATTCTGATTTGCTGCTTTCACTTTTTTTTTCCTGAAATAAGTATATTCCCTAAAGTCCATATGTATATTTAATAGAGTGTTTATGTTCCCCCCAAGGCTTAATGGCTTTAAAAATGTCACCAGTACACAGAGCAGTCAGCATTAGGATCAAAGCACCTGGGAGAGTTTCCTGCACTACTTGGCAACATTTATGTGGTTGTTTTAGGGTTGTGAGAAAGGATACAGGGCACAGTGAAGCCAAGCCCACCCTGCAGCCATTGGGAGCCTCCTTACCCTGAGTCCTCGTCCCAGTAGTAGTGGCTCCTGCCAGGATAACTCTGCTCCAACTTCTCCATCTGCAGGGTCCTCACAAAGGTGCCCGTCTTGGATGTCTGCTTGAGCAGGCGATTGTGGACATCCGAGAGGATGGAGAAGGAGGTGCCTCGTGGGTAGCAGAGCCCCACTCGGATCCAATCACCCCTAGGACCACAAGTAGGGTCAGTTCCAGGCAAGGATGACTGGGGAATACTTGGGAAGAGAGACTCAAGAATTCCTGCACAGGGAACTTTGAAAGAACACTTGCTCTGGGTATGACAGAGTTACACAGTGTTCCAGGAGAGAGCCAGGAGCAAGATGGATGACCAGATGGGCCAGCTGGGATACAGGGCCTGCATTGGGGTGCTGGGGAGCAGGAAAAGGCTTCTTTCAATGGGGGTGGGGCTAAAGTGCACAGTGGATTATTTTCTGCATCCAATAAGTGTCTGTTTCACAGGATACTGTGACAAGTCAGCAATAAATATGGACATAAATATGAATCTCTACCCAGATGCCCACAGCCTCATCACTCTCCTTCACGGATCCTCAGTTCCCTCTATAAAATGGCAATGGTAGCCATAATGGTTGTCATCTCTTGAGCACTTGGTAATGCCACATGCTGGGGGAAACACCTGTCACACATTCATCACCTTATTCCATCTTCTGCACACTCCTGGACTGTCACACTCAACCCATCTGAAGGGAGGTCACTCAGGTCCAGTGTGGGGTCAGACTCTGTCCTTTGAGTCTTAGCTCTTAGATGATCTAAACCCTGGGGGCCACTCCTGCAGGGAGTGGGCTAGCCTCATCACCACTCTCTGAGCTCAGAAAGGCAGCCGTGCCCAGCCATGCTGGTTCTTGCCCGTACCCACTCACTTATTGAAGTTGATGAGCCAGATGGCAAGTTCGGCAGGGGCCGTCTGGTCCCAGTGGATGGTATAGCCCTTGTACAGGGTGACGACAGGCTGGTACTGCTGGTAATGAGTGCTCCTGGTGAGGGCGCCCTCCAGGTGGAGAGGGTGGTTGGGAAAGTCGTTCTTAATGATCTTCATCCACAGGTTACTGCTCTTGTAGGCCTGAATGTACATCTTTTAAAGCCCAAAAAGGAAACACACAGGAGGCTGTTACCAGGAATTGGTGCAAGGGCATCTGGTTAGTGTCCAGCTGCAGATGCACTTTCAAAGACAGAGTCCTTTTTAGAAGGTTTGAATGGAAGACAGGCCAAATAAGGGGACATCTCTTTTGTTGGTGGACACAGCCCAAGCCATACAGTGCAATCCAGCTAATGCTATTTTTGCATTTTCAAAAAAGTGGTGTTGAGGAGCTACCAGCACAAATAGTCAGAAGATGACTTTTGGAAAAAGAAAGGACATGTGGAAGGGAGAAAGGCCTTTTTCTGCTGCAAGTGCAGCTCACAGTTAGCTGGCCATGGTTCCACCTGCTTCTGGGAGTGTGCCGCCTCCTTCTCCTCTGGCTCTTAGGGTCTGGTCCCTGTGGCTAGCTCACAAGGATGGCAGGACACTGGATGAGGGCATGTGTCTTCTTCAGAGAAAAAACTGAAAACGAGACTATTGCCCATGAGTCCCAGGGACCAAAGAGCCAGCCTCAGTTTAAAGCACCGTCCTGCTTTATGGCACATTCCATATTTTTAAGGTGACACCCTATAGCTGTGGGTAAGAGAGACCAGCACACTGACGAGTGAGGACATTGTGCCTTTGGAAGGAGGGACTATTTTCCCACGCTAGTGTGACCACATATCTGATGGAAAGACAAACACCAACTCCACCCTGTGGGTGTCAAAAGGTAAAAGGTGGATTGAAGCACTTTATAAGCTGCAAAGTGAAGGGAAGAGATGATTAGCAATAACCATAGTAGCCAGTTATGGCAAAGTCTAACAGCCCTTTTCTACAGAAGACAAGCAGTATCAGACAGAAGTGGGAGGAGCTCAGGGCTCTGCCTGGGACATCTAGTGTGTGCAAACAAGAGGGCTCAGTCATCCATCAGGTGCTGAGGGCTTCTCACCCATCCTTTAGCTCTGCCTCCCTTCTTATCTCCTCAGATCACTCCAGTCAGCCATTCTTTCACACCACACCTTGGCCCCGCCCTGTCCACATGTGCAGCAGAGGCCTCTGCTGGGGCCTCCAGGGGGCTTCTGAGTGGGGTAAGAAGATCCCCAGCTCAGGAGCCAGGTCTCTGCTGGGTTCTCAGTACCCCAGCTCCTCCCCCTGCTCTGCAGCACCTCTCTCTCTGCAGCCTCCCTCCTGCCCTCCCCAGGCCCAGTGAACTCTGTGGACCTGACCTCACCTCCTGCTGAAAGAACTCCCTCTCCCCCTGTGCCCACCCCCTGCCAATGCCAGCCCCTCCTCCCCTGTCCTCCTTGCCCTTGGCCCTTCCTCTCTGCCTGGCACTCACTCTTTTTCCCATCTCTCTTCTCCAACACCTAGTTCTTCATGAACACAGCAGAGATAAACACGCCTGCCCTATAGGACAATAACAAAGGCAGTGTCACCGTTAGCTCAAAAATCCTTGTGCTTTTGCTTTTGTGGGTCTGGGGATAACACCCAGGGCCTCACGCATACCAGGCAAGCGCTCTACCATGGCAGCCCAAGCTCTTCCCCCTTTTCCCCTTTTCTCAGGCCTCTCTCCCTTACTCATTCATCACTAGTCAACAGCAGCGAGGGTCACAGCACAACAATGCCGACTGTTGCTCACCTCTCCACCTCCCCCAGGCATGTTCAGGCCATACTGTCCCATACAGTGACCCCGGGAGAAGAGGACGGTGTGGCTCAGGACCCTCATTTTAAATTTCAAGACACAAGCAATATGAATTTTTTCCATGAAGCACCACTTGCTTGTTAGGATAGGACTGCATTTCAGTTTGTTATGGATTAACATCCCAAATGGGTGAGCTGTAAATATAAGATGCATGGAGGGTTTTGAAGACTTAAAACTGGAAAAAAAGATGTAAAATGTCTCACTAATAATTTTTATATGGATCATATGTTGAGGTGATAGTATTTTGAGTATACTTAACTATATAAAATATTATTAAAGTTGATTTTCCTGTTTCTTTTTACTTTTCTAACATGAACACCAGAAAATTTAGGATCATGTGTGTAGCTTGTATTATGTTTTGACAGCTTAGGGCTAAGGAAGCATTTTATTTGCATCTTTGCTTCTACAATCTCACCAACATCATCCTGATTTTATAGATAAGGAAGCAGAGGCTCCAAGTATTTTCCCAAGGTCCCCGGGTTATTATTTTTATTTATTTATTTAGGACTTCTTTTTAAAAAGACAGTCTTGCTATGTAGGTTGGCCTTGAATTTGATCTTGTGAAAATCTTACTGGATGAGGGGGGAAAAAAGAAGAAAGAAAAAGAGGAAAGAATTCTATAGCCCTTTGTGGTCCAACGCAGAGCTGGGATACAGTAGGCACTCACTGAGTGTGCGTGTGTGGGTGAGTGCGCATGTGTGAGTGAGTGTGTCCTGGCTCCTCACCTGTGCATAGCGCCCGCTGCAGATGGCCCCCCTCCAGTCCGGGACATCGATGCAGTCTGGGTGGCGCACCAGCCAGTTGTCCTCCTTGGTGAGGTAGGAGCCGGGGTACTCAGACACGGAGCCGTCCACATCATGGAAAACAGACGTCTTGTCCCCGTCCATGTCCAGCTGGTTGAACCAGGGCCCGGGCTCTCCGAAGAACACTCTGGAAGTGATCTGAACAGAGCCCAGGAAAGTCAGGCTGGGCCAGAGACCAAGGGAACCCAGCTGTCAGGGGGCTGGGGAGAAGTTTCCGATTTCCACTGACATTAGGAGCCAGCCAAACCAAAGCACTCTTTGGGCACTGCAGGAAACCACGGGCTGACCTGGCAGATGGGTCAGGAAAACAGTCAAAGGTTCAACTCCCAGCCTGGCGGGCAGTTCTGACTCTGCTCACTGCAGGGCATGTGCTATAGGGATCTCGAGGAGCGCATTGGAGCCCAGCTGCAAGGGTGGCCAGGGGGTCTTGACAAGGAGTGTGGGTGGCAATGAGATAGGAGGCATGGAGGTGAGGGCAGGGGAAAGTGTGGTCAGGGTGTGTGTGCAAGAGCATATGAGTGTGAGTGTGAGTGTGTGTGTGTATGTGTGTGTGTGTGTGTGTGTGTGTCAGGGCAGTCTTGCAGCACAAGCCCTTGGAGATTTTCATGGCTGACCTCCTTTAGGCCATGACAGCTCAAGGGAAGACATGAGTAACTCAGATACCACATCTTCTCCCCAACTGGCAGTGACCAGGCAACAGTCAGGAGCAGGAGCAGGAGGAGGCAGAGGTGGAAGGGCCTGGGAGCCCACAGCCCAGAGGAGCTATGCCAAGAGTCCATACTGCTGGGCGCACAGGCAGCCCTAAGGGTCTCCTAGCCCTGAGCTCCTCTTCTCTGGCTCCGCCCATGGCAGGAGGCCCCTGTTTATGCTCTACTCTCAGGGAGAGATTAACCAGACATCTCTGGCAGCGACCTCCCTTGGAAGCTGCTGGTGTGTCGGATGACCTGTGCCTCCGAAGGTGGCCCAGTCACGAGACCCTGCATGGAGAAGCCTTGGAGGACAGCCCTAGGCAGAGCCTGCCGTGAGGCTCCTCCTCACCCAGCCTTGACCTGTGGCCATGGGGGACTGTACTTTTCCAGCTAGGAGGCAGAGCAATGGGCCGTGGCCCAGACTACTTAGAAGAGGTCATTTACTCCCTGCAGGGATGGCACCAGCCCAACCTTCAGCCCTGAGGGACCTGTGAGTCACCACCCAGTCTGCTATTCAGGAGCCCTGGCGCCTCACGCACCGGGACGTCCTCAAAGACGACACCGGTCACATTGTTGTGTGGGCAGCTCTGCCATGCGTTGTTTAGGCGGAAGGCCAGGGCACTGGTGTGCCGGCCCTCCAGGGCCACGAACTTCCGGAAGGTGCAGTTCTGGACATTGATGGGGCCATCATAGAACTGGATTCCTCTGATCGGAAAATTCCTATGGAGTAAAGGGAGCCAGATGTCAGTCTGAACACCGTGTCATTTCCTCTTCTAAAGGTGGATGTTAAGAGAGACCCTTTTTTTTGGTGGAACTGGGGATGGAACTCAGGACCTTGTGCTTGCCAGTCAGGCATGGCACCACAGAGGTAAATCCCCAGCCCCAAGAGAAACATTCTGGGTAAAGCCATTCCTGATCTCTACCTCCAGCAACTCTTCCATCTTAAATCATTAATGAACCATTAATTAATTCACTGAGAAAGCATGTGCAGAAACAACAAATATCAGTGAATGATTGCTGCATGAATGAATGACTGGATGGAAGGGTAGGTAAATGGATGGATGGATGGATGGACAGGTGATTGAGCGTGTGCATGGATAGGTGAGTGGATGGATGGATGGATGAGTGCATGATAGGTGGGTGGATGGATGGATGGGGTGGGTGGATGGATGGATGGGGTGGATAGATGGATGGATGGGTAGAACAAGGGTGGGTGAGTAGGTGCATGAGTGGGTGGATGGATGGAAGACAAATGAAAAGCAATCTAGTTGCTAGCTTGAGTCTTAAGGTCCTCTAGTCAAACATGCCTCCTCCCAATTTCCCCATCATATGAAGAGTCATTGGTAAATACTGTAAATGCTACTGGAGAGTGCCAATATTATGTCCCTTGGGAAGGTCGCACTGTTAGTCTTTACTGCCTTAGTTTTAGTTGCTATAACAATTAAATCAGATTGAGACCCAGATGAGTTTTCCTTTGTGAGTGAGTCTTTCAGCTGGCAGTGTGTGGGGTTTGGGGAATGGAGAGGAAGACACAGAATTGAGGGTGGTAAATGTGACTGCAGTGTGGCTTTCTGCACATCCCCAAGGGAAAAGCAGGCCCTGTGAGGAAGGCAGGAGGGAGAAGGTGGACAGGGCTGTGGGCCGGTGACCCAGAGATCGTGCCCTGGCCTGAAGGCTGTGCAGAGCAGGCCTCAGATTCCTGAGCAGGGCCTGGGGAACTGGGATTCATGAGGGAGTGGCTGGGCTTCCTCTTGGGCCTAGCCACAGATCTCAGCTTGGGCATCTCTAGGCCCAGCACAAATGCTTCTGCTGGTGTTGCTATGCTGGGGCAGCCCTGTCCCTTCCACAGGTAGCTTAAAGAAAAGAGGATGGAATCAAGGAAAACAAAGCAGAAGAGGGATTGTCTCTGGGGAAGAGCCATACCCTGGCTGTCCCACTCTTCCTTTTAGGCTCCCCTCCTTCCCAGTCCCCTCACACCAGTCCTTCTAAAGATTCCCTGCACGTCTGTATTTTTGTAACTGATTAATGGTGTCATTTGGAATCCTGGTTCTTATAAACCAGCTCTAGGTGTTTTTCTGCTAAGTATTTTTGGGACAGCCCATTCCGCTAACACCATAGTTCAGTCCTGTGCTTATTTACCTTCAGACCTAACTCAGTTCTACGCAGGATGAACCAGCCAGTGTCGGGCTCCTGGGCACATGCTCACCTCTGAAAGTCATCAGAACATGTGGCCCTGGGAGGCGGGAGCCCTCTACAAAGAAACCCTAAGTACCAGACAGAGTCAGGAGTGAAGATGGCACAAGGATTTCTACGTCCTGTAAGTTACACAGAGCGATGGCTTCTCCACAGCTCAGGTCAAAGGAGATCAGGATTCTGCCTCTGCAAGATCTTTCTGGAGATACAAGCGCACTCAGGTTGGGAGTCTAGCAACAGGAGTTACACTTCTGGGGAGGAAGAGAAGAAACCCCATGGGTGCAAAAAGGGCTGATCCTGTCACTCAGAACAGGATGGCTGTGGGTTGAGAGCCTGGCTCTGGGGCTTGAGTTCCTACCTCAGCAGAGGCACCCAGGGAAGGAGGTGCCACCCATGCTCTGCTGTCCTAGGAACACTGGCTCCTACTCTAGCCACCTGCTCCTCCCCTGAGCTCCTCCCCACAGCCCGAGACTCCCAAGGAAGCCCTGCCACTCAGTTGTTGTGCACATCTGACTGCCAGGAAAGTCTCTGGCTGAGCCATTTCTGACCTCTCCTGCACCTGGCAGACCTGGGCATGTGTCTGCCCCAGTGTGATCCACCTCCCAGATGACAGCGCAGTCCCCATCTACAGGAGACACCACAGCCTCCAGGTGTGGCACATCCAGTTACTCTCCTGTAAGTGGCACTTGTGCTGCCATCCTAGGAAGGGAGCAAGGGACAGGGACTTGAGGTCCCTCATCTGCACACTAGATTCCCGTTGACAGACCAGGGCCTTGACTCTCTCTCGCCTCATCTTCAACACTGGTTTTGTTCACTTCATTCTCCCCCTTCCAGAGTCTGTCCCTCAACCATCAGTCTCAGTCATTTCAGTGATTCCTCTGGCTGTGGGGACAGAAGCATTCCCAGCCACAGACAGAAATCATCACCTAACTTCTCCCACAACTCTCGCTGAAGCTAAGCACCCACTGCCATCCAGCTGTGGCCCAGCTGCAAACCTACTGGCCAATGGGGAGGGTCCTTCCGCTGTGGTCCAGGCCACCAGGGCCCCAGATCCTGTTGTCCATCATTTCTGTGCCCACATTGCCACTCTCGCCCACAAACAAGCTGTTCTTGATCTCTTGCTTGGAGCCATCATCGTACGGGAAGGTCCCACCACTGTGGAGAGAAGATGCTGGCAGCTGAAGCCCAGGACAGCTTTCCCCAGACAAATGCCCACAGTCCCCACAGACAGATGAGGTGCACGAGGACCCTGCTCTTACCTGGCCAAGGTCAGGCCAATGCCATTGTCGGCAAACCTGGGGACAGAAGCAGATGGTTAGCGTGCTATCAGTCCTGTCCAGTGAGGGGGTGCTCCCAGCCCTCAGGGAGGCTTTGCAAAGGTGTGACTGCAGCATGCTGCACAGTAGCGGCATAATCTGGGTCCCTCCCACTCTGTCTCTGGTTCCAGGGACACCGGTGACCCCAGTGGCTCTAGGGTTTGCTGGCACCTGTGTCACAGGCCCTCTGAGCCCACTGTGGCCTGTGGCCCAGGGCTGAGGGCTGGAGTGGGGGACTGGGCACACTTCCCACACTCAGGGCCAGTCCTGGGAAAGGCTCTGTGGCTGCAATTCATTCCCTTTGCATCCTCACCACTATTTCAGAAGAAATACAAACATCTCACTTCCAAGCTTCCCAGAAGTCAGGCAGATGCCACCTGGGAATGGCAGGAGCCTTCAGTTGCCCTATGGTTGTCTGTTTCCTTCGACTCCACCCTTCTGCAGCACCAGGACGAGTAGCTTCTGCAGGGAGCATGGTCCCCAGGGACAAAGGCAGTGCAGAATCAGAGCTGAGCCTCTAGTTAGCACTAGCTTTGTGTCCTTTGTCCAGGCAGACATAACCAGTCTCTGGTCCCCCAGCCTGTCTGGGCCACACATCCTGCCACTCCTCTAAACTAATGGCCTCTTCTCTTGTGTGACATGAAGGCCCTTCTGGAGCTCGGTCAGAGATGTCCTTTTGTATCCCAGGACTTCACCCAGGCTGGTCTGGCATTTGGCCTCGGATCAGCCTTTTTCTGACCCCTGCTCTTCTCAGGAGCCTCCTTCTCTCTCTCCCTTTATGACTCTGTTTTCCTCCTCACACACTCCTGCTCTTTTGCATCTTTATTTCTCCTTTAATTGGTCACAATAAAATGAACATTCATCTTCTGTGCAGTTTCTGATCTCCCATTTTTAATGCAAAGGCAGACGAGAAGAAAACTTCACAACACTCCTGGCAGACACACTGCACCCAGCCACCTGTCCTTCTGGTCCCTGTGCAGTGGGGCCAGTGGCTCTGCTCAGGGACCTTCAGTGAGATGAATCCATGACCAGAGTGTCAAGTCCCAGTTCAACCACTTCCTGGTCATGACCTTGAGACATTCACTACACAGAGCCTCCATTGACAGCTCTAACGTGGAGACAGTAATTGGCAGGCTGAGAAACATGTCAGAAAGAAATGCAGCTCAGGCTCTGGTGCAGGAACACCCTTACTTCACCCTCCCTTTACTGCCTGGCAGGGTGACCTTGGGACATAGAAGCCCAGTGACCCTTGAGACCAATCACACCAGCAAAGCCACCAAGCTGTCCTTGGGTTTGCTACAGATGCTTCTGGCTGCTGCCTGCTGCCCTTCTGGTCACTGCCTGGCCAGGAGGAAACAAGGCCACATGACACTGTCTGTCTTCTCTGCCTCACCACGCCACATGCTGTTCAACTCACCGACAGCTATCCAGCCACACATCCCCACCACGCAGCCAGGCCCCATGGTCCTGGTTCTTGTAGGCCGTGAACTGCTTGATGATGGCAGGCTCCCGGGGCTTGAGCGGGTCGGCGTCCTGGTGTGGGCTGTACCTGGAACATGGGGTGTGTGGGGCATTGAAGGGCTTCTGTGCTGTTGCCTTCCGGCACTAGGAGCCTGGCGGTAGCACTGGTGAACAGAACTGATCGGCCCCAGCTGGGCTCTGAGTGGGCTTCCTGAGCTCACCACAGATGCAGACCCAGCCCCACGCAGCTGCAAATGCATCACTCTTTTTGTCCATCAGTACCACCAGGGAACCCTTCCCTGAGTACAGTCAAATCACAGAGGAAAGTTCAGACAGCCATTCGCAGCCAAATATTCAATGCTATCTGCGGGGGCAGCAAAGGGAGTCTGGAGACACCAGGTCCTCAGGGATAGCCAGCAACCTGAAAGCTCTCTTTCCTGGGGCACTTGGCAGTAAAATGGAATTCCGGACTTGGATGCTCCCTGGTGTCTGGTCTAGACAAACTGTCCCGTGGACATTAGCATGTAGCTAGTGTTACCCACTTCTGATGGAGACCAAGCCATGAGGCTTTTTAAGGATGCTGGTAATGCCCTGCAGCAGCTCTGGCCATCCTGCTGACTTACCAGGTATCACTTTGCTGGGACCCAGAAGCCTTAGAAATTTCTGTCTCCTTTTGGCTACTGGAGCTGGAATCCTAGTTCAAACTCTGCCTTGGTGAGATCTGCACCTCAGAACCCCAGCAACTACCTCAGTGCTCTCTGGGTGAAGGGCAAAGGCTGGGCTGGGAGGCTCCATGGGATGTGATTTCCCAAGCAGGTTACCTGGCCGAGATGATGGAGAGGAATGGCCGCTTGTCCTTGGCAGAGGCCTTGGTGGTTTTGACTCCGTTGTCTATGATCATGCCAGCCTGGGGAGAGGGGACATTAGGGACACGTTAGCTGCCACTGCAGGCCCCAGGCACCTCCTCACACCCAGCCTAGCTCTTGAGTGTACAGGAAAACCAGCTGTGCTATGAGGCCACATTAATGGGAGCAGAGAGTCTGCAGCAAGGGAGGGAAAGAGCCTGCCTTGTTCTGTTCAGCTCAGACCGAGATTGAACGTAATGTCTGTGTGAGGTGTAGATGGGGAAACTGAGATCTAGAGAGGGTGCCTATCCTGTCCAAGGCCACACAGCCAAGTCCATGTACAGAGCCCACTCTGCTTTGGACCGTTATTATCACAGGCCCCAAATCAAGGACACACGTGTGGACCCCGGGAAACGTGTCCACAGAGATTCTAGGGTGATGCGAAGCTTCAGCCACGCTGTTTCTGCCCAGGTCAGCCATCTCCTGCTCGTCTCAACTTCTGCCTGGACTCCTGCCTGACATGAGCAGAGAACCCGACCGAATCTGACTCCAGACGCATCTGCCTTATCTGCCACAGGTGTGGCTGCCCGGCAGGCCATCCCATCTTCCTTCTTTCCTAGGTCCCAGGGCCTCTTATGGATGCCCACATGCAAGCGTCTCTCTTTAGATGCCCGGCAGACCCTGGCATGTTCATCCCCCACTGGCTTGTGGTTCAGCCTTGGTCCTGTGGGCTTAGAACCCCAACTGTGCTGTCACAAGCTATTACTTTGGCCAAGCCTTCTTACCCCCTTAGCTGCAGCTATACCATCTGCAGAAGGGGCAGACTCCGCCTGTTCCACAGGACAGCTTCAAGGACCAAAATACCAGGACCCACTCCAGGGAACCCCCTCCCTCGGGGGGTGTGGAGTTGGGGCTGGGGTATGACCCGTGGGCTGGAACCTCCCCTGCACTCGAAGTCTGGTCAAGTGGGGACTCCCAGCAAGCACTCTCCAGTGTCCCTGCCCCAGCGCATGCCTCAGTGTGGGGATTCCCACCCCCAGGCCTCTTGGATTCTCCTCTGCAGAATGATGTTGCTGCCCTCTGCCAGGACACCACCTTGAATCCTATCCTAGTTTCTGAGGTCTCTGCCCCCACTCCCCCAGATGTAAGCACAGGTCTGCTCTGAGATTATATCTCTTCCCTTTGTTCTTTTCTCTGGTTGGGCCTTTTAAAATTATTTCTTTGACCCGACAATTGTCCATTCCCCCATAGGAACCTCAGTTCCCTCATTGGCACCTTTAGGAACTGGACCAGAGCACCATCCAGTCTACACCTGGCCCAGCACCCTCCAGACCACCTCCATCCCTGGGCAGCATCTCTGGCCCCAGCCTCACCCAAGCTCTGGTCTTGGCAGCTGTGCCTGTGGGAGGACCCCCTACCCTCTCCCCCAGCACCTGCCCCGACACACGGGGGCCACTTAGCGGGTGCCAGTGAGGGGTGAGGGTGACGGAGGATGCTCTTGCTTCCTCACTGCTTGTGTGACTCTGTATGCCCAAGATGCAGAACGGGAAGGAACACAGGCAAGGATGCTCGCCCTGCTTCCTTCCCTTGGAGCCACCTCCTGGTTTCCCTTCGCTTCGGGGTCAGACCTCTGTCTCCAGTCACACCACGGCCCCACATCTGAATCAAATCAGTGCTCAGCCAGGGGCCACCAGCAGGAGCTCGAAGGAAGGAGCAGCTGGCCTCCCGTGGCTCCAGCCACATGCTGTCGCTGCAGCATAGGACACAGAGAATCTCTCCTGGCGTGTTGCGGGGAGGATGCCCTGCTTTCTTTCAGATCCTCACCAGGAACATAGCTCTGACCAACTTTGGCAGGTGGGAGGGCAGTGTCGGGGTGGCAGGCAAGGCCTGGCGGCGAGACTCACCCGGTAGTTGGAGTGAGCACGGTTGTTGAGGAATTTGCCAAGTGGGATGTGCTCTGAGTACCCTGGGGAGTACATCCCCACAGAGGGGCCAGTTGGTACATGGTGGAAAATGAACCAGAATCCCGTTTCCTGCAGGTGGGGACAAGAAGGAAGCCACTGGATTCGGCACCATGAGCTTTGGGCAAGGGACCAAGGGGTGGCCTAGGGGATGTAGTTCTGTGGCCTCTGTGGTTCCCAGGCCGGGCAGAAGACACAGAGTGGGCTGAGTGACTCTCCCATCAGAGTCCTCCAGAGTCCTTCTCTGTGAGCCACCGTGCTGACTGCTGACTGCCAGGCCTCAGAGTCACTGCAGGGTGACAGTTCCCTCCCATGCACCCCAGGGACTCCAGCTCCCCTGCCTCAGTTTCCCCAAACTGGCGGGGATGATAAGAGCACTCGGTCTGTGGCATTGATAATGTTTGCTTACAACACTGAAGTGCCAGGCACCGTTCTGAGGGGAAGCAACTTCTTTCTCATCACCAGGTATCACTAACGTGCTGAGTGCTCCTAGCCGGGGCCACCGAGTGACAGAACTGCCCCTGAGACCAAGTCCTAGGACCCCACCCAGGCCACGCTCCCCGCCACTCTGCCTGGCCCTGAGCTCAGGATGCACAGCTCCTCACCTCGGACCCCGCCGCGGCGCAGTTGACCAGATTGTTGTTGGGATTGGCCATCCAGAAGGTGGACACTGCACTGTGGGGAGGGACAGAAAGGACCGAGTCATGAAGGTCACCACCTGCCACCTGGTGGGTCTGAGGAAAGACCACTGCCATGCCCATCTGAAAACCAGGTTCTCCAGAAGGGTCCACTGAGGCCCAACAAGTGCAGAAGTGAAAAAGGCAGAGGCCTTTGTGACAAAGTCTGAGACTCCCTGCCAGAGGCACCCGCTCCTTCGCCTCTGCTGTCTGGGAGAAGCCAGCGAGCGTGCACAGCGCTTCCCAGGCAGAGGTTACTGTGGTTCTCTGCAGATTTGCAGATTCAGGGCTCAGAGGGAGGAGGGAGGAGGGAGGAGGGCTGTGCGCGAGGCGCCTCCCTTCTGCCGCGGACACTGCTCCCCCTCGCCCCCGCCCACCACCGCCCAGGTCCTTACTTGCATTCCTGCCTGGGCTTGGGGACATAGCCCGGGTAGGAGTCCTCTGTGACCATCTTGCACATCCTGCTGTCGCGGTCAGAGGGCAGGAGGGTTCCAGACTTGACGAGGAGGCCGAGACAGTGGTCAAATGTGTTGCGTTCCTCCGGGCCATCCTCCGTGAAGAAGCAGTGGCCCAGAGAGTTATAGCCCACGACGTCCTTGATCTGCCGGGGCCAACACACGGCTGGTTCACTCAGCAGCCATCACTTGTGGGATCACACATTCGCTCAACAAACGTTAAAAGGTATCAGTCCTGTACCAGGACGTGTAAGGAGTGCTGGGGGTTTGGAAGTGAGCCTGAGCCAAGTGTAGCCCTGGAGAGGGCAGGCCAAGGGAACAGAAAGGTGACTCTTAAAGTCCCTGGAGGTGCTGCAGCTGAGGCTCCATGGGGTGGCCTGGGGTGAGGCCCTGTGTGCCTACCCTGCCGAGAACACAGCTAACAGGGACTCAGGGGCACCAAGAGGGATGCTGAGAGCTTCGCTTTGCTCAGGGGGCAGCCAAGGGGCAGGGGCAGGCTCACATCCAGCCTAGAACCCCATGATGCATAGCCAGCCACCTCTGTAGCCCTGGGTTGGAGCCAGCGAGAGTTGGAGCACCAGCTTCCTCCTCGCCTTTGAGGGACCCAGGGCCAGTGGGGAAGAAGATCTGAGTCTACACTGAGAGGCCAGGGTTTGAGTCAGCAGCATGCCCAGCCATCATGAGCCCCCGTCCAGTCCTCGGTCACTTCCCCACCTCAGAGCTAGGCCTTAAGCTCCAGGACCCCTGCACTCCTGGGGTCTTCTTCCTGATCACTCACTCTTGGAACAGGGGGGTCCTTGAGGGTTCTGGCCTGAGCTTCCTGTCCCTGGCCAGACCCTGGCTGCAGCCCCCTGGATACACGGGTGCCTACTTCTGCCCAAACTCAGAGAGGAGATGCTTGCTCCCCAGGAGGCAGCGCCAGGCCATCTCATCTACCCTGGGGTTCTATCCACTGCCCAGGGCTTCACCCACTGAGGAAGGAGTGTTGTGGGGGGCTGTCCTGTACACCACAGATGTCCCTCTGCATCCCTGGTGTCTGCCCCCAGGTGCCAGGATGGTCCCCTTGACTGACAGCCAACACTGTCTCAACATTCCTGCCAAATGACCCATTGGGTGAGCAGGGGTGGGTGACAAGATCATCCCTGGTTGAGAAGTATTGATCCAGGGCAAAGCCTCAGAGTCTTTCACAGGGCAATGCCTGGTCCCTGACTCCTAGGCAGTCAGAGCTTGGAAGGTTCCCAACCCAAGCCCCTTCTTGTTCAAGCTCTGGGTAGACCTCATACAACTTTTCATCTTGCTGAAATTTTACAAAATCCCCTAGTAACTGTTTCTTTGGAGGAGAGAAAAATGAGGCTCAGGGAAGTTATAGGACTTATCTAAGGTCACACAGCCCACATGTACAAAGCCATGGTTACATCCTTGCTTTTTTAACTGGGCCCATTCACTCCACAAGGGAGGATCCGGACACACAAGCAGCTCTATTCCAATAAAGCCCTGGTTCTCTTGAACAAGCTGCCCTCCCTTCATCTCTGGCACGGGGAAGGGTGTGGGCTTGAATCTCACTCCTTCAATATCCATTTCAGCCAGTGCCAAGGTCATCCAATGGGATCGTCCCCTTGTCTGCTGGTTAGTACTGGAAGTTAGTTATAAATAGCCTAGAAAGACAAGCCAGGCCCAAAAGCAAGGACACATGCACGGCTCGTGTGACAGGGACCTTTGCTATCAAGTTCAATGTCTTCATTCACAGAGGAGGACAGTGGCACCCGGAGGAGCGACGTGGGTGACCCAGGGCATCAGGTGGCCTCCCAGTGGAGCCCGCTCTGTTCTGGAGCTCCTTGTCCTGCCCGCTCCACTGATCTTTCTAACTCCTGCCCACCTGCCCACCTTGCAGCTTGGGCAGCACAGCGGGCGATCCTTCTCCAAAGGGAAGTGGATGATGAGTTAGGAACATTCTTCTAACAAATGCCTGAGGAAGAAACCCTCTCAGACCCTTGCAATTGCCAGGGAGGGGAGAGACCTCACTGATTAGAAGAAAAGCAACTATTTCCGATGAAATGTTTTACACATTTTCTCATGTGAACCTCATCGCAACTATGACTCTGCCGGTGACACAATGACTCAGAAAGGGGCCCCCATGTCACTGCTAGTGCAAGGACAGAACTGGAGTTGATCTCTCCCATCTGTCTGGTGCATAACTTGTCTGCTAATCAAATTCAACATCTTCCGGAAGGAAAACAGCCTCGCTGGGTCGCACTGCTGTCTTCCAGTTAGGAATGGGCGAGCAAGGCACGCGCAGTCAGGAGAGGAGTGGTAGGGGAGGCCTGGGGTGGGAGGAGAAGACACAAGCTGAAGGCGTTACTTGGCCACAGAGTGTGTGACTTGCCTGCGTGCGCCTGGTGTGATCAGAAGGCTTTTGAAGTCCCCTTCAGCTCTAGTATTCCTCCTTAGAATCCTTCCCAGAATTAAATTTTTACACTGTGACACAGCTTGAGATGATAGGTAGACATATAGAAGATAGACAGGTGATAAAGAGTAGCTGGATAAACAGCCCCAGGTGGCTGCCCAGTCCTTATGTATGTAACCCAAAGCCCTGCCAGCCACTGTCACGTTCTTGCACAAATTTGTCCCCACAGCTCGAGGTCATACAAGCATTTTTTTTGTTTTTGAGACAGGTCTCGCTGTCTCTGTTTGTTTCAAGCTGGTCCTGAACTCACTATGTAGCCTAGGCTGGCCTCACACTCTCAGCAATCCTCCTGCCTCAGCCTCCAGAGTGCTGGGATTAAAGCAATTTTTAAAAGCTGTCTTAACTCTTCAGCTGTTGGTAGGTGTGATCTAGGCTTATAATTGTGAAGAAGAGTCCCGGGAAGAGTCAGCCAGCACAGCCTCCACGAGTGTGACCCTCTACCTAGAAGGGGCTGCTGGCAGGTGACACGGGGCAGGTCTAAAGCTACTGCTCCGTGCAAACCGGGACATACAGTCACCCAGGGGTGATGACTTCCAACAAAAACCTGGAAATTGCTGTTTAAAACAAACAAACACAAACAGAAAGTAATTATATCATGGGTCCCTTGGGTCTGTAGGATCATATCTGTGGGTTCGATCTCAGGTGGAACTTTTTAAAAATTGTGTGTACAAAACATGTACAAAGTTTTCCTTGTCATCAGTTCCTAAACAATATGGAGTAACAGCCACTCACCAGCATTTACATGGTATTAGGGTTATAAATCATCTAGAGGTGATTGAACATGGAAGGGTGTGCATAGGTTATAAGCAAATGTGGTGACATTTTATATGAGGGGCTCAAGCAATGAGGATTTGGGTTCTTACAGGGGGTCCTAGGTCCCAAAAGAAGATGGATCTTGTCCCTGCCCTCTGGGGTGGGTATGGTACAATACATATCAGTGAGAAACTCAGCAATAACTACTGTGTAGTCAAGTTAAAAAGAAAACTGATTTCCAAGCTTCTACCATTGTGAAAAACATTTCTTTTGAATAGCGCCTGGGAGTTGGGCGATGGATAATTTGTTTTGCAGTGTCTTAATGAGTTTTTGAATATGCAAATGTACATAGAAGCTTAAAAAGAAAACAGAGAAGGAAAATACTCTGCCTAGTAAGGAGAAGGATGAGTAATTTGTTTGTTGGTTTGTTTGTTTATGAAGATTGAACCCAAGGCCATCACACTGAGCTACATCTCCAGCCCTTTATTTATTTTTTATTTTGAGACAGGGTCTCTCCAAGTTGTTAGAGTGCCCAGTCTGGGGTTGAACTTGTGATTCTCCTGTCTCACCCTCCCAGAGTGCTGTGATTACAGGTGGTAGCCAGAAGGAATGGATTTCTCAGGCAGTGCAGTAGAGGGGAGAAGTAGGTGGGTCAGGAGGGGCAGGGAGAGGGATGTCAAGGAGATGAGGATGGGTGAAGCCTGTGGGAAGCGGGTGGTCTGCAGAGGGCCCCTAAGGAGAGGGACCTGTTCCATCCTTCTTGCTGCTGATTTCAGTGCCCATCTGCACTGCACCCCTCCTCCTCTTCTTCAGTGTCCCAGCATACCAGGAAAAGCCTGGGCCAAGGGAGCTTTGGGAGGATCAAGGATGAGTGTCTGGGCCCCATCCGGAGCTCCCATGGGGAGGAAATACAGGAGTAGCCAGTGAGAGGATGGATCTGGAACCAGAAGAGGTGAGAACCAGGAAAGCAGAAGCCACTCCCACATTTTGAAGCTGCAAGGCTGGAGAGAGGGCACTAGGGGCTCCCACTGGCTTCAGGAGGAAGCCAAGGAAGTCCCCAAGGCTGGAGAACTCAGGGCAGACTGCAAGCCATGAGCATGGTCCCCTACACTGCCAAGTTGTGCGGGGTGTGACCCACAGGGCCTGGCCACAGCCTGTTCAGAACATGCTTTCAACCAGCTGGCTGCTGTTGGAAGCATTTCTGTCAAAGGGACATTTGGAGCAGTACACCGGGTAGGAAAGGACAGGACATATTTTCTTCTCCTGCTCACTCCTCCCTAGCCCACCAAGTCCTTTGTATGGCCTCCAAGTGTCCTGGAAGGGACAGGAAGCCCCTGCCTCCACCTCTGTTACCCAGCTCGTGTCTCAGAGTTCAGAACTGCACATGCTGGGATGACAAGAAGGCCTCTGATCCCAGTGCACTGGGATTTCCGGGTGTGAGGAGGACACTCCCTGCCGAGGCCACCCTGCTTTGAGAGGACTGACTCCTGCTCCTGGGGCCAGCAATGCTCACTCAGAACTCAGTCACATACAGAGGTGCAGGTGACCAAGCTGTTTAATGTCAGTGTGAACGTGTCACATGTATTATGTGGTTTAACCTTCCTACGGGCCTTTTGAAGTTGATTTTCTTTACTGAGGAGGAAACTGAGGCCCAGCAGGTTTCCATTTCTCTGTGACTCTGCTCTATAACCCTGGCATCACAGGGAGCCACCTGACCAGGCAGGACAAGGAGACTCCTTAGAGAAGTAGGGGACACAGACCACATCTGCATCAGGCAGCAACAGAGACCCATGGAGTGGGGCTTCTAGGACCCATGGGTCCCATGTGGAGGGGCCTTAAGGCATCTTTCAGCACTGCACAACTCAGAACTCTCCCTAGAGCCTTTGATGCCCATCTGAGACCCCTGGATGGGTGAGGTCACAGAAAGGCTTCCAGGATGCTGCTGCATAGTCTCTGTGTTCTAGACCAGAATCATGCCTTTGTCTATCTTTGCCTCCTTCAGTCCTGTCAGCTAAACTAGTCAGCCGTGGGTAGATCCTTCCGGCAAAATGAAGAAAGAAAATGAAGCACGCCCACCAAGCAAAGGAGGCCCAGAAGGGCTGCAGAGTCTGGGGAGCTCTGTGCCCTTGGGGAGCATGCAGTGTGTGTCCATCCACAGACCTCATCTTCTCCAGGCCTACAAGCCCTGTGTTGCTCAGCTCTGAGCTAAAGGGCGTCATCTCTGAGCTGCATCTGGTGTCAAAGGTGTGGCAATTTGTCTCACCTCAGGAAGGATGAAGCAGGGTCGGGATTCCATGTCCTACCTCATCAACTTGGTTACCAAGCCTGGCATTGCAGGTCCGTGTCCAGATGTGTGTTCGTGTGTATGTGTGTGCCCCAAGATTCAGAACGTCATTATGGGCTTGCCATGATTCTGCTATCTTTTTCTTTAGCAATGTCCAATATAAGTGAATTTAAGGTTTAAGGACAAAATGTTAGCATGAGTGCTCATAGCAGGTGACGCCCTGAGAGTCAGGCAGGCCTGCCACCTTCCTTCCCCATGTGTGGCTGGTGTCTTTACCTTGAGTGCTGTCCTGGCCCTACCTGGAGCTTTGCTCCACAATGACCCTGCGCTCGCCCTGGCACTAGGAGCAGGCCAAGCCCCAGGCTCCTCACTTCCCAGGTCCTCTGCTCTCTCAAACATGGAAGCAGAAGCCTCCTCAAATTTACAGAAGAGGAAACTGAGGCAGGGAGCTATAAAATGCCAGACCCAATCACATGGCAGGCAACTGGTGGAGCAGAGGTGGGAGCCCAGGGCGTTGGGCTGCAGAGCCAAAGCTTAGTGCTGTACGACACCTCTGATGTTCTGAATTCCTTATAAATTATGTTGTCTTTCTGCCTCAGACAGACAAGCACACTGTCTTTCTGCTTCTTTCTTGAGCCAGAAAAAAAAAATCCCAGATCCCATAGCACCTGCTCCGGCACAGCCCTCCGGCCACCTGCTGGGGAGTCCTGCCCCGGGGTCTGGGCCTCTCCTGTGACTCTCACATCTCACTGATCCTCACCATTTCACCACCTGACTGAAGAGGAAACTGAGGTTCAATGAGGTTAAGCAACTTGCCCAAGGCCCCAGAGCTCCTGACACAGGGATCGAGTCCTAAACCCAGGTCCTTGTAGACGGGCTCCAAAGCCCTTCCTCTTTGCTCTGCGCTTAGACCACAGAGAAACTGACCTCCTTCATCATGGAAGAGCATGCTGTGAGGAGCTGGAGGTGGCTTTCTAGTGACAGGCTCTGATCACTGCCGGTTACCACATGTGTGGTGGGCAGAGCAGGGCTCACAAACCCAGATGTCCACAGGGGCAAGAAGACACCCAGGGGCACACAGCGTGACTGCAAGTCAGGCGTGGTGCCACCACAGTCTTCTCTGGCCAATCACCATGTGGGAAGGTAGAGGCGCACCCAACCCCCTACTGCTCAAGAGAACCCGGGGTCCACACTTATGCACAGTCTCCATTTTTAAATGAAGGAAAACAAACCCAAAGGTTCTTTAGACACTGTGTAAGCCAAACCAAGCACATCTAGTGTCTGGATTCAGCTGGTAGATGCCCTTCTGTGACCTCAGTTTACAGACGGTATTAGTTCACTTAAGAAAGTTCCAGACTGTATAAAATTATCAACTTGGTATAAAAATTACCAACTGTTTCCCTCAACAAGGTAGAAGTCAAACGAAACATTTCTGGTGGCGGGATTGAGTTCACAGGGGGCCTTTTGGGGATCCATCATTAACATTGATTGAGAATTTATGTTCAGTCCATTTAGAGAGGGACTAGTTGGATATAAAAATTGTGAAAAGCAGCCCATGTGCCGCATGCTGGTGATGATATTTCTCCCTTCAGGGCGGGCTCTGAAGGAATTCTTGCTGCCCCAGAGGGGGGCCCTGGATGCTCTTCCTCTGTCAGTCTGCAATGCCACAACCCAGAGCTGTGTTGGCAGGTCTGCCACGTGGTGCCAAAGAACCACCCCCGGACCCCACATCATTCCAGTGAGCAACCACAGCTAACTAGCTGCCCACCTCTGGAGCCTGGCTAGCTGGTGAGCTGTCCTTGGGGGAGGCCCTTCTGGAATCTGGGCTCAGCAGGGCTCACCTTACCCGCCCTGGGGCACTCACCAACAGGCCGTTGGAGCCGTGAACGGTGACGCAGCGGGAGAAGGTGTGGTGGATGGAGAGGTCCCTGATGTAGGTGGGCGGGTCGTAGCCGCCCCGCTCGTCCACGTCGCCCGCCAGGTGGAAGTGGATTGGGTACTGGCCCACCAGCTGCTGCCCCATGTGCTTCAGCTCCACGCCCGACAGGTGTGTGGCCTTAAACCCCAGTGCAAACTGGGAGGGAGAGCAAGGGTCAGAGGGGCCAGGGACTTCCTGCCCCACACCCCAAAAGCACAGCACCGCTGTCCTCATGGTGCACTGCCAGTGTTCCCCCAGGGGCTCAGCAAACCAGAGTCATCCTGTGCACATAGGTTAGGAGGCCTGGCTCTTCCTACACCACGGGAGAGGAGTGAGGCTTTACTGATGGGTGAGGATTCGGCAAGACAGGGACTGCTGGGGTGGGGGCCATGGGGGCTGCACGGTAGTGGGCCGCTCTGACCTTCCTCCTTGCCTTCCAGCCACCCGGTATTAGAAAGGGGGGTGTCCCTGGACAGCCTGGGGGAGCCACAAGCATGGCCAGAGTGCCGCGAATGGAGGCTGTGGGTGACTGTGGACAACACCTCAGGTCCACCTTCTCCTGGGTGTGAGGGGGGACACGATCCAGAGACTTCCTGAACCTCTGCTGTGGTGGCTCGTGTGCAAGAGGAGAGATGCCCGTGGGCTCCCTTGGTGGTAGCTCAGAGCTGCTCCTGGCAGCTGCTGAAACCATGGACTGTACCCCTGCCTGTCCCTCTTAGACCTCTGTCTCCAGTTCCAGGCACCCAGGCCTGCCCTTCCTAGGAACCCCTGCCCACCTTGGAATGCTTCTGGCTGGAGTGACAGCCTCAGCCCGGCAGACCCATACCTTTATGTGGCCCCCAAAGGTATCAAAGTCAAAGAAGCTGCAGATGTGCTTGCTGTAGGGGTAGCACTTGTCCTCCATCTCCCCCATCACCACAATGTTCCGGCTCAGGAGCCCGACCTCAGCCCGCATGTCCACGCCGTCTGTCTCCTCCCCAATGTGCAGGTACAGCGGCTTCCCTGGGGCAAAGGGAAGGTGGAAGAGCACATGAGTTATCACCAGGCCCCGCATACTAAGTGGTCCCCTTGGCTCCCAGGGCATTTTATAGAAGAGGGAACCTCAGGGAGGTGACATCTCATGCTGAGGGCAGAACCAGGGTTCCCAGCCACAGCCACAGCTTAGGGCTGAAGCCTGTGGCAGAAATGGGCTCTTTGGTACTAGACTCTCTCTTATGCTTTAGCTGGACACACAGCCAGCCCGGGGAACTGTGTTTCGCAGCCTCCTTGTGCTTAGGCGTGGCCACAGGGTATGAGCAGAAGTACTATGAACATCCTCTGGGTGGAAAGATGTGTTAAACTTGGGAAAATCCTGCCCTAGAAGACAGAAGGGGAACTTCAGAAAAGAAACCTGGTCTCTGGCTGACCTGCAGAGCTTGCACGCCTGGCTACCTACCAGCTGGGGTTCTTGAGAAAATAGAGCAATCTTTGTTTCTCTCAATCCCCTGCTTTAGAGTGGAGCAGTCCATATTCTGCTTTCCTCACCCTCATGTGGGTGTGTCCCTACAGCGTCTGTCTATGGGGCATGTAGCATGTATCTGTAGGGTCTGTAGTATCTCTAGGGTAGTGGTGTCAAACCTATGGCATGAGTGCCACAGCAGGTGTTTGTTATGACCGAAAGCTCTACAAGGTTCGCCATCACTGCTATAGGGTTTGTATCTAGAGTCAGGCAGGAACTTCTGTGTCCACCACTATGCCCAGCGCCCTGTGGACACGATGTGGAGTGGGGGGAAGAGTTGCACCTGCTCTCTTGCACCCATCCCTCTCTCCCTCCAGCCTCTTTGTGTGCAGTTGGCCCCAGGCCCAGTAGCTTCCTCTTCCAGTAGCTTCACTTCTTTCCTCATGTGACTTCTTAACGCTGCTGTCCAACTCCCCTGAGCCTTCCTATCCCTAAAAAATGAACAAAAAAAGACCTCCCCTCCTCCCCTCCTCCCCTCCTCCCCTCCTCCCCTCCTCCCCTCCTCCCCTCCTCCCCTCCTCCAGCTGTTGTCATCTCTTTCCTCTTGTGCCCAGGATTCTGCACTTGCTCTTAGCCAAAAGGCCGAGAAGCGATATGGCCAGGGTCTCTGAACCAGGGTTCTGTGCTGCCTCTCTCCATTTTCTCTCCACTCTCCCTCCCACCATACCACTCAGTCTCTTGCCACACGCTCTTAACATTTCCATTTCTGTCTTTCCTTCCACCAATGGTGCAGAAAAGGCACCCTAAGAACAGGCCGACAGGAGCTCAAACTTGGAACTGTCTTTGCTTTGCAGCCTTGGATTCTGCCTCCAGCACAATTCCAATTTCTTTCCACAATAAAAAAGTCTTAGCATGGCTTTAAATTCAGCTCATCTTGGGCCGGGGATTTAGCTCAGTGGTTTCGCTGCCTGCTGCGCAAACGCAAGGGCCCGAGTTTGATCCCCAGTACCAAAAAAAAAAAAAATTCAGCTTATCTCTAAGATTGCTGACCTGGCTTGTAGACACTTTCTCTTCCCTCTCAGGGTGCAGTTACAAAAGAGCAACCACCTCCCCTGTGGACTGTGAGGCTGGACATTGCTACCCACCCCACTGGGTTTTCACCACGACCTCAAGTAATGGAGAACTCGCTTCAGCCCTGAGATAGTCCCAGGGCCCATACGTGAGGGTCATGTTGTAATTAGCCCAAGCACACCACAGTGAACTTCCTCTGTCCTCTCACCCACAGGAAGAGCTGACCCTGTGTGACCTCTCCAGGCACACGTCTGTGAGTCTGAGCTCTGCTAAGAGTGTTTATGGTTTGGGGATTCTGCAGCCTTAGTGGGTTGGTGACTTTTTTTGAAGCATTTAGTTCAAGTTGTGAAGTTGATACATGAAGAAACTGAGAAGATACCTCATGACAGTTGGTATTAGTTTCCTATCACTGCTGTAACAAAGTTACCATGAATTTACTCCCTTAAACAATCTAAATCTATCCTGTTCCGGTCCTGAAGGTCAGAAGTCTTAAATGAGTCTTAAGCAGCCCACATCAGGTGCTGGGAGTGCTGCTTGCTTGTGGAGGATCCAGGGAAGAATCTGTTTTTGCCTTTTGCAGATTTTAGGGCTGTATTCTGGCCTGTGGCCCCTTCTCGATCTTCAATACACACCACTCCAATCTCTGCTTCTGTCTTCACATCGTTCCCTCCTCTCAAACCCTTCTTCATCATGCTTTTGAGGACCCTTGAAATTACACAGGCCCACCGGGGTGAGCCAGGAAAATCTCCTGTCTCGAGTCTTAGTCTGATCACATTTGCAAAGTTTCTTTGGCTGTAAGGTGGCACATACAGGTACTGAGGATTAGGAGGATCTCTTTCAAGGCCATTATTCAGCCAGCCACAGAATTCTTCTTAAAAACAGCCCTAGCATTAGTCAGATTTCTGTTACTATAAAAATGCTCAAGAAAAATCAGCTTCAAAAGAGGAAAGATAGGGCTGGGGATTTAACTCAGTGGTTTCGCTGCCTGCTGTGAAAGCACAAGGACCCGAGTTCAATTCCCGGTACCAAAAACAAAAAGAGGAAAGATGTCGAATGTGGTGGCAAACATCTATAACCCTAGCACTTGGAAGCCTGAGGCAGGAGGATCACACATTCAAGCCTACCTTGTGCAACTTAGTGATTTAGCAAGATCCAGTCTCAAACAATAAATAAATAAATAAATAAATAAATAATAAAGGAAGGTTTACTTTGGCTCTTATTTTCAGAGGTTTTAGTCTGTGACTGACTGACCCATTGCTTTTGACCGGTGGCGACTCGGTACATCACAGCAGTGTGTGGTGGAGGAAGAAGCCTATGCACTTCATGGCTGAGAACAAACAGAAAGGAAGAGACCAGAGTCCTACAATCCCCTTCCAGGGCTCATCCCCAGGGATCTAATACCTCCCCTTAGACCCACTTTTAAAGATTTTACCACCTACCAGTAGCACCAAGCTGAGGACCCAGTCTTTAACACATGGACTTCCAGGCAACATTAAAAATCCAGACTATACATAGGGCTCTGTGTCTCTACTTTCAAGGTCCAGATCAGGGTTCCCTCTGGCCACTCAGGTGGAAGCCTCTCCTTCCATTCAGCTCATCCAGCTCCCTCCCAGGTATGGAGGGCAGGGTTTGTCCCCCAAGAGCTTCGAATGGCATCTAAGTGGCCATGGCTTGGAGGAGCCAGACAGGAGGCTGCACCAGGCGTACATCTGATGAGGAAAATGGGTGTTCAGCGCAGGAGATGCTAGAAATGGGCTCTAATCATCGCTAACCATGGAGACTCACACACAAAGGCTTTGACTCACACAGCTCCAGGGCCAGCTCCCTGGTTTCCCTCTGTGGAAGTGGAGGGTCCGGTGGTGCTCAGGGCTCCTGCTGCTATCTGCTGTTGAGCTGAGGAGAGCATGGGGCAAGACTGTGCAAGGCTGTTCCTGTCACCCCAGGCTCCGCCTGGGGCAGTGTGAGCACTGCAGCCACATCTTTCCTGGAAGCCTCCATCTATGACTTGAAGACTACACCTCATGAAGGTAGGAGACCCCTCCTTCTAGAACCTCTTTACTCTCCACACATCCTTGACTTCAAGGACTGACAGGTCACCTTGTCATAGAGGTCCTCTCTTCCAGTGGCCATGGGCGTGTGCTGCTGAGACTGCTCTGCAAGAGTGCCTGCTGCAGAGTGTAGGGAGCATACCACCAATAGCCACATCTCCATGATCCACCTGTTTTCCCCAAGGTCATGGTTGCCACTGCACATGTGGCAGTGATACTGAAGTCAGCCATTTCTGCATCACAAGGGACTCCCTGCTAGGCGGTCTCTACTCTGGAGCTCTCTCTAGCCACCCAGCTTTCTCAGAGCCCCTGTAGCCCTGGCCTATGGCTCTTCTTACCTGACCACCCTTCCACCTTCCTGTGCATCACAGGCATCAGATTTGCACCATGGCTCCCTATATCTGCTCCTGTACCCTCTTCCTGTGATCTTCCATGCAGCATGACCCAATCTCTTGCACATCTAATGCTGTCTGCACACACTTTTCTTCATTGTGTTTCCCTTGTCAGATCTTGGGGATGGTTATGGAGATCCGAGGATGTTCAGCACCTCTGCCTCTCTTCCTGCCCCGGTCTTCCAAGCCACCCAGCCTAAGGTGCTCTGTGCAGATAAGCAGGCCAGGAAGATTCAGTCCTTCTTTGCATCTTTCCCTTCAGACTTCCAGGATCCTGGTCTTCTAAGAGCCATGTGTCTGGCTCTGCTGGATCAGAGTTTATTTTCTTTATTAGTGGACACTGCAAAGGACAGCACTACTGGAAAAGCTCAGAGAAAATCCCAAAGTCCTCCTCAGCCCAGCAACACTGCTTTGAGCCATTCTCCAGACACAGGAAGAATTGACAGCCCAAGAAGAGCTCAGTGTCCAGAGGCAGCTCAGGGCGATCTGTGAACTGGCCAAAGCTGAGAGTAGGAGGTGCAGGCTTGGGTTCTGGGAGATACAGCTTGGAGCAGACTGCACAGGAGTGACTCTGAGGGCTGGGCTCAGTCCAGTGAGCCAGGGCCCAAAATGGGCTCCCCAGACAGGTGGAGAGAACCCCAGCTCCCTCAGCTTTCTCTGCCCCCTCCCCCATCCCCCCTCTGCCCAGCGAGCCCTGAGTCCACCCTTGCTCAGCCTGTTTCCTTGCCCTTCAAGACCCAGCTCCATGTCTCCCCAGGAAACTCACAAACATACTGAGCACTGGCCTTTCCTGCCCTGTCCTGCAGAGTTCAGCAGAGCCAGTAGTGGGCTGGTCCTCCCCAAATCCAGGCCACACACCTGGGCCTTCTGACCATTGCTCAGGGCCCACGCCCACCCGCGCTCAGTTCTCCCCAAAGCATGGCATCCCAGCCGGACCGGGTCAGAGGTTTCTGTGCCTGTGGGTGGCCAGAGGGCCTTCCGGAGGGGTAGGGGAGGGTGACAGGGAGGCTGCTGGATCTAGAGCTTCCTGTGCAACTCAGCTTGTTGCTGTGTTCCTGAGCGCACAACTTAAGCTCCCTGAACCTCAGGCTCTTCATCTATGAAACAGAGATAATAATAGCATTATCCTAAAAGGCAGTACAATTGTGAAGTGAGTTAATCTACCGAACATTCTTCAAACAACCGCTGGGACAGGGTAGGCCAAGCCCAACAGGACTAGCAGATAGCTGCCTCCGGTGTTGCCCCAGGTTAAGGCTGGAATCTAGGCCTGAATGACAGGGCTTTGGGACAGCAGCTTGGACAGCTTCGTTCTGTGGGAAAAGCCAGTCAAAGTGCGAGCGGGGCTGTGCTCCTCCAGCCCTGGGAGCGAGGCAGCACCAGGTGGACGGACACAGCAGCTGCCCCAGTGTTCGGCTCCAGCTTCCTTTCCCACTGTTGTGAGTCTTTATCAGGTCTTTTCAAAATCCCTGGCTGTCAGCTCGGTGGCAGGTTTATCTGTGCAGCCTGTACATTCGCAGGCCACTCCCAGACTCCTAGGGCAGCATGTGTCTGACTCCTGGCTTTCCAGCCTGTCTGTGGAATTCTCCCACTGGCCTCCTCCCTCCCCTCCTTCTCCAGCACTGGTGCCTGGAGCTGGCCAAGCCAGAGTTGTCCCAAATGATTGCAAAGGCTAAGGGAGGAGGCCACCTGGGGAGCAGAGGGGCTGCAAACACTGGCCTTTCCCCATGTTCCCCTAGGGCAGCACCTGCTCCACATCTCGCAAGGCTTGCTGATGGCAAAGCACAGAATCAGGTACTCTGGGGTCCACAGGATGAACACCAAGACCTCCCAATGGGAGAAATAAATGTGTATGCTGGTCCCTCAGACTAGGAGATCCCAGTATATCTGGGCCCAGGGGAGGTGGGATCTCCCTTTCCAGACCATTGGCTACAAGGACAAGCCCAGGACGTGGGTAGGGGCCCCACAGGGGCAGGTTTAAACCCCCTGTGGTCACTCCCCGAGGGGGATGGTGGGAGTAGGCGATTGTGGAGGAAGGACAGAAGAGCACCCATTGGCCGGGAGCCAGGGGCGGGGGGCTCTCATTTGAATCCTGGCTCAGGTCCTGACTCGCTTGGCCTACACTATCAGCCCCACAGACACCTTCTACACCCAAGATGCTCCATTCTGGGTTCCTGAGGTGAACCCAGAGGCACATGTGAGTACTGAGCACTTGGAACCTGACGACCATGACTAAGGGAGGGAACCTTAGGTTTTAGATCATTTTAGTTGGATGTTTGCAACCACACATGTGGCAACCACGTTGGGAAGCCCGAGTCTGGCCATCTGGTGTCCAGGGACCCTTGGTCTCTACCCCAGCCATGAAGGGGAAAGCGGCGCCCACAGCATTGGGTTATCACAGAGATGGACGAGTTGGTTTACCTGAAGTTCTTGGGACATCATGGAAAACCCAATAAATATCCTTTCTACTGCGCCATGGTTATGTAAAGCTGTGGGGTGTTTACAGGCAAAGTGGGAAGGTGGTGATGAAAACAGCCAAACCAGAGAGATTTTCTACTGCTACCTCCATGTTGGCAGGGGTGGGGAATCACACAGTGGTTGGCAAAACTTGGAAATATTTTTTTAGATGATTCACAAATTATCATTATTTTGCTACCTCCATCTGTTTCCCATCAGAAAAGCCTTAAAATGCAAAAAGGGCTGTTTACTGGAATTTGGGGACTCTGTGGGAGGAGGATGTGTCTACTCCGTAGCCAGCCTGGGGAGGCGACTCCGAGAGCTGCCAGGGGCAAGGCAGGGCCTGAGGTGAGAGAGGTGGTCAGAGTCTTTGCTCGGTGGCGGGAATGGAGTGCTGGAGGGAGGGCTCAGGTCAAACAAGAGGAATGGGAGCCTCTCCAGGACAGGCAGACAGAACGACCATGCTTCCTGGGGCTTTCTGATGTGTTCACAGGTGCTGTTTTCATGGGACCACAGCATTAAGCAAAGCACAGGGTCCACAGTTCTAAGGGAGAGGGAGGTGGCCAGGAGAGTCAGACGCAGGCGGTGCTGAGCTGGAATCCAGGGTGTCTGACAGGGACTTGGCTTCTTCCCCACTTCTCTTTCCCTCCCTAGGCACCCAGGGCCCAAAGTAGCCCTGCCACTCTTGTTTCAGCCACAAGGGGCCTCAGAGGCAGAAGGTCGATTGGTAGATCCCAGACAGGAGGAGCAGTTCAGTGTCAACATCCATAGCAGGACCCAGACACGCCCTGCTAGGACCTCCTCAGGCTCCAGGCCACAGTGGGCACCTGTGAGGACCTGCTCAGAGTCAGATCTCCTCTCCAGGCATGGGGCACCCAGCCCAGGCTCAGGACTCAAAAGATCTCCCCAGTCCCCCTCTCTACCTCAACATAGGCAAGGGCTCAGGTTGGGCTTTTCTGACATTCAGGCACCACAGACACTGCCCAGAGCCACGGGCAGTGACATCAACCCAAACCACTTGAGTGCCACCCGTGACAGCCAGAAGACTCCACAATGCACTCTTGGCTGACACACAAGTCATCCCAAAGACCTAAAGGGTCCAACAATCACTGAGAACTCACTCGTCTTAGTGCCCACCAGGCTCCTGGCCTTCAGTGACCTCCTCGTGCACTGGCCTGTGGCTTCCTCGTCTTTCTGCAGCCCCGTGAGCTCCCATGTTCCCCACTCCAGCTGCTTTGGTGCTCCTCTTGGTGAGGCTCCCTGCTCCCCGGAGAGGGTCTCCACATCACGCTCTTCCCCGTAGCCCTTCTGTCCCTCCACTTCCCTCCAGCTCCTGGCTCAGCAACTGATTCCTCCAGGAAGGCTCCCACGCTGGCCCTGACTCTGCCAGGGCCCTCGTCCTTGCTCCGGGCACCTCCACTCTTCCGCTTTCCCTGCAGTTATCACAGTGGGAGTTTTGTTTTTATGGGAGTGGTTCCTTGATGGATGTGTGTTTTCCCTGCTGAACTGCAGCTTCCCTGAGGGCAGAGGAGGCGTCCATCTTGCTCACCACAGCATCCGAGGCCTGGCACTTGGCCTGGCACATCTGACACATGCTCTTTAACCACTTGCTGAGTGACTTCTGTGTGATCCTGTAGAGGAAGCTTGGGGGAAGCTACCCAGACTGGGGCAGAGGAAGGGCATGGTGCATGCATTCGAAGAGTTGCCACCCACTCCTTGACGCATGAAGGCAGGCAGGAAAATAACCACAGGCCCACACAGCCCTCATGTGTTGGTCAGTAAAGATGGTAGAAAGAGAGGTGGGGATTTAGCTCAGCGGTTCTGCCGCCTGCCTCGAAAGCGGAAGGTCTTGAGTTCAATCCCCGTACAAAAAAAAAAAAAAAAGATGGTAGAGTTTGCTTCTCTCCCTCTAAACACCCTATACCTGCATGTCCCAAAAGAGCAGAAATGATAAGCTAAGAAATTCACAAGGTTCAACAACTGCCCACCAGCCACGTCCTATCATTAAGCCTAGCTGCCGTATTATTGCATCTAATACTTCTAATAATTACAGTTAATAATTAATAATTACAGTTTATTGGGAACTTACTATGTACCAGCAAGTATTTGAGTACACACATGAACCTCTTCAATCTCCACAATTGCCCCATGAAGTAGTTATGATCATATCTCCCTTTTACAGATGAGGAAACTGAGGTACAGAGGTTTTTTTAATTGCTTACGGTCTCATAGCTAATAACTGGCATTTCTGGGATTCCGGTCATGGATGCCTGGTTCTGCGGCCTGAGTTCTTTACACTTTGTTTGCCATTCTGCTTTTCCCAGACAAAAACAGAAGCAAAACTGTCCTCTTCAGTGTCTTTGTGTAATATGCCCAACGCGGGGCCCATCCAGCAAGTGAGCAGAAGCGCAGTGCCCCGCGCACAGAGCTTTGCTGCGTGGTGAGCTGCTCCAGAGCTGCCATGCACATTGCTGTACCCCTCCTTCACGTGACAGCCCTTGTGATGAAGTTGGCAGGAGCTCAGAGCCAAGGGAACGTGCCCCTCTTCGTCTGTGGTCTCCTTTCTTTTATTGGGTAAGGATAGGTAAATAATGTGTTAATTTTCTTTCTCTGCTTTGGCTACCCGGAATTTCATAGATAAACAGCATGGCTTATTTCCTGAGCTTCCGCTAACCCCAGTCTCCCTCCACATTTGCTGAATTTATTCTCCTATGTCTTTTACACTTAAATATGTTCCACCCCCACTATACACACACTGTTGTCAAAGTCATTCAGACTTGTGCTTAGGGTGAGCTATTCCAATGCCTTTCTCAAACAGGGGTTCAGACATTGTCATTTTAAACTGCCGCCTCTCTTGCTTTGTCAAGGACAAGCATGTGATCATCCCGGCCTCCACCTGCACGCTGCCACGGCCCTCTGCTTCTCTCTAGACACACTCATCAAGATGCCTTCTCCCCAGCCATTGCAACACTACGGCCTTCCCCTGCAGACTTCCAGTTCTGGACGAGCACCCTGGGACCACAGCTGTGGCGTTTGTGGACTGTCTTAGTCATGTGATAGCTGAGAACAGAATAAAGGTATTAAATGCCATCACCATTTTCCACCATTTTATAAGTGTGCCCTCACATTCCTTCTCGAGCACATCTCAGTCAGCTAAAAGATCACATTGAGTTTTAGTTCCTGTAGGTTTATTTGATATTTGGAGCACACGGGATGGCTTTCTCAACTCTGAGTCTGCCTCTCATCCCAAAGTGCTCTGCTTCGGTAGCACGTGGTAACCCAGTGTCCAGTCCTGGTGCCCCTTTCTGTGGTGGCACAGCCTGGTGCTCCCCCGGGGAGCAGCTCTTCCTCCGTGTGATGCAGTCTAGGATGTCCAGTAGTGCTTCTGTCCTGGCCACAGCACAGTCAGATGCCCTCCCTGGAGGTGACTTGTAAGCACAGTGTCCCCGGACCAAGCACAGTTCCTAAAGACAGCAGTGTTCTCGGGGCGGCACCCATGATCTCCTGCTACCCTGGACCTGGAGGCTGCCCTGCTCCTTGTCCTTCTGCTTCTCTGCCCTCCCAATCCTAGTCTAGCCCCAAGATGAATCCCAATCATTCCTGTTTTGCCTCTCATAGGTTGAATTCTGTGGCTCACAACACAAGCACCTTAATTGATACACAATGTCTTCCATTACAAATAATCGACCTAGATTATTGGTCTAGAGATGCATGTAGATGTAAGAAGCAAACTCCTTCCATGGGATTGTAGGGTATTTTGTTACACATCATTATTCTGGTCATAGCTGACTGATACAGATTTGTCAAAACTTCTGTTTACTCTCAGTCTGGAAGTGTTCAGAGCCATCATGGCTGGAAAGTGGGTGCAGGCCTACCTGCCACTTTGACCTGGTTGGGGGCACAGGCTCTGCAGGGCAGCACCTGGAACTCTTCTGCTTGGTACATGGAGTAGTCAGTGCTGGCGACCACAAGGGTGTCTCCAGGCCTCCAGGACCGCACATTATCCTCCAGAGTCAGGACAGTGCTGTTCACGTTGGTGTCGATGGTGACTGTGAGCTTGGGCCTCACTGTAACCAAAACAGGAAGGACTGAGACACAGCCCTTTGCTTGGCAAACTCCTGGCTGTCCACATCTTCCTTTCTCCCTCCTGAATAAGCAAATGCCAGGTTTGCCTCTCCAAACCCCAAATCACCAGCTCCCTCCATCTGTCTTGGTGCAAGGTTTTGAAGTCAACAAAAACCCAACCAGAGAAGAGCCATTCATTAGCTCTGGGGAGGGAATTTTCCACTAACTTCTTAGAGGAGTTAAATGTGGCTGCCTTACCACACCCACTTTGCTCAAGATGTAAAACAAATATAGTTCCTCTCAACTGTTATTTACAGGAACTGTAAGCCTCTCCCCTGCAGAAGTCCTGACCCTAATGACCATCCTCTAGACATGGCCACGTCCTCCTAGAGCAAACCAACCACTCCCCCTCCCTTCTAACCAGCACCTTGGCTCTGGGTTTGAAATCACAGCACCCAGAGAGGCAAATAATGGTGCATCTGTGCTGGAGGGTGTGGGGAGTCTGTGCTGTCCACCTGTACCCTGCTGTCCTGGAGCCAGGGCCTTCCCCTTCCTGAAAGGCCTGTGGGGAGGGTGGAGCTGAGCGGACAGCTCCGAAGCCCCTCCCACTGCCCTGTGTCACACAAGTGTGCCATCCACCTTGGGCACAGCAGGAGCACTGTCACTGCAATGCCTGGCAGCAGACCTGTCACCCACACCCACACCCACACCGTGCAGGGAAGAGGGCTGCTCACCAGGCTTCCCGCAGAGGAAGCGCACACGATAGCTCTGACAGGCTCGGCCCTGGTTGTAGCAGGCGAACTTATAATCCTGGCCCCTTTTGTAGACAACCTCAGTGCTGAGGTTGACTCCGTCCATTGTAGTGGCCTGGAAGAGGCACAGAAATCACAGAGCAAAGTCATTTTTCTCATCACAGAGAAAGAAGGTGATGATTAATGTTCTCGTTCTATACTTAAAAGGCTAAAATTGTCTTTGCTGCAAAACTATTTACAATAGGCCAAGGTGATCATCCCAGGTGCCCACAGGAGTTTTGCTATCCGAGAGCAGCATGATGTCTCAGAATGGACAAAGGCCTTTCCCAGGTCCTGCAGAGCCCCATATCCACACAGGGGCTTTTCACCGAGTACCCTGCAGTGGGTGCTCAGAATCTAGCCTGGCTACCACCACCACCATGCACCAGGTATAATTTCATCAGCTGAGGACTCACTGTGCTTGGTCCTGTGGTACCCAGACAGGCTACCAAATCACACGGGAGGCTTCTAAAGACCGAAGGCCCAGGCTCCATCCTCAGATGCTCAGGTTCAGTTATGAGCTTCCAGGTGTTTAGAAGCTGCCCTGGTGATTCTAGTGGACTGTGAAGTTGGAGGAACACTGTTGGGGTTCAGGACCCAAGTGTTTACATACACCCCATTTCATCCTCACAGCAAAATCAAGAGGCTATTATTGGTGCCACCAATGAGGAAGATGACAGGTAGAGAGGTGGAGTGAAAAAGCCAGTAAGTGACAGAGCACAACCTGAACCCAGTTGAACCTAACTGCAAGGCTGAGGCTTCTGAGCCTCTCCCCACTGCACCTTCAAACCCCTCATCCTGCTGTCCATTGTTCAAAGGCCAGTCCCTGCCCATGGCAGAGGTACTGAGGGACAAGAGCAGGGTTTTGCCTGTCTCCCTGGCCCCAGGGCCTGGCACAGAGTAGGTCTCAGTCAATGAGGGCTGATGAGCAAGAAGCTATGCGGCCAGGTGGGGCATCTAGGAAACAGACTCACAGGAAGGCAGGACCCTGCGAGCCAGATCACACCTGCCAAGTGTGTCTGCCTCAAGACCAAGCTTGCCATTCAGAGACGCAAGTTACAGCAAGGCCACAGTTGCTGTCATCTTTGGCACAGAAACCAAAGGGACCAGGGTTGAGGGATAGAGGGGAAAGTAAAGCTAATCTTTAAAAAGAGAGGCAGACAATGTTTTTTGGGAAACACTGTTTAGACCCAGCAAATATTTTGTCTTGAGGATCATGCAGCTGTGTGTGGTGAAATTTATAGCTAAAATTGAGGCCTTTCTTGCAAGCAACACACTCAAACCAATTATCATGGGGCGTCTCCACAGAGTCAGGGGCAAGGCTGTAATCAGGCTTTTAGAGGAAACCACTAAGGCTCCACTGGGATCAGACCCAAGCTCAAGGCCATCTGACCCCCTGACCCCGACATGGTCTTTAGCAGACCCTAACATATGGAGAACCTGGCCTGAAACGTTGCCAGGGAAGCTGGATGTTTTCTAAGGTACAACAACACTTTCAAGGGAACAATTCTGCTTTTCTTTTTTCTCTACCTGAAGAACAACCCTAGTGTTGGACAAGAAGAAGAAAAAAGGATCTGTTATGAGCCAGGAGTGGTGGCACATGCCCGTGATCCCAGCACTCGAGAGGCTGAGGTAGGAGAATCACTGTGAGTTTGAGGGCTGCATAGTCAGTACAAGGTTAGTCTGAATCTCATAGTGAGACACTGTCTCAGAAAACCAAAACAAACAAACAAACAAAAAGGGATCTATCACCATTTAGTGAAATGGATCTCCACCTTAAGTGGACATAAGTTTATTGTTATTCATGCTTATAATAGTAAAACAATTAAAATTATTATAGGGCTGGAGATTTAGCTCAGTGGTTCCGTCGCCTGCCTTGCAAGCGCAAGGTCCCAAGTTCCATCCTCAGTATCCCCCCACAAAAAATTATTATAATAAACAATCAATAAAACCAATTTCAAATCAAGAGCACTCCCCATGGCTCTGGTACTTCGTGAACTGTCGCATTATTTCACAGAAGGCTCTCATGAGGGAATAATTATTATCCCCCATTTTTGCATGTGAAAAAACTGAGGCACAAAGTTAAAGAATAAGGCTAGGATTGTGAGCAAGTCATCTAGGGCACCACATTTAAGGCAACACTCCCTCCCAGGATCATGCAAATGCAGAATGGGCACCTGAGAGGCAGTACCCCCTTAAACACAGCACCTGGAGGGCGGGGTCTGAAGCTCCAGGTGAGGAGAGGTGACCTCTGCAAACTCAGTCTCTCTGGCTTCCAGACCCATTCTTCTGACCACTAGCTTAACCTCCAGCCCCTGCACCACTACTGTGGGGAAACAAAAGGCACCTGAGGTGCCCACCCCATCCCAAGAGTCCATCCTTGGCTGGGAGGCAAGGGGGTCTTCAGCCAAGGAGAACCAAAAGAAGGGCAAAGACCTGGAAAGAGTGGTTGTGTTTTTATTTTGTTTTGGGGTGTATTTTTTTTTTTTTTTTGCAGAAACATGAGATATCAGATCTTGGAAAGGTTTCCTTGAAGTCATGTGGGCCAGACCAGCTGCTTCAGGCTGCCTGCTCTGAGGCCCTGACACCCCTCCCCAGAGGGTCTGAGTGCTGTGCCCACAGGTGTCCCAGTGACTCGCTGTCTGTATAACAGGGCTCAAGGCCCTGGGGCAAGCACAGTGTGAAGTAAGTGTGGCATAGTCCTGGGCAGAGGGGAGGGAGGACAAGCTGGTTTCCCAGAGGGGCCGGAGCCGGCACGGGAAGTCCGTTTCCCCTCCACCTTGCCTATGGGGTAGTTAGCTAGAGCACTGCTTCTGGCCAGTGTCACCTCCAGTGAGCAAGAGCCAGAACAGGGCTGGCTTCCCTTCCCCAACCTTGGGGCTGACCAGGCCAGGAGTACACTGTACATTGCCACTTTTACCCACTGTGAGTGAGAGGCGATGCTCTGGCTACTGGGTCCTGGGGACTACAGATCACCAGTGAGGAGCTGACATCCAGGCAGTACTTCCTCCTTGGCTCTAGAGATGGCCTCAGGCTGTTTGTTAGGTGACTGCCTTCAACAGGCTTTTGCAGAGACAAAACAAAGATCCCATCATGGAATTGGGAACTTTGAATTAATGAGGGGCTACAATGCTGGGCAGAATATTTTCATAGAATGAAGCCACTCACTTTGGGAAAGCTGGTCCAAGCCTCGGGTATGGGGAAAACTATTGCTTGGTTTTTTATTCTCCTTGGACCTCAAATGGTTGAGAACTTGAACACAGGGACGCTTTGTCAGGGATGCTCTTTTTGGGGGGAGAAATTGTGACATGGCTGCGCACAGGGTGACAGGGTGTGATGTGGGTCACCAAGGAAGTCTGGTGTGTGTGCTCTCAGCTAAGGTTTAACAAAGCTCTGGGTCCCATGTGTGGGCTGGGAGCAGAGCAAAGGCTGGAGTAGAAGGCCCCAGGAAAGCTGTTCACCTGCTGCACAGAAGTCACCTTTGATCAGCAGTGTCCTGGAGTTAGGCAGCTGGTAGAGAAAACTCCAGCAGGGATCCACCAGACCAGAAAAGCATTCCTAAAGGATTTCCAGAAATATCTGGAGAGGGGAGCTGGTAAGGAACTAAATATCCTGTGGTCCAGGGCATCGAAGAGATAAGATTATGGCTATTTCAGAATTAAGACTGGAATGTTCAAGGCTGCAGGAGAAAAGTTCAATTAAATCTAGGAAGTCTGTGCTTTGGGAGAGTGAGTGGTGTTTGATCCTTTTGGACCCAAGAAGAGCCTGCAACTTGCAACCTAATCTGGGCAAATCCTTCTTCATAACCATGGAGCCATGGGAAAGGAAGAGTTTGAGCCAAGCGATGAGCAGGGCTTCCTTGGCCTTCATTCAGTGTAGGATGGAGCCCTGGCCAAGATTCCTCATCTTGCTTCAGTGCAAGTGGAGGTGAAAGAGCAGCCTGGGACAGTGTGGCAGGATCAGGGCACAGTCAGACCACCTGGTGAGGTGACCTGGAGGTGTTGGCAAACGTCGGTCACTGCTCTTGCCCCTTGGTGTACCCGGGGAACTCCCAGGATTTCCCCACTAGTACCAGAGTCTGCCCATGCTCAGGTCCTTTGTATCAAGGGCATGGAATTAAAATATCACCTACACACATCCTCCTGTGTGTTCAGTCATCCTCAGATAACTTACAATCCCTCACACTCTGTAAAGCTGTGTAGTTGATAAACTGTACTGTTCAGGGCATAATGACAAGAAGGAAAAATCTATACATGTTCGGTACAGATGCAATTTTTTCCCAAATATTTTTGCTCCCTGGGTGGCTGAACCCTTGTTTGTGAGGCCTGCAGGCTCAGAGAGCCAACTGTGTTTTTTTTTTTTTTACTGAAAGAGGATAAAATGGACAGGACTCATCTTTCTCAAATGACTTCTAATTCTAGATCAAGTATTAAAATGGCCTCAAAACTTGCTTTGGTACAAGACCTGGTGTAAGGAAATAAACCCCATTTACTTAGCCCACGTCCCTTGGCTTTCCTGCTATCTGAACAGCCCCAGTTTCTGCCTCCTAAGCTGCTGAATTTCGAGTGTCACTCCTGATGGAGACACCTGTGAAGGTTGAGCTGTCCTTGGGACAGAATGAACTCCAGGTGAGGATCCTGAGCAACATACGGTCTGTTCTTTGAATGCTTTTATTTCACTCTATAGAGAACATGGCTGTGCTCATTTTCTCCCTGGGCTGGGCTCAGCCTGCACCCCAAATGCTAGCCACAGTATGTGAGCTCAGGGGCCCAAAGAAAGCCAGTCAAGAAGTGAGGTGGGCAGGCTAAGTCAACCCTGGTCTGGGCCCTGTCGGCTGCAGCTGCAGTAGCAGGTGAAGGAGAAGGAGCAGACCCAGGAAAGAACCGAGTCTTAGCTTTGGGCAGCAATGAGCCTCTGCCTCGGTCTCTAAGGAGGGAATGGAACTCTCTGATTCATCTGCATCACAGGGAGGAGGGCCAGGAGAGTCACACTGCATAGGTGACAAGGCATTTTTCAGTCTATAGCATCTCCTTCATAATAAAGCCTCCCTAACGATTGATCACTGGGAATTTGGTACCTGTATGTCAAGGGGGCGGTTGCAGATTTTTCCTGGGTAAGCTACCCGGAGGTCTGAAATTTTCTCCCCACCTTTAGTCTGAGACACTTTATCATGGTTGAACCACTCCGTCCACTCCACATCTAGGCAGAAAGCAAAGACAGGATCAGATGTCTGTCCATGGTTGCAGCAGCAGGGGTAAATGTGCTTCTAAATAACCTGCCAAGTCTCCTATCTTGTCTGCCTTTCCATTAAAAACACTTCTTGTTGGGCCAGGGATTTAGTTCAGTGGTTCTGGCTCCTGCCTCACAAGCACAAGGTCCCAAGTTTGATCCCTGGTACCAAAACAAAAAACAAAACAAAACAAAAAACCACTTCTGTTGACTTTCTTTTTTCATTAAGCAATATATAGTTCTTGTTATTGCAAAACCAAATAAACACAAAGGAGAAAACCTATCTGTAAGCTCATTATCCAAGCACTACTGCTAGACTTGCTGCTTTCTGCACACCATCGGAGGCTCTGTGATGGGCAGGTTCTGTCCAGGTCTGTGTCCTGGTCAGTGCCATTGCCTGCCATGTAGCAAATGGCATTCTGTCAACTAAACTGAATGCCATGGACCGTTACAGACATGAAACTCCAACCTTAACCATCCTTTTGGCCTATTCTCCAGTGTGGTTTGATTAATTAAAGACAGTCTGCAGTTGCAAATTTCTAGTTGAGTCTGTAACCTATTTCTGCAAGGAAAACCCTTGTTCTGCATAGCCCATGGTTCCTGGCCTTCATCACCCTGTGGGTCTTGGGATGTCCACAGCTTCTTACCTTGGACCCACTCACTGGATGAGGAGACATTGAAGTACTCTCCATGCTCTGTCCGGAAGAGTTTGAATACCCGGGCAGTCGCAGAGCCTCGGTGTCCTGTCAGAGAATCGACCAGGAAGACCCAGATTCAAATGGTGGGGTTCCAAGACAGGGAAACCTCTACGCCCACGGGCCAGCAGCCATTTCTTTAAAAAGAAGCTTTTTCCATTAATCAGGGCATTCTTTTCACTTGGAATGTGGATTATTATTCATTCTTTTGTTTCTGTTCTGAAAGGTCAGACACAAGTCCTAATAAACCCAGGTTTGGAGCCCACCTTTCTTCATAGTCTGACTCCCTCCCTGGGTTGCCTCCATCAGTGCTCCCCACAGCTGGACAGAGGGGACCACCACCATGTGTCCTAAGCCATCTCCAGGTCTGACAAGCTCAACATCTTGGCCCTGCTGCCTCCCCTTCAGCTCCTATCTTTTCTGAGCCACAACTTTGTTTTAGAATAAGTCAATGAAGACTTCTCTGGAAATGTACAAGTTATCATGTATGATTGACCTGTGGTCAGCATGGACCATTGCCACTTCCAAGTAACATGGCCAGGTCAGTGCTGGTCACTCTACTGGGCTGCCGTGCTGAGGGAAAGACCTGGGCTCAGAAAGACTCAGGGCCTCTTGGGTAGAAACACACTGGAGGGACCCAGGGCTCACACTAACTATAGATTACCATGATATTCAATGTGGTCTTCCACCGAAGAAGAGGGATTTCCCTTCACAGTGAGAAAACTCCAAGGATGTCTGAAAGTAACAAAAAGCAAAGTTCTTCCAGCGTCTGAACATGTCCTGGGGGCAGAGCTGGACTCGGGTCCATGGCTGGGCCTCCTCCCTCCAGCTGGACTTTCCCATTGACCAATGGGGCTTCCCTGCCCCCTAAGTCAGCTGTCTTTCTTTGCAAGCACCGTTTGGGTCTCCTCACTACCCGGTTAGCCTAGTGCCTCTAATCATGATTCTCTTCACCTCCAGGCTGTCAGTAGACTAGGTATGAATCAAAAATAAATAAACACTCAACAGCCCAAATGCACCACCCACCAAGCTGGGTGACGTCCTGCAGCAAGAGCTGAGGACCTTAGGAAAGTTTGTTCCAAGGGAGGAGCTGACTTCTGTCCTGCCCACCTCCCCTAAGAGTGGAGCTCAAGGAAAACAACACAGGCTAATGGGACAGACTGGACACCTAGCCATCAGCCTCAGGCCTTGGAAAGGCAAAAGGCAATCTCTTCCTCACAAACAGAGTGAGAAGGAGAAAAAGAAGGCTGCATTTTGGTAAGCAAAACGTCACGCTTTCCTCCATCAGGGCTCAGGTCTGGGGAGGGGTGGCTTCCTAGTCCTCTTTATCATCCCCATGGGCCTAACTAACTGAAGGGGCTCAGGACACCCCGCCCCAGTACAGTTAAAGCATTAAATGCTCCAGTCTGAGAAACAGCAGCAAGGAACAACCTCTGACCTTCCTCACCCTGCTTCCCGGAAGCAGGTCACAGCCCCTCACAGCAGAGGTGCCCTCCCTGTTCCCAGAAGAAAGGAGCATCCCTACCCCCGAAGACAGGGGGATGCCACAGGGAGAAGGCCAAGAAGACCCGAAGCTCGCCACGCTCTGCCCAGCACATTCTCCCCACCCTTCCTCAAACTTCGGACAAAAGCACCCAGGCTTAGCCCTTTCTTTTCCGAAGTCTTGTCAAACTCACTGCGTTAAAGACACCATTCAGTCCTTTCTTTCCAATCAGTTTGTTTGTCACAGGGGCCTCAGTCAAGAGCTTAGATGGGAAGAAGGAAAGACATTTCCCCCTTCTATCTCTGTAGGCCATTTAGGTGCCGGACAGCTTTAGTCATTTTTGTTCAGATCTCTTGCCTTGGAAAGTAGGTCATTGCTGAGTGGCGTTTAACAAGACCGAGGACTCAGCCCTGGCACTCTCTCCCTTCAATCTTTCATCGATCCCCATGGCCAGTGCACCCTCCCACGTTCTCCCAGTCTCACCTCTCAGTCCTCACCCTGCTCCATACCGTCCAGCTGCCTGGTCTGTCCCTCCTCTTCTGGACAGCCACACTTCCTCCTGGGCCTCCCTGTGGGGGCCTGCCTGGCCTCACGCTCACCCCCGAGAGTCTACACTAGATCCCACATGTGCTCTGTCTTGCTCTCCAATGTGCCACCACCAGTCCCCACCAGCTTCTGCCCTCTCATGAGAGCTCGCACACCTGATCCAGCCCAGTGCCTCCCACCAGCCTCTGCTCCATAACCATCTCCTGAGTAAATGGACCAAGGACAGAGTCAAGTCTTAGTGCTCCTACTGACTGTAGATTTCTTGTGCTCTTCATCCAAAGTGTGTCTCCACACAGAGCAGGGGCAAAGTGTGTAATCCCTACCTGGCTTACCCATGTGGCTGGCTATGGTCAAACACAGCAAGCACCTGTGGCTCTCATTTATAAGGAGAAAGTAGTCGCTGCCATTTACAGAGTGCTTATTCTGTGCCAGACAGGATGACTGGTATTTTGCTTATATCATCACATGAGATTCTCCTAAGGGTCTTGAGATAGCCCATTTGACACGTGTAGGGTCTATGCAGCAAGTTGCTGAATCACTTACCTGCAGTCTTGCCTTGGAGGAGGAGCAGTTTAGACCCACATCTAGGCCATCAGATGCCAGACTTTGGCCTTAGCCATTGCTGTCTTCTGCTGAGGCCCCAAACAACCAGTCCCTTGTGGTTTTATCTCTCATTGCAAATTAAGAAACTAGTGTTTGGTTTATAAGACAAGGACTTGGAAGTGCTTAGGGCTTGCTAACAAAAGAGTCTTGCCATGCCAAGATAGCATTGTCATCTTTGGCTGCGTGAGTTTCCTGCCAAGTCCTCTTCCAGAAGGAGCAGCCTTGAGCTGTCAGAGGACGCACCCTCGAAGCCAAGCACCTCCCTCTCCAAGGGAGCCTCTGCCCAGCTAGTAAAGTCACTGTGCCCTGAGACTAGAAAGGGCTTTGACCTGCTCCCATCTTGCCCTACACCTGGGAAGCCAACAGGAGGGGCATCACAGGCTCCCAACAGCTATGGGAGAGGTAAGCTCGACTTTCAACTGGCCTGAGCCCAGATTCCACAGGATAAAGAGGTGTAGTTACTACTGCAGGGCAAACAGCCTCCCCTCAGTGCCAACCTGCGTGCACCAAAGTCAGTCATGATGCTACAGTTTGAAACAAATAAAGCCCACACTGGAGCATATCAAAAGCCCTCTTTTCCTTGGATGTTTGGCTGAGCAGAGATACTTTGCATAATCCTTTAAAAAATTGCCTGCCAATCCCCAAGGCATGGCATGAGTCTTTTGCCAAGAAAGGAAAACTTGAACATTAGCTGTACATCCCAGAGCATGGCTCTCACACACAGCACACTCAAAGCTTTGTGGTTGACTGACTGAATGAATCCATATAAACAGAGACCTTTTGGGTTTAAGAGTGGGCTGTACTTGTTTAAAAGAAAAAGGCTCCCTTTAAGCACAAGCCCCAAGATGTCCAGTGCAGACAGGCAATGTGCCTGGATCCTGGGTCACCATTTAAGAGAAAGGTTAGTTCTGGGTGGCACCCAGTGCAGAGGCAGAGGGAAGGATGGCTGTACCTAAATCCAAGGTGCAGGAAGTGTTTGCTCCCTAGCTTGGTCATAGCTTTCCGGGCCAGGTCATCCAGGTTTCGGGAGCCTTCATCATTCACCGCCACAGAAAGGATTCTGCCATCAGGAACCTCATTCAAATACTGGACCAGACGCTCACTCTCTTTCTTGGATCTGTAAGTGTCAAATCTGAAAAGGGGCACAGAAAGAGAGAGAGAGAGAGAGAGAGAGAGAGAGAGAGAGAGAGAGAGAGGCTTTGGGTAGTCTCAATAGCAGCCCCAAAGTGATCTAAACAGGGATCTGTGTTGCAAAACTAATATGCCATACAGAGATCCCACAGGCTGGGGTTCTAAACAAAGAAGCCTTTTCTTTAAAGAGCAAGTGAGCATAGGAACTTTGTACACCATGTGGTAGTGTCCAAGAAGGACCTGACCTGACCATCATGGTAATTCATTGGTAAGTTGCCCAAGACCTGACAATTCCAGCAGCAGAGACCTCAAGCTCTGGGATGTTGAGCACAGTCACATCCTTAGGGTTCGGTTGCCTCGCCCTATACAGATACCTCGTTCACGGGGATTTCTATCTCTGCTCTAGACTGAAACACTTCTCCAAAAGCTTGGAAATGAAACAGAGATGATCTCTCATCACACCTTCCACCCCTAGAGCAGGCCGTATATAGAAATACATTTTAGAATCATGAAAATGTCATCGCTGACTTACACAGTAGCAGTGATAGAACCCTTAAGTGTTATAAGTATTGTTGCATTCCTTCTTTCTTCTGTTTTTTTTTTTTTAAAAAAATCATTTTACTACGTTGTGGTAAGAATTATCATGAAGTTAGCCTTTTAATAAAATTTTAAGTATACAATAAATTATGGTTGACTACAGGTATGGTGTTATCCAACACATCTCTTATAGTAAGAACAGATCATCTCTAGCTACATTTTTTTATTTGTTTGTTTTTGTTTTTGAGATGGGTCTCACTATGTTGCCCAGGCTGGCCTCAAACTCCTGGGCTCAAGTCATCCTTCTGCCTCAGTCTCTGGAGTAGCTGGGACGAGGCGTAGGGTAAGAACTCATCATTTCAAAGTTGACAAAGACAACCCTCTCTTATACAGTATACATAAAATATGTAGAAAGTACAGATTTTAAAAAATACTACTCCACTGTTGAAAAGAATTTACAAAGGAAAGACAATTTGGTAAGAATCCCAACTCAGTCACATAAATATAAAGATTTTGTGCAATTGCGGTGGAAAGAATGTGCCTTGGAACTAAACAAGCAATGTAGCTCTAGAATGAATTTGGAAAAACCAGCCAGTGCAAACGGCCAATGAGATCTTAAAACAGAAAAACAGAGATGGTGCAAGTGGTAGCTTTAGAGGTGCTCCTGATACCTGCTCCTGGGTTGCCAAACTTGTTTAAACTTGGCATAACCAGGTCCAACCCTGCCTTGTTCCTGTTCTCACTGTCCCCAGGGCCCATCTGCCACAAGGCTGCCCCTTCTCAGAGACCCATCACCATGCTACGTGCCTGGTGCTGTCTCTGCTCACTCAGCCCAGCCTTTTCCCAGTTTATCAAATCCGTCCTGCTTTTTCAGAGTGACCCAAGTGCCCACTCTTCTGAGCAATTTCTCAGGTAACTCTGGCTGTGTGTGCACATGCGTGTGTGTGCATGTGTGTGTGTGCATGTTAGTGAATGCATTTGCTAACATGCTCAGCTATCAGATCCTTGAGGTCACGACACACTGAAGCCAAAGAGCTTTGGAGCAAGCAGGCGTCTCATCTCAGTAACCTCCCCAAGCAGCTTCCAGACAACCTCTCGTTTCTCAGCGCAGTAACTCATTTAATCTGGAGCTGCACAGCTGCAAGGAACAGCACTGTACCTAGTGAGGAATCATCCCGAAGGAATCAGCCTGTGACCAATGGGTTCCCAGTCAACTACACTTGTCCTGCTTCATCTGACAGCTCAAACTTGCTCTGCCAGCCACTGCACAGGGCTGGCACCAGGAGGTAACACAGATCTGGGTTTCTGTTGCAGCTCCAGCCCTCACCAACTTAGGACTCTGGGCATAGGCACCTCATCCACAGAATGCAGTGCTAAGAGAATGTTTGTGAAGATTAAAGCACACGTTGGGTAGAGTGGTGAGAACAGAGCATTGCACAGACAGTGTGCAGTGACTGCACTGTGACCAGTACAACCACGGGTCATGTCAGCCGCTCTGTGTGCCAGTGGGTGCCCTCTGCCTTTTCATGGACACTCATGGCTGTGCCCTGCTGCTAGGAGTGCCACCTCTCCCTGAGCAGCTCAGGAGCACTGGCTCTGCTTGTTCAATGGCTATGTCCTGCTGGGAACCTTTCCTCAGCACTAGGCCAGCTGTCCCTAGTAACTTAACCACTTCACTACATCTCCCATGGTCTTTCCTCCTTTGTTACCAATAATTGCAATTTGAATTCAGTGTGCATGTGTGTGTGCATCCCTGTTAAATTCAGCACCCTTAGACAAGTGCTTTGAGACAACCCCATTACAGCTCCTGGCTGGGACATGGGCTCAGTGTACTGGTGCTGGAGGAAGGTTTGTACGTGTAAGTGAAGCCCACCTTACCGGTCAGAGTGGATCACTATGGCAGATTTGGGGTCAATGACATGGACAATGACTCCGCGGTGGCCCCAGCTCCTTTCAAAAAAATAGCCTCCCTCCTCCATGCCCCCCGGGCGGAGGGTCTTGCTCAGAAATGTCCAGGAGAGCTTCTTCTGCCCATGCAGCTCCAGGGTGCCACCCCTGCCCACGCCAATGTACTTCAGTCCATAGTAAGGGTCTGGCTCAATGTCTTCATCAGCCCTGCAAGAGAAAAGCTCCAAGTTGCAGGCATAGCTCCTCACTGGATGTGGCCTCACAGAGAACAGCCTACTGGTCCCATGCAGCTGGCCGTGCTTGGTGACAACTTGATAAATACAGCACTGGCCACCCTATGCCAGGCCCATGGGAGGCCCAAGAGGCCAGCAGAAGTACCTGTGAGTTTGCAGGTTCCTCCTTCTCCTCTTCAGGTCTAAGTCTTATATTCTGGTCCATTCCAGTTGTGGGATCACTTGCACCTATGCTGTTAGACCTGCACATTCTTGGTTACTGCTGCTTAGAACTCTGCCCAGCCAGAGGCAGCTATTGTGTGGAGTTTTCCTGTACTTGCTCATCATAACTTATTAAGTAGACATTCAGAGGCTCCACAAACCATGGCGTGAGTGGGAGGTGGTGGAAAGTCTGACAGGGACCTTGGTGACACAGTGAGACACCTGAGCCATGGTAAATAAGATCCCTCATGGACTTCTCCACCTTACCCCATCACCGAATCTGTTTTGTTTCCCATCACCATCTGGCAGAACAGAACCATGGCTCTTGTCTTATGCTGGAGTCTGGCTCTCTTGCCTCCCTCTCTGCTCTGCCTCTCCCTATCAGACCCAAGAACAGCATCTGCCCCGCAGGGGTTGGTTTTCCCACCTTCCATACAGAATGATGGTGAAATTGCCCTGGAAAGGGCAGAGGGTGCTCCCAGCATGCAGCTCTCCTCCACTGCCAATCAGGATATGGCGGGTACGCAAAACAATGGGCTTCTCATGGTCCTTAATGATGAGCTTGCCTGTAGAGGGGGGAGCAGTGGGGTGAGGTTTAGCAACACAGTGTGAGGGGAAGGTTGCAAAGGACCCAGAGCAGACTCCCCTAGTCCCCATCTCAGTCAAACAGGCCAAAAGGTATTTCTTCCAAAGGCTTCTGTGCTCACTGTCCGACAAGTGATTACTTTTTTCTTGTCTTCACTTTGCAATGTGCACATAATGTCCATCTGGCTCACAGTCATCACTGCTGTCACTCAGTGACCAAACATCTGCAGGTGAGAGGGCAGGACCTCTCACGGCACCAATAAAGACTTTCCTTGCTAATTTTACCAAGACTGGACCAGCACTAGTCATTCCTAAGTGCTAACCTAAGAGTTGATGGTTATCACAAAAACTCAGGGGCTCTGACTCAAACCCAAAGCTTGTAACAATATTCCATCTAAGAACACAGCAGCTTGCACCCTCTGAGAGGCTCTGAGGAGGGGAGACCCCAGCTTACCCCCCTCTGAGATGTTGATGGAGTGGACGGTGGCAGAGGAGGCAAGCAGCAGCATCCTTCCCTGGCTGATGTCCACTCGGTGATCCGGATCATGGCCAGGGTTCCAGGGCTGCAGCTCAGGGTTCTGGTCAGGGCACTCAGCAGCCACTGCCAAAGATAGATATGTCATTGCTCCCATCCACTGGCATCATCAGGCAAAGACTCACTGCAAGGCGGGGAGGGTGGTTTACATCTTTATGCTCCCCGTCTGTACTGGAGCCCAAAGCAAGACTGTAGTGATCAGAGAGGCACCTTGACCTAGAAAGCTGGAGCCCTGGGGTATAGTCCTATATTTCTCATTATTTTGCCATGTGTTTGTGAACAAGTCACTTCCCCTTCCTGAGTTCAGTGTTCCCCTTTACAAGATGCAGGGTAGACCAGTTGGCCAGCCAGGACCTTTCCAGATCTGAAGCTATGCAATCATTTACCCAAACTGCTTGGGTTTCAAGATAGTCTGCCCTCAGGGAAGCAGTGTTTACAGAGAAGAGACAACAAAACTTTTTCCTTTTTTGCATGAGAATTTGACCTTTGGTTAATTTTCTAGCCCTGTTCTTAGAAACTTGAGAAAGATGGTTCTCTATAAATTAGGCTAGTGAGCATCATGGCTTATAAGAAAAGTGAACCCCGAATGGGGTTCCTTAAGCTGGGAGGAGTTATGAGTACTTTTTTTTTTTTCTGGTACCAGAGATTGAACCCAGGACCTTTTGGTTATGAGGCAGGCGCGGTGCCACTGAGCTAAATCCCTGGCCCTATGAGTACTTTATTTTCATGCCTGGTGGAGATGTGATGCTGTGGGCATACCTGCAAGCACAGAATCTTGTAATTAGACATGTCCCTTGCAGGGATGCTGAGTGACATATAAGGAGTTGCTACGAGAGATACTGGCTTTGCTGGGGCATGAGGCTACTAAGCCAGGGTGGTTCCAGTGACAGTCTTATCCCCCTACACCTCTTAAACTGTCACTTGGGGGACCAAAGAGCATAGCTGGATGGCTATGTGGACACTGCCACTCCATGAAGGAGAAACACCAGCCACCCCTCTATTGGCACTCTGTGTTCCTGTCCTGCCCTTCGAGCATCTGATCCAAAGGTGGCAGGTGGCTGCCTAGAGGCTCCAGGGTAGGTGCAGCTTCTCTCCACCCCACTAGAAGTACTAGGAGGCATCTGCATCTTCATGAGGCAAACAAGGCTATGCTTCAACAGTGTGGCCAGTGGGTGGTGGGGTGTTTGGTGCTTGTCTTAGGATCTGGGGGAAGCCCCATAGATAGCAAGGGGAAATCCAGAGGGGAGGAAGTTGGAGGGAGAACAGGCAAGGCAAGGTGAGCATGGCTGGACTGACTCTCTTGTCTTCTATAACTAGGAGATTTCAGGATAACCTGGTGGGGTGCTGTCTTAGTTACTTTCCTCGTCACTGGGACAAAATACCTAACATCTGCAACTTAAAGGAGAAGAGATTTATTTTGGCCCATGTTTTAGAAGTTTCAGTCCCTGAATGGTCAGTGGCAGGATAGAAGGGCCTGAGTAGAGAAAAACTGCTCACCTATGGCAGCCAGGAAGCAGAGAGAGAAGAGAGGAGCCAGGGAGGGAGATACACTCTTCTAGGTCATGTCCACAGTGACCTGCCTCTTCCTAACAGGCCCCACCTCCTAACAGCACATGTAGTTATAAACTCAACAGTGAACTAATCCATTGATTAGTACAGCACCCCAGGATCCAATCACCTTTCACAAGTCCCTGCCTCTGAGTACCTGAGGACATCTAGATATAATCCATACAGGTAGGTGATGGGCAGGCATCCCATGGCAAGGCCAGAGGAAGATGGTGCAGGAAGGAGCAGAAGCCAGGCCCATAGCACAGGGCTGAGCAACAGGCTGAGGAGAGATTGGGTCCTTCAGGTACAATGGCTGCATGAGCCACCTGCACCCCCAAGGGCCTCTGGTTTCTCTGTCTTTTCTTCAGTTGTTGGGACTATAACATCACTGACATATTTAAGTATCTCAGGGAGACCAGAATGGAGTCATCACTTTATGTGGCTCCACAACACCAGCAGGGTCCTCAAGTTCATGATAGCCCATGGTTGTTGCCCATATGAAGCAAAGCACAGTGTAGACACTCTATGTGATTGCAGAGCCCCATCCCCATCCTCCTTCCCCAGCCACAGGTTGCTGAGCTTCATGATCATCTGTTATGATTCAGATTGAGAATGTCCCCAGAGGTCTCATGCACTCAGATGTGGGGCTCTGGGGAAGTGATTGATTATAGGAACATTATAACTGACTTGCTGTTGGGAAGTGAAACCTGGTCAGAAGAGGTGTCACTGAGGGCATGATCTGGAAGGATATATCTCCCTCCCCAGTTCCTTCCTTCACTTTCTGCTTCCTGACCACCATGGTGTGAGCAGCTTTCCTCAGCCCAGGTCCTTTCTCCATGTTGCCTCTGCTTTGAAGCCAGCCATGAGCTAAACTAAACCTCTCCTTCTTTAAGTTGAGGGTGCTGAGTATTGTGTCTCATCAATGAGAAGGTGACTAACACATATTTTGTTACCAAAGAAGTGGGGTCATGCCTGTGGATATTACCTGACCATTTGGTTTCATGGGAGGTGTTTGGAAACATTTGAAGATGCTAGAAAAGCCCTAGAATTCTTTAAGCCAAGCTTGATGGGAGATTCTGGTTGGAGCTCAGAAAGCCAGAATGCTGACAGGAACACAGACAGTAAAGACCAGGCTCAGGAGGTTTTAGCTGGGGACAAGCACCCCACTGGCAGATAGCATCAAGAACATGTGTGTGTTATGCTCTGGCAAAAAAGGTATCTATACAGTATTTTTCTCATGTCCTGAGACTTTTCAGGAGACTTAGATTAAAGATAGTAAACTAATCTGGTGGAGGAAATTTCAAGACAGCTCAATGTTCAGTCTGTAGCATGGATACTATTTGCTTCTTGAAAGCTAAAACCAGGTTTATATTGAAAATCAAGAGCAAAAAGTTCATTTGAATAATTTTGTTTCCCCAGAAAGGGGCTGCAGATTTGGCAGAGGAGAGTTTGATTGCTTAAAGATTAGCATTAAAAAGAAGCCAAGTATGTCACATCAGGACAATAGGAAGGATGCCTTGACAGCATTGCAAGAATCAGCAAGAACCCTCCCTTTGCAGACTTAAGAGTGCAAAGCTGTAAAGCTTTTATCTGAAAAGAGACCCTCAGGGTGCCCAGCTCATTCAGGGCCAACTAGAAAAGAGTTTCCTGAAGTTCTTCCATCCAGGGAGTCAGAGGCCTCTGCAGCTATGATCCAAAGGGGCCCAGCTACTGCTTAAGCTGGCAGCAGACTTTGACATCATCCACTGGTTTTATAGCTGTGCAGAATACAACAGTTGTGGGGTCACAGAGGCTTTCATCCAGATTTCAGAAAAAGGCCTGGGAGGTTAGGCAGTGTGCCTCTGACATATATAAACTATAAGAGTGAAACCAAAAATGCAATGGAGACCTCAGAAAGTTCAAGAAGCCAAGAATATGGCATGTCTGCTGAGGAAAGCCTCAGGCAGTGAGCAGAGCCAGCCCAAGAGCAAGACCATGGGGAATGCAACAGGTGATGTGGTAAGGGCAGGGCTATCTGAGCCCTTTGAAGTCCACATTTCATCATCATAACTTACCTTGGGTGCTGGACACTAAACTATAGGATTTTTTTTTTGGTACCAGGGATCGAACTCAGGTCTTTGTGCTTGCAAGGCAAGTGGCAGAACCACTAAGCCAAATCCCTGGCCCTGAACTATAGGATTTAATGTTTGCTTTGCTTGTTTTTGGTCTTTCTCTGGCCCCATTCCTTTCTAGTCTCCTATTCCTCCCTTTTGGAATGGGGATGTTTATCTTGTGCCAATGTATGTTGGAAGTGTTTAACTATTTGATTTTTACAGGGGATCACTGCTAAGAGTTACCTTGAGTGTGAGAAGACTTTGGGACTTGGACTTTTCAGCAATGCTAGAACTGTAAAACTTTGGTGACAGAGATGGAATAAATGCATCTTGCATAAAAAGACGCACATGAGTTTTTTTTGGGGGGGAGGTACAGAGGTAGAGTGCTATGGTTTACATCAAGAATGTCTCCCAAATGCCCCATGTGCTCATAGGCTGGGTTTTGGGGTGACTGAATCACAGGGGTGATGTAACTGACTTGCTTTCAGGAGGTGGGGCCTGGTCAGAAGAGGTGGGTCACTGGTGGCATGACCTGGAAGGTTATATCTCCCTCCCTGCCACCTCACTGCATTCTCTGCTTCCTGGCCACTATGACATGAGCAGCTTTCCTCTGCCTAGTGCCTTTCCACCATGCCATCTCTGCCTTGGAACTAGCTGACCATGGACTGTAATTGTGAGCTAAAAGAACCCTCTCTTTCTCAGAATTATGGGTATTGGATAACATATCTCAGTGACTAGAAAGTCACTAAGATACCATCCTTTCCCAAGCACTGGTTGCCAGGTCTCATCCCTATCCTGCCTCCTCAGGACCACTGGAATGTTCCTTTATGCTCCATCCACCTCACTATCCTGTAGATATCAGCTTTGGGTGTCTTTCAGTAAGAAGAGAACTCCACATGAGGGGTGAGGGTGTCACTAAAGCAGCTCTTTCAGCTGTCTAAAACCCCAAGGGCTCAAGTGGCAATATGATGAAAAGTGGGGACTTTTCACTCTCACGGAAGGGCAGAGATGCTGCCTGTAAGTGCCAGGATGGGCCCAGTTGGCTCTCTGCTTTGGAACTGAGCCGCCCAGGCTGCTCATGTGAGCCAGGGCTCTGGAGCCCTTCCCTGTGCCTGAACATGTGGGTCAGTCTCCAGGGCAGCCCTCCCAGCCATGTGGGGGATAGATATGGCTAAAGGGGGTCCAAGGGCCCAGGCTGGGAGCCCCGAGCACCCTGAAAGGGTCATTTCCACTCCACAGCACAAGGCCTCCAGGCCTCCAGCCCACCTACCAGGACTACCTGCTGTCCATTTTGCTTCCTGAGTGCAGGATCTGGCAGCAGACTGAACCTGAATTTGGAGGTAGTGGGCTTGTTGGCCACAGGGAGCCCAAGCTTACCCCTCGAGAGGCCTGGATCATGGCTATGCCCAGCCCAGAAGGACACTGCTCCATGTGGCTGGATATTGTACACAGAACATGGCCAAAGTCAATGGATTTCCACATATGGATCAGTGAGGGGCTGAACAGGCCAGCACCTTCACTGGCAATCATGCTGACTTCCCAAGGCGGGGGCGGCTATGTGGTCCCAACCACTTGGGGCATGGATGGCAAGCCCTACCTTTTGAATCCCTGTAACACCAGAGAAGAGCACAGGCTGGAGGGGACAGAGGCATAGCCTCCCTTCCAAGGGGTTTATACTCCAGCAGGGTGGGAGGCACTGGAGGTGCCGAGTACGCTCCCCAGGGTGAGTCCACCATAAAAGTTAAACCCAGATCCAGTTCTTGGCAGAGTCAATACCGACTTTGTGTTTCTTGACCAAGTAAGTGACAGAAGGATAAGTAAATGAATTCAGGCAATATTGTCAGTTATGACATTAAAAGTTGAAATATTGATGGTTAGCTACATCTCCTAAGGACTGGGAAGATTCTACAAGAGATCACAGTGAAGGAATGTCAGTAGTTATGACTACAGAAGACTTCCTTCCATCAGAGAGTGGAGAAAAACAAGATGTAGTTCAATGGGAGATGATTCTTACTTAGCAAAGCCTAAAACTTACTAAATAATACTAGCATTTTAAAAATAGGCAGTGTTGGTGGTAATGTTAGCAAACCCCTATTCAAGGCTTCAAAACCATCCTCTACCCTTCATGGGCTCCTGCCTCACACTCTGGCCCAGGCAAACTTGCTCTGGGCTACGGATGTTAATTTAAAATTGCTGAAGGCAAAGGTTGCTGGTACCGGGATAGAAAAGCAGACCTACACCCTGCTCAGCCCATCGCAGCTGTGCAATTCCTTAAGGTTCCCAGATGTGACACAAAAGCAGGAAGGGGACACTGCCACCAGGTGGCCCAGACAAAGGTAGAAAGCTGGGTCTCAGATATGTATTTTTTGTTTTTGTCTAAACCCTCAGAGTGAGTTTTGAAAAACTTCAATTAGATGTTAACATTTAACTAGGGAGCTCTTATATAAAAATCTACATTCCTGGTTCCTCTTAAAAATTCACATCCCATTCCACATGGCAGCAGTTTTAGAACTAGGAAGTGGGTGACCCTTTCAAGGGGCTTCCCTGCCCTGGGGACACCAGTCCCTCCCGCCTGCCCACACACTGGGCTCCAAGCCTGACTCTACATAACCCATAGTTCTGCGGGTGAGGAACAGCAACCCAGGTGAGCTTCGCCTGGGATCAGAAAGTGTGATGAGGATGCGCCATAGTGAAGCTACCCAGCCGAACCCTCTGATTCTTCTCCCGGCCTCTCACCGCTGCAACCTGGATGCGTGCTGTGTCTTCCATGTGGGGATGGCAGGCCCCACTGCTCCTAAGGGGTCCCTCACCTTTGGATGCGGCCCCAGGGAAGAGGGCCAGAAAGAGCCACCCAGTCGCCAGCGCAGCCTTGACCCAAGTGTCATGCCTCTGCCTCGCGATGGCTTCCATCCTGACAGAGCGTGCCCTGAAATTAAGCAAAGGCGTCAGGCACAGAGACAGACAGGGACACACACACACACACACACACACACACACACACACACACACACGACAAAGATGGTGCACTCCAGCCAGCCCAGAGCACAGTCCTCAGCCACCATGATTCAGGCTGGGCAGATCACGGCATGCAAACCCTGCAGAGTCCTGCCTGTGTTCTGCAGCTCCAAGACAGCAGGTAACTGAGGCCCTACCTCTGCAGAATGAATGAAGCTTTTTCTTAAGAAACAGAAGAACAGAAATACCTGCACTGAACATGAGCTGGGAATGAGATACACCAATTTGCTGTGTGATCTCAGCTGATTCATTTCAGCTCTCTGGGCCTTAGGATCCCAAAGAGGGAAAGAAGGATGTGGACTGATTTCTAACCTTTCCATTACTGGTCTGTGCTTTGAAAGCTGGTCCTGGAGCATAATACTGAAAGCCTAAATACAAATGCCCACATATTATAAATAATCTTCCTATTACCTGCCCCAGAGGAAGGTAGAACAGAGATGGCAAATTGTCACTATCCACTTTATCCTTCTTCCTTAGTGACAGATCCTCTGGTTTTTATTTGGGCACAGGGCCACCAAGGATAAAGCCCACCCTCCTCAGTCTCCCTTGTGTGGACATGGAATTAGGTTCTCTGAATATAGCAGCAATACTAGGGAGTGTGTGCATTGCAGAAAATGCCCTTACAGAAAGGGTGGGAAGATTTTATTTCCTCCTGCCTCCTTCTTGCTAGCTGGAATGCAGATATGATAGCTGGATTTTTCAGCAGCTATCTTGGGGCACGTAGTAGGAGCCATGAGAATGGCAAAGCATATTAAACGATAGAAACTTAGCTCAGTCCCTGTGCAGAATGGAAATAGCCCTAGAAGATGGACTTACTTTTACAGTTCGAGAGAATTAAAGTTCTATTTCATTAAACTTCCATTTTATAAAAGCCACTACTAGTTTGCTCCTTTTCTCATATAGAAGGTGAACATGGGACTCACAGAGGCTGCCCTTAAACCAGCTCAACAGCAAATCTGATCGGCCTGACCTCTCCTGCACAGCAAGGCTCTGTGTGCGCTCAGTGAGCTGGGACAGGCAAGAGGGGTCCCAGAGGAGCTCCCTGGCCCCGCCTGTTCTCCACAGGTGCACGGGGAAGGGCGAGGGGCGGTATCCTCTTACGAGCACCTGCCTGCCTAGGACTGATTCTCAGAACAACAGGCCCTTTCTAGTGCTTCAGCTGGTAATGAGGTCACGCGGTGTGGCATTGGGGGATGGCACCTCTCCCACCCCAAAAAGATGGCTCCATTTCACACTCTTTGCAGCAGAAATGAGGGGACAGCAGGAGCAGAGGTGCTCCATGGTCCTGGGGCAAAGCCAGAGTGCAACTCCTCTCAGTCTCCAAAGGTAGCTTGTCCTTTGCTCTGCAGAGAAAGGGGGGCACCTACACAGTGCAGGGACTGGAGTGTGGCACCTTGCAGCCCTAACCTTCCAGTGACCCCCTGTGAGCCATGGGCTCCATGGGCCTTACCCTTCCCATGGAGAGAGTGGGGAGGGCAGTAACCTCATCTGATGAGGTCATAGGTCATTTCGAAAGCAGAAAGATGAAGATGCCCTTTCTGGGTAGATGCAAGAACAACTGTGCACAGGGGGCATAACACTTGACCCCTTCCCCCAAACAGGAGTGAGGCTCCTTCTGGGTCACAGAGCCAGCTGTCAAAGCTATGGGAGGCAGAGTAGCCCTGACCAGGACCCTCTGTGATGGTGACAGTGCTTTCCTGCCTGTGATGGCTCCCCATGCAGAGCACATGTGCCCAAAGTGCGTGCTGTGCAAGCAAATCCTGGATGGTTCCCTGAGTCCTCTGAGACTTGTCCAGCAAAGGAGGGTGGGCTTCTCCACTGGTCACTGAGAGCTTCCTGGCAGTAGAGTTGGGCTCAGATTCTCAGCTGGCAAGATGCTGTCGAAGATGTTGAAACAGCGCTGGCTGCAGCAATCCTCAGAGTAGCGTGCTGTCACAGTCAGCCTGTGCAGGACAATTGGAGATGCAGACTTGGATTCGCAGTCACAATGGGCCATGAAGGGTTTGGTGAATGAGTGTGGCAGACCCAATGTGAAGGGAAATGCAGACATCCCAAGGGCAACACTTAGGGTAACTCCATGAGTCATCCCAGGAGCCAGCCCAAGTTTTCCGGAAGCTCCGCATTTCCAAATCCACTGCCACTTGGGCTGGGGTCTGTCCAGCCTCACAGGCCCAAGGTGACGAGGCAGAATCAGGAGTGGAGGTGTTGCTTCCTGGTCTGTAGCTTCTCCTCGGCTCCCAGGGACCCAGGCTCTGCTTGTCCTGCAGGGAGCCGGTTACAGCCTGGAGTCGTCACATTTCACCTGCAGAGAAGAGATAAAATGATGAGCAGAGTAGTATAGGGTCCTCCAGAGAGGCCCAGGCAACAGCACCCATATGAGCCCACCTGAGACATCTCAGCCTGGGGCAAAAATTCCCAGCTCCTCCCCTCAAGGCCAGCACTCAGCAGGACTGGACAGCATGGGATGCGTCAGAAACAGAGGAGGCTGGAACATGGGGAAGCTTTGAGAGTGGACAGGAGCTGAGGCTTTTGGGGCTCCTTCTCGGGTGAGAGGCAGAGGGACTGCCCTCGATTACCCATGAAAATACAAGAGGGAAGCCAAGGCAGACTCAGCCCACACCAAATGTGGCAGCAGCAGAGCCCTGAGCCTCAACCTCAGCCATGCTGCCCTGAGAAGCCACCTGAGCACCCAGGCCTCACGTTCATCTGTAAACCCAGAAATATGAGCCTTAGGTTTCAGGGTTGTGTGAGGATCACGTGCAGATGGCAGGGTCAGTGTTCACGCAGCAGTACTCTTGTCATGGAGGACACTCAGGAGAAGGGCCGGGGGATGGGATCTGAGGACCTGGGTTTGAGCTCCACCTTGAGCTCTCATCAGCTGTGTGCCCTACGGGCCACTCGACCTCTCTAGGCCTTAGTCTCCTCATCATTAATACGGGTACAGTGACAGGGTCAGAGGATATGCTAGCTCAAAACCTGCCAGCTCACAGGGCCCTGGTCTCCAGACTCCATCCTATGGGAGTCACAGGGAGGACTCAGCTTTGAATTCTGCCCCATGACTTATATCTTATGGGGCCATGTACACAAGGAGCGATGCTCCAGAATAGCTTGAAGAAGAGACCGAACCTATGACCAGACCTCATCCGGACCCTCACCCTCCACAGTGCTCAGCGGAGTTTGGGGGAGATATTTTATCTGAGCCTGATGCATCTGGACACTGCCCTTAAGTTCACACCTGTGGGTACAGGTCACTTTTCTCCTGCTGAGAGGTGGCAGGCTTTGGAACCGAGCACACCCTGGGAATTGCATTGGGTGCAGTCTGATTTACTCTTACCTGCCAAATATGGTTGTGTGTCTTACTGGGCTGAATTGTGTGTCCCCAAACTCCCTGTTGAAACCTTGATTACCCAGGACCTCAGGCTGAGACTATTTGGAAATAGGGACTTTAAAGAAGTAAGGCAGGTTAAATGAGATCAGATGGCTGAGCCCTAATCCAGTATGACAGTATCCCCTGGAGCTGGTGTCCAGGAGGCATACTACTGTCTTGGGACAGCCTGAAGCTATGGCTTGGATGTGGTCCCCAAGGCCCATGTGTTAAAGGTGTGGCACTGTCGGGAGGTGGTGGTGTCTTTCAGGGATGAGGCCTGCTGGGAGGTCTTAGGTCATAGGAGGCACGTCCTTACAAGGGACTGTGGAACATCATCTCCCAGCACACCAGAAGTGAGCATCTTTTCCTCCCTCCATGCTCCTGCCACAGTGTGCTGCTTCATCACAGACCCAAAAGCAGCAGGGTCAACTGGCCATAGATTGAAACTCCTGAAACTGAGCCCAAACAAACCCTTTCTCTCCATCAGTTTCCCTGATGGGGATATGGGGACACAAGGTGTAGCACTTGCTAAGGTTGAATGGTTAACTGGTGGCAAAGTCCAAAGCCTGCTTCTTCCCCAGAATTGTATTTCTAATTCCTGATGATTAAACTACTTGGAATATAATCTCAGGGTCTGAGAATACAGGGGCTAACAGGAATATGAGAAACCCATCTAGCATGCCTCAAAACTATATGCACATGGAGTGACTCCAGGGCAGCTGGCTACACTGCAGGTTCTGATTGTGCAGCCTTGGGGTGGAGCTGAGGCTCTGCCAAGGGTCACAGGGCTAGTAGGTGGCTGTGTGGATTTGAACCCATATGGCCTGGTTCCAAAAACTGGGCACAATAGCCCCACCCCTGCCTTCTGTCACCGGGTCTACTGGGAAGAGTGAGTGTTTGATCTGAGCTATTTCCCTCCCTCTTATAGACAAATGGTGATTGTGAAATGAAGCTGGAGTGCAGTTGAGGGGAAGCCAGATAAGTACCTCCCCAGCTCTCTTGTGGTCATAGAAGCCTAGTGTCATCCCCTTTCATGAGACCAGGAGTTCTTTCTAGTGAAACCTTTAAATCCATGCCACGGCTCCTGGAGGCCCAGTGGAGCTGCTGAGATTTTGTTCCCCCAGGAGGGAAAGACCTTGTATTGACAGCAGTGCAGAAACTTGTAACATGCTCAGCCAGAACCCACCCTCCTCTTCTGTCAGGCAGGTTAATGAACCACATCCATTCCCTCTGTCTGCCTCTTGTCCCTCCCAGGCCCAGCTCTTCTCTGGCAGGGAAATGGAACTCTCACTGGGCACATGAGCTAAGTCAGCTTAACTAAAAGGAGATAAAATTAAGTCCTCACTTGCACGAGGCACATTCTGGGGGATCCATAGCAGAGTGTGGCACATGACCACCACCGGAGCCGCAGATCTGGATGATCTCTGACACCACAGGCACTGTCACTGGTCAGAAATGCAACTCTCTAGTCTCCTGGTTCTGAAGCAGCACCCCAGGGAGGAGAAGGAGTAGGGAGCCAGGGCAGCTCCCAGCCCCCTTCTGATATCACAGGTAGACCTGGGAGGAAGCCCAGCCCTGGGAAGGCCCCAGCCACTGTGCCAGCCTTATCTCAGAGTGGCTGCCACTGACAGGATATGTGATAATAGGGATAAGGACACCACTTACTCCTCAAAGAGAAGCACTTGGAAAATGCTTCTACAAACTGAGCACCTCCCAGGCTGCAGTGGGAAGCACCTGCTCCAGCGAAAGTGGTTCCTTCCATCTGAGAGACTCCAGCCCAGACCTCTTTCATGGTTGTAAAGCCCTGGACGCAGTCTGGAGCCTGGTGTCTTCCCCAGAAACTATGCTCTATCTCCTAAGGAGAAGCAACTTGCAGTGTAGTCTCAGGCTACAGTGGAGCTGCTAGGAAGAAGACACCTACACACACGCTTCACAGCCAGCACATCAGCCCCCTGGGGAAATTGTTAAAATGCAGGTTTTCACTCACAGGTCTGGGCCAGAGCTGGGTGCTACGTCTCCAGCAAGAGCTCATGTTCTGTGCAGCCAGGACCATGTTCAACTCACTCTCCACAGTCCATAGACACAAAGACTGCAGCCCACAGAGTAGGAGAGAGTTACTCATATTGATCAGGAGCAAGGAAGCAGAAACCTGAACTGTACCTGAGAGGAGAGTCACTGACTCCAAAGCATGGGACATGTATCATTTTCTGCATCACCCTGCTTGCTTGGGAGGAAGGAGGGAGAAGGGAAATTGGTCCACGCTTTGCCGTTTCATTTGAGACACCACCGTAGGTCAGAGTTTGGGTAGTAAACATATGCCTCCGTATCCCTTATCTGTTCTTAATTATCTCTCCCCCAAATATACTTCCTTTGATATGGGGAATTCCCACAGGAGCCACCTTCAGGGCCATAGAAGAGATGCAACAGCTCCCAGTAATAATAGAAATCCCCAATCACAGACCTGTCCCCATGCCCAAGCATAGTACAGGGAGTCTGTCAGATCCTGCTTATCCCCAGGTCCAAATCCCTTATCGCATCATCGGATCAGCCATGGGGCCTGACAACTTCAGAGCCTTTGCCAACATAGCTGGGAAAGGTGGCTCTGAAACCATCCTTCCTCCTAGACATCCAACAGCCTGGCCTTGGCAGCCATGGGGGGCCCTATGCTGGTGCTTTGGAAGAGGAAGGGAAGACTTCATTCAAGGACCCCAGCCCATCACTAGGCTCCCAGCCAGGCATGAATTTCCTAACAACTCCTTGAGGTTAAACCAGGAGGTAAGGAATTCAGCCCCAGGACAGACCTAAGCTTCCTTTGTTCAGAGCAGTGCCGCCCCCACAGAGTGGCCACTGGGCACATGAGCTAAGTCAGCTTAACTAAAAGGAGATAAAATTAAAATTCAGTCCTCACTTGCAGGAGGTACATTCCAGGGGAGCAGCAGATCGGGGTGACCTCCGACACTGTAACCACTGCCTCTGGTCAGATCTGGTTTGGAGCCCCAGTGCTCAGTGGTTTAGAAAAGGCGAACTAGAGCCGCAGATGTGCTCAGAGTCCCCATGCTGTTGAACCAGACAGCGGTGTTGGCACCGCTGGTGAGAAGGCAGAGCACAGCTCCACCTGGAACTGAGAACTATGGAGTCAGGGCCAGTGACCTGCTTTGACAAGTCCTTGGCGGATATTGAAGCTCTCTGTGGAGTCTCCCCACATCCTGTCCCTTCTCGTGCTACGGATTCTCATCAAACCCAGTCTGCCACACGCTCGGGCTTAGCTACTTCCCCTCTAATCTCACCACCAACTCAGCCTCGATCGTCAGCCTGCTGCTGCCTTGATACAGGGTGAGAGGTGTGTGGGCCCCCAAGGAGCCACCTTTTGCCTCACTGTGAAAGCTGCATCCCCCCGTCACAAGAGGGAGCATCTATGCTCAGGTACATGTGCCCCTGAGGGAGGCCTGGCCCCCACACTGTTAGGGGCGCTGCAGTGCATAGAGACCTGTGTAGTGCACGTGGCCAGGGGGGCTGGCTTGGCTCCAGCCCAGGGCTCTGTCTGCACAGCACACACAGTGGTCTCTTGCATTATGAGACCCCTCTCAGGGGCCTCGTCTTCTTCCTGCATGGGGGCGCCTGTTTCCCTTTTTCCTGATGCTTGGAGTAGGGAGATACCCTGAGAAGACCCCTCCAGAATCAGGTTAGTGCCGAGTCTCACTGGGTCTGTTGGCTGGGAGGAGGAAGAGGGACCACTGAGCACGTTCGAGCCCCCATGCGCTGGACACCAGGGACACCAGGGAGAAGTCTGCTTCCCGTGAAAGCAACGGGTGCTGGGCAAGGATGCCAGGAGTGTCCAGGTCGGAGAGGGGCAGGAGAGGGGCAGCAGGGGCCCCGCTGGGTGCAGGCAGGTGGGGCCAGGCTGCTGGGGCACCATGGGGGCAGGAGAGCAGGGGAGGATCTGAGACCTCGCACAGTGTGGACATAATTCCTTTGTCAGTGGCAGAGACCGTCCCAGCCCCAAGCTTCACCCACAACCTGGTCAGTCAGGTGAGGCTGGCACAGAATCACAGGACAGGCAGGGTCCCATGTGGATTTAGGACCAAAGGTGCCTCAAACCCTGGCCTGAGAATGTGCTGCTGCAGCATGAAGGAGGAGAAGGCACTGGGCACGGCGGGACAAGGAGAGTTCAGCATGGGCAGCGCCTGACCAGGGCCTTCCATGCCCAGGTGGACGTTCAGGTTTCCTGCATCCACTCCCTTCTCCTACATCAGGTTGCAGTGGCACTGGTCCACCTACCCTGCTCCCAGTGAGGCCAGGATCACCTGGCCAGTGAAGAGATCCCTTGCCCAAGATGTGGGACTGGTTCAGAAATGGTCCTGGCTGCTGGGCCATCTTTGTTTCTGTCTTGTCAGAGAATAAAGTGTGCAGAGTCCATAGAGGGAGGGAAGGAGTACTTGGGCACCCAGATCCAGCTGTGCCTGAAGCTAACCCTATCCTTGGAGTTTTCAATTACATGTGTGAATAAAGCTCCTTTTTTCGTTTCAGCCAATTTGAGTTGTTTTGGACATTTACTGTGGAAACAATCCTGACTAATAAGGAGCTAAAGGAGAAAGAAGGATGAAAGCTAGTACCTTACAAGTCTCTCGGTTCTCATAAAATGCCCATTTAGGTAAATCTGATTACTTTCCTGCGAGAAAAAGCATTCCTTTCCCTAATGTAGCACATCCCCAGCGCCCATGTCACCAGCAAAGGTGGACCATGGAGGAAGAATGAAAACCGTTGTGTGACCAAGTCCCAGCCACTCCTGCAGCACTGTCAGGAGGGTCTAAAGGCTGGCTCTGTAGCTTCACCTACCCCACCCCACAGAGCAGCCAGCGTGGGTCATGCCACAGTCTTGGCCGCCTGCTGGTCTAGACTGAAGCCTGCTTCCTGGGCCCTGCAGGGCTGGCCTGCTCCAGCCTCATCTCATGCCACTCCTCTCCCACCATGCTGGTCTCCTCTTTCCCTAGAAGGTGCCAAGCTCATCTGCCCCAGGGCCTTTGCACACGGTATTCCTACTACCTGGAAAGCTTCCCCCATCCCACCCACCTTCAGGGCTCAGTTTCACTTCCCATTCCTATCCAGAATTTTTCTGACATCCACATCCCATCTGAAGGTGTCCTTCTCTGTCAACTACTCCTACAGTGTGGTTGCTTTCTTCACTGGACATGGTGTAGAGTCACCTATTATTTACTTCTGAGTTGTATATGGTATGTAAGCTCCACAGAGGGAGGGCTCATGAGCAGTGGTAGTGCTACTGGGAGTGTGGAATAAAGGGTCTCAGTCCACTGGTGGCCATTGCAGCCATGGGAGTGCACACTGGCCTTGCCACCTATGGCTTCCAAGGGGCCTTGCTGTGCCCTGAGACCTCATCCACCTCATCTTCCCCCAGGAGAGAGAAAGACCTGCTGGCCATGTGCATCTCTTTCTGTCCTCTTCCTAGTGTCCCTCCAGCAATGCTGTTAGCCAGGAGCCACAGGACTCAGGGCGAGGGAAACTGGCCCCGAGAGGTCCCACAAAGAGCCCAGGCAGGCAGGCAGCTCCCGGGGAGCCCTCGGGTGGGACACAGACAGAGGCCACCTGGCTGGAGGGTCTCAGGCTGGCAGCAGTTCAGAGGGCGGCCTGGAGCCCACTGCGGGCTCACACAAACCCAGGAAGGCCCAGTGTTTGCATAGCAGCTTCGCTTTCTCTGCTCCCCCCAGTGCCTGGCCAAGGCAAGAGAGCACGCTTGATTCGGGTTCAAGGGTGGGCCACAGTCCCTTTGATCTGAGAGCCTTGTCTCTCCTGGTTATTTATTTGTGGAAACCACTCTGGTTTCCTACCACTTCAAATACACCTCCAGGAAGCCGGGGCAGGTGGAGTCTAGCGCAGAGGCCTGTTTTACTGCCCTGGGTGCCGCCAGCTCCTTGCACTGCCCTGCTGGTTCCATGCACGCAGGTGTGATTCAAAGCTCTGGGCTGCAGGACAGAAGCTCGCATTCTCTGCTGGAAAATGAGCTCTGAGGAAGCTAACGGGGAGCAGTGGCCATAAAGGAGCAAGGGTCTGTTGCATTCAGCTTTTTCTCTGTGGATAGAGGTCCTCAGTCAGGGCTGTGACGGAGATAGCCGCCTTCGGAAGCTCCTGCCCAGCCTGGGCCCGGGACCCCGACTCACCACTAGGGGACTCCAGGGCTCCACACAACTACTTCCCCACCGACCCAGCATTTCACTGCAGAAATGGTCCAGCTGAAAGTCTCACAGTGTACACTAACCCATCCACAACCTAGATGCCGCCAGTAACACTGCTCTGTCTGCATATCATCCACCTGTCCACCTGTCAACCTGTCCACCCAGGAATCAGCCAGATTGTTTGGAGGCACTTCCAGCACATTTCACCATAAAGGTGTCAGCAAGCAGATTTGCACATGAGTTTTTAAGGTTTTTGAGGCTTAACTTACATGTAAGCATGCAAGCCTCCTGTGTACATTTGTTGAGATCTGACTCTTTCCCAGGCAGTGTCCCCATGTCCTGGTCCAGCCACTTCTCTCCACAAGAGGCAGCTCTCTCCTCTTATCACCAGTATCAGAGCCATTCCACAGGGGAGATGTGCCTCCTACCAGGGACTGACCCACCATGCGGCTTTGTGTGTTCCACTCCTCCCACTTTGCATGTTCTTGAGAAGCACCTGTGTTGTTGTATCAGGAGTTCACTTCCTGTAACTGCTAAGTGGTATCCAATTGTGTGAACAGACTACACTGCACGATTGCTTTCCTATTGTTGCTCCAGGCAGCCTCACACAGAAGGGGGTGGAGAGCAAACAGCGGGTCCTACTCTGCTATGGAAGTACAGCCGGGCGAAGCTATTTGTTTCTGCAAATCCCAAACCCAACACGATGCTGTGAAAGCAACTGTGCTTGGTTCAAATCCCAGATCCACCACTTAGCAGTTGTGTGAAACGGACAGTTGGCCCCTTTTCTGTGGAGGATAGCTTCCAAGTCTCCCAAGGATACCTGCAACCATGGAGAGTACATGTCCATGCCCTGCTCACACCTTATGTTCAAGGGAGCTCTGAGGCTATTAAGTAACAGAACACAAGCACTGAGATTCCACAGCAGCGCGTGGTACCCGAGAGGGCTTCGGAGTGGCTCATGGGTAGGTAGCAGATAGTGTGGGCATGCTGGATGAAAGGGTGGCACGTGTCTGGGCAGGATGTGGGGGGGCAGTGCAAGATTTCTTCACTCTGTGCATAATGGTGCACAACTTAAAACTCATGAATTATTTATTTGTGGAATTTTCCATTTCATACATTTGGATCATGGCTGACTGCGGGTAACTGAAACCACAGAAGACAAGCCACAGATGGGAGGCTGCAGTGCCTTCCTACTCTGCAGCTCTCTCCTCTGCAGATGCTGAGATAATAGAACCGTCCCCAGATGGCTGCTGGGCAATAGTGAGTCAGGGCCCAGGGGGTGATGGGCAGGGTAACTGGCCAGAGAAGGTGCCCAACAAATACCACTGTGCTTCCAAAGGTGCATGTTTGACCCCAGCCTGTGCCCCCTCAGTGACTCTAAGTCGAGAGTTCCATAGGTTCCTTTTAACATAGCAGCACTTTGTCATAGTTTATGGTATTACCCTGTGGACTTATTTTTCCTCTTCCTATCTTTCCCCCTTTCCCTCCCTGCTACCTCCCTTTGATGTTTTAGGCAAAGCAACCTGCTAGCACACAAGGCTATGTTAGTGTCTTCTGCCTGATTAAGGTTTTGAGAGAATTCAGAGATACTACCACGTGTACAAAGGCCCGGGAAAGTGCCTGCTGCGTGCTGCATGCTCCACACATGCACCTTCCACTCGTGGCTATGTGCTCTGGAGGGGCAGAGTGGGGACTGATTCACATTTACTGGAAGCAGACGTGGCTGCCTGAGGAAGTCCTGCCCAAAGGAGTCAGGACACCGGCTGCCGGTCACCACGGCTCTCTGCCCCACAGTGGCCTTTGAAAGTGCAATTGGAGGGCAGCGAATGTACAGTGCCTGACACACCTCCTGTACCCTTGGCCTGGTCCCCCAGGCCACAGCCCACGCCAGCAGCAGCTGCCAGGCAGTGAGCAGAGCCCCACCTCAGGCTCAGCCTGCAGGCTGCTTGGGTTCAGCCCAAGCCCACTATGCTGTCTCAGATCTTCCAGAGGCTTCTGCTGGAAAAAGTTACTCCTTGCTTTCCCCTGTACATGACAGAGAGGTCCTGGGTGAGGGAGGAGATGACACTCAGCTCAAGGCCATCCACACTGGCCCACAGCATTCCTCCAAGCCCGGGGTACCTGCCTGGTCTGAAACTGAACACAGCGCTGTCTGAGCAGCATTTCCTGCCTCTGTTTGTCTATTTTTTCTGGGTATTTTGTCTTTGACATTGGGATTCTAGTACTCTAGTGCAAGAGGCACCTTAAAAACCACTGAGCACACCTAAAATCTCTATTTCAGCTATTTTGAAATATGCATTTCTGTCAACTTATCACGGGTCTTAGCAGGACACCAGGATGAAGCCCTTGCTCCTCACTGCACCCTGAACCTGCTGGCCTGGGGCTCTTTGTCCCTCGCTGAAGTTAACAGAGCTTCTTATCACTAATTCTATCATTCTATGGTGTACACTCGTATCCAACTATCACCTTGTACCCCATAAATATATAGTTATTACTCAATATAAAGTAAGCTAAAACCAGGAAATGGACAGGAAACACTGAATCTGGGTTGCCCGAGGGTCCCGTGCAGGACATTCAAAGAGCAGTCCCAACTCTGCTCAGAATGTCAATCACATCTTTGGGCCAACAGGACGAAACTGTCTGTGTTCCACTGCTTGATCTGGACAACTGTCAGTTCCACATGGCTCACCTGTCCCTGTATTCAGCCTCCTCACACACACTCATCCCTGAATGGCGAAGGCAGGGGGGATGAGGGAACCCTGCTGCCCTTAGAATTACAGTGTCCTTTATCATCAGGCCCTCTGTTCCCATCTCTTTCCCAGGTAGCCCTGCCCCTACTAAAGGTCTATGCCATTTGAACTGAGCCAATTACCTTCTTGGGGCTTCAAATGCCCCAAATTCTAAAGTTTTCCAGCTCTCTGCCATGAGCCAAGGTCCCCGCTGGCTGGAACCCTCTGTGACCTGCCCTTTGACAGGATGGGTCACCTGACCCCATCCCTGCTTGGGGGGCTTCATTCTCAGCCCTGAACACTTGCGCTCACTGACCAAAGCTAGGCTGGAAACTTTTGTCCTGGTTCCAGTCTCCTTGTGGCATGGCTTCATGGCCACCTTAGAGTCTTAGGAGACCCCTTGTGCATTTCTACCCTATTCTCTATGCCTTCCTGAGGGAGCACAGTCCCGTCTTTGACAGAATAAGAACAGAGGGGGGATTCCCTTCCCTGGCCTGCCCAGCCTGGAAGGACCATGGAAATGGTGCATGAGGGTGTGGGCCATGGGCATCTTACCCCACAGTCATTCAGACACCTACCAGGAGTGGATCCCCTGTGTTTACAACTCAAACCATGTTGGAACAAAGACAAGGCAAATAGCAAACAAACATGGCCCAGACACTTAACAGCACACTTTGTCTCCCTCCTCCTCGGCACTGACAAGGAGACAAGCATCACTTGTTGGCTGGTCTCCAGGGTCCTGGCACAAAGGGTGAACGGGTGGGGTGAGAGTGTCCCTCACAGTGTGTTGTGACATGAAAGCAGAGGCAGAGAACCTTTCTTTGAATGAGAACAAAGGACTGTTTTAAAAACACGTTTCAGTATAAAGGAAGACAATGCCAGAGGAAATGTCAGTAGGCTGGCTCAGAATGTTTCCCATGCCATAAAAACCAGTGACCATTCCAAGAGTGAAATCAACACCACTGCTCCTATTAGTTGTTATCATACCTCTCCAATTAAAAAAGATTGAAAGCAGCCAATAATTCCCAAAGGGTTCAGATTCTGATTCAAATGATTTGCACCTGACTAGGACCTGCTATGTGCCAGGCATATTGAACTATTTACTGACTACTCTGAGGCTAAGTGTTTTGTACGAGTTCACATAATCTATAAGCAATACATCTGCTCTAGAGTTCAAATTATTGGACTTTCAAGTCACTGGATTTTCCCCAGCTAGCCTGCTATTACATGGAACCAACAGCAGTAAACTCTAGACTCTAGAACCCCTTCCTGCCTGCCAGACTCTGTCTCCTCCCTTGCTCATGAACCATGAAGCTCTGCCTGTGACTTCCTCCCTCCTCCCTCATCATCTCTCCAGTGCCATGCTCAGTGGCTCCCAGATCTGCTGCCAGTGGCCTTTCTTCCTCCATTTGCCCCATCACCTGCAATGCTGTCAGAACATTCTTTCTCAAAGGTGCATCTTGTATTTCACACCTTCCAAAAACCCTTGATATTGCATGTAGACCCCAAGGGGTGATCCCTAGATGCCCCCCAAGCCTTACTCTGGCCACTCTCCATGCTCCATCCCACCTTGTGACCTACACTCTTGGCCATTCTGGGTCACCAGATGACTGTCAGACACCCAGTGCCCTCTGGACTCTCATTTTCTCTCTGTCCTCACATTATTTCTGCATGGAAGGGACCTACCACCCATCAAAGGGGACCCAAAGTCACATCTTCCCTGGAGCCTTTAGTGAGTCCAGAAGACTGGTGTTGGCTTCTTCCTTATTTCCCATCTCTGTAGCACTGGTCTGTTACCAGGATTGTCACCATGGAATGTTATTACACAAATTTCCTGAGCTAGACTGGGAGTTACTGGAGTACGGGAGCCTCTGCATCTCTGGTCCAGACTCTAGGACAGAATAGGGATTCAGTCAATGGTTTTTGGATGAGTGGCAAAATCAGCACTCCACAGATCAATGAACAAACAAATCGGGTTAATGCTATGAGGCTCATCAGGAGGTGGATTAAGCTTTTCAGCCAATCACTATCTCCTTCTCATCCTTTGCTTGCTCCTTGATCCTGCTGTGAGTGTGGGAGACCCCAAGATTGTATGTCTCCTCCCCCAACACTGTCCCTCCCTCACATGGTCCTGCCCTGGTGCTGGCTCTGGCTGGCTGGTGTGACCACGGAGCTGTTTCTCAGGATGCTGGACTGGGGCTAGAGAGAGCTCTTGCTGCTGTGGAGGGAGCCTCTGTCCCTGCTCCTTGTCACCCCGGAGCCCTGCTTCACTTGTGCCTGAGGCCTCCTTTCCTGGCTCTTTTCCACATTTGCTCTTTCGAGCCTACCTAGGACTCTCTGAGCACTCACTTCCTTCTGGCTTTGGTTACTCTGAGTCAGTGTTGTGCTTTAGATCTAGAGTGTCCCCCAAAGTCTAATGTGTTCAGGGGTGGAACTTTCAGAAGGCATTTTGATTGTGGGGTGCTATGCTCATTAGTGGATTAACCCAATGAGGAGCTCATAGCTGCCTGTGCCATTAAGTAGTGGGGCTGGTTGGAAGAGGTGGGTCACTAGGGCTGCCTCTGGAGGGTGTCTCTCTCATGCTGGTTCTTTCTTGCTCTGCTTCTTGGCTGCCATGGACTGCATAGCTTTCCTCTACCACCTCCTTCCACCATGCTGTTCCTGCCTTAGAGCCAGCTGAAAATGGGGACTAACCCTCCAAAGCCACAAGCCAAAGTAAACCTTTTCTCCTTAAATTATGTATGCCAGGTATTTGGTGCCAGTGACAGAGAGTGCCTAATATTGCTGGGTTTCTGTCACTGACAACCCTGGAGCCTTGGCAAGCAAGCAGTTGGGGAGACAGGGCTGGCAGTGTGGCCTGGCTTTGACTGAGGCCTGCTGGGCATCTGGGGACCCACTGTTGTGAGGGGCCCTCTCCTCAACTCCACCGGGCAGCACAGTCCCTTAGACATGGCTTCTCCCTAACATCCTCCAGGACCTGTCTCCTTGAGAAGTGACAGGAAGACACTGATAGGGTAGCTGACACCCATGGTCTCCTGTACATACCCCCAACCCTGACTGGGAGCCAGTGGCAGGGCAGCTCCTGCTAACATCTCTGACCCTGACTGCTCCACACTCTGCCCATTCCTTGACATGACCACCACAACAGCCAGCTTGCTACCTGAACCTCCCAAATCCACATCTGTGACATTCCCATCATGTTCAGAAGTCCCAGAACAGCCTCTCCTCACCTTAGCACAGGGGTCCCTGCCAGACTCAATACACAGGTGCTGATCACTCTTTAAAGTTGTCACATGGCCACGAACGGTCTCTCGGACCATCCTAAGTGTCTGTCTCGGCTCACTCAGCTCTGCCTGAAATCCTTCCTGCCTACTCTGGGCCTTGCTTCCTCCAGCACATTGGAACTCGGCCTCACCTTTGAGAACCTCCTGATCTCCCCAGCCAACAGCTCATTCCTGGCTCCTCTTCTTGCTCTTTCTTGCTCTCTCCTCTGTCTGCTGCATGCCCTGCTTAACCACATATAACTGTCATGTGGAGAGAAACCCTACATGTCCTTCATGATCCCCCATCCATCCGTTCCTCCAGCACATGAAGAGCAGGTGCTGGGGCTAATGGCCTCAGAGCCGTGTGGTCCCTGGGTCTTGCTGTAGGAAGAGATGAGCAGGAGAGAGGGAACTAGCCTGGTGATCTGGGTGGAGGTGGGCTCCTTTCCCAGCTGGGCAGCCAGGCAGCCAGGTGAGGATGTGGGCAGCAGGCAGAGTGTAGGGGAGTCTGGGGATCAGGCAGGGGGTGTGGGCTACAGACATCACTGAAAGGAGCCCCCAAGGACTGAGGTGTGACTCAGTGATGAGCACTTGCCAGGCATGTGCGGGTCTCTGAGTTACATCACTAGCACTGCAATTTTTAAAAAAATGAAGTCCTTGAAGCTGTGCATGCATGTGTGTATGCGTGTGTGTATGTGTGTGTGTGTATAACATATCACAGAACACACCAAGTTTGAGGTTTCATCCTGAGCTATGAAACTACAAGAAAGTTCCTTTGGGGTCCCTGGTGGGGGCTGCACCCCACAGGGCAAGACTGGCCCTGCCCTCAAGAGCAGAAGCAACCTACTTCTGGGCCCCAGGGCCCCACATGCCCACCTTCTCCTGGGGCCCTGCCCACCCGAGGGCAGGTGGCACCCTTTGCAGGCAGGAAAAGCATGAGCATTGAAGTCCCCGCCTGGTGCACGGGGGTGGGTAGTCCAGCTGCCACATTTGGCTGCCAGCCAGGCCCAGCACCTGCTCAGTCATCGGTCAGCACCCACCTTTCCCTGCCCAGCAGCTGCCAACACAGTTGTGCTCCCGCAGGCCCCAGGCCACTCAAGGACTCACCCTCCTGAGCAGCATCAGGAGCAGTCTCCTTCCTCTCCATGGAGCCTCACTGGCATGATGCCCCAGAAGAGGTTCTCTGTAGATGGGGCCAGACAAACCAAACTTCATCTCTCTCCCAGAAGCACCAGCTATGTTCAAGTCCCAGCCTGGGGAGAGGCCCCACTGAAGCCTTGGCCTGCACAGGCTCTGCCCTCTCAGTCAGTACCTGTAACTGTATTACAAGGTGTGTGTGTGGGGGGGGGTGAGGCCAGCCTGGGGTGTCAGAGCTCAAGGCAGGGGCAGCTGAGCCAGGCCTCTATGGCCCCGTCCCAGAGCCAAAGAGCACGCATGGCTTCTCCACCAGAAAAAGGCCATGGAGGCCAGTGGTGGAGACAGAGCAGGAAGAGCCAGGGGGCAGGAGGAGGTCAGGGTGTGGAGAGTCTGCCTCGCCCCCAGCCCTGAAGAATCCACAGGTTCCCACTCAGGTTTCTCCAGGCTGTCTGGTGAGTCACCTACTCTCTGTCCATCTGGAAGGAAGCTCATTCCCATGACAGGATGCAGAGCCCTGTGTCCAGTCTTGGAGCTGAGGTGCCCCTGGTCCCTGCAGGAAGTATTTAGGACTGACACATATGCTGGACAGCCTTGCTCCACAGCATCTGTCTCACTGGAAACCACTGGAGGAGTCTGGGGTTGGGCTGACCATCGCCAAGCTCACTGGGTCAGGTCCCCTGTCTCTCGGCTCCTCCTGATGGGCTGATCCACGTCTGCCATGTGGCCAGCAATCAGGCCCAGCCTGCTGCTCCCTGCTGCTCTTTACCTCTGGACAAGCCTACAGTTGTGCCAGGAGATGGCCTTGGTGTGATCTTTGATCCCACAGCTCAAGGGCCTGTTTCTTGGGGCTCATCACACAGACACAACTGCCGCTGACTCCCAAAGGACTGGAAAATACCTGTCATTTCTAGTTCTGAGGATCCTACTCCCAGGTCGCACAGCAGTGCAGGGCGGGACTGCTACTCTCAGTTCCCTGGGTGGCGGCTCCTAAGCGCTCTGCTTTCCCCGAAGGGTCCTGCATCACTGCAGCTGTGGTAAGAGTCCTGCCTGCAGCCACCCCAGCAAGCCTCACGTGGCTTGACAGCGGCATTTCTATCCCCATGGAGCCCAAAGTTCCCCTTCCCCAGTCCCCAGTGCTAGGTAAGAACACCCTAGAACACTTCTAAGCTACATTCTTCAGCCCTTTCCTGCAGATCTTGATTTTGTAGTTTTGGGCTTGGGCCCAGGACTTGACCATTTTCAAAGGCCCTCAGGATGTAGGGCTCAGCCAGCAACAGGAAACCCCTGAAGACAGCCTCAGGACTTTTCCAACAGCCTTTGACCCTGCACTAAGAAACAGCCTCACACTGACACATAGGCCGAGGTCACCTTTCTATTTCAGCCTCCTGCACCTTTTGGCTCTTGAGTTTGATGCCCAAGTCTTCCCCCTAGCTGGAGGCATCAGGACCTGGGCCCAACCAGGCAGGAAAGAGATGGGCCAGTCTCAAGCTGCCACAGTCACTGAGCAGGAACTGTTCCCAAGGCCCTCATGGAGGACCACCAGGGCAGCATCACGCAGGAGAGGGGAGTGGCAGCAGGGAGCCTTCCCACGCAGCCCTCTGGCCCTGCCACTCACTATGCAGGCAAGTCACTTGTACTCAGAGCTTGCTTCCTCCTGTGGAAAATGCAAAGAACAGCAGAGCCTGCCCCCAAGGTCACTGTGAAAATGAAATGAGATAGCACATTGGAAGCACTGAGGTCACTGGTGCTTGGTACCCCTTCTATAAATGTTAGTTCCTGTGCTGATCATTACTATTTATTACAGCATCTGTTGAATCTGTTAGTCTCAGAACCCATGAACTCTGCCACCCCAAAGAGAAGGTGAACTTGACACACCCTGGTTAGACATCAGCCTCCACGTGGAGGAGCTCACTTCACACGTGACGTGCAGGTGAGGTTTCAATCCAAGAGCTCTTCCAGTCATGGCTGGCAATTCCTTAATCGTTAATCAGTTACCACATGACCAGGCAATTCCTCCTAGGCATATACCCAAGAGAAATAAAAGTGTCCACACACAAATTTCCATGTGAAAGTTCATAGCAGCATTATTCATCACCAGCCCCAAAGTGTAGTCAGCCCGCGTGTTCATCAACTGATGAACAGATCAATACATATAGTCCACCCGTGGAATGGAACAGGGGTCAGCCATGAACAGGAGAGAAGCCTGGGTCCATGCTATGACAGGGGTGAACCTTGAAAAAACTACACTCCAAGAACAAAACCAGACACAAAAACCAGCACTATGTGATTGCATTTATGTGGGAGCTCAGAATGGGCAAAACCATACAGACAGGTCAGGTTAAGGGTTGTCAGGGGCTGGGAGGAGGGGAGAATGGGGAGAGATGGGTAACGGGTAGGGTGCGTGCCAACCGGGGCCATGAGATGTTCCAGAGCTTGTGGAGCTGGTGATGGCTGCACAACTCCCCACAAAATAATTACACATTTAAAGAGTGAATGACAGCTGGGGATTTAGCTCAGTGGTTTCACCGCCTGCTGTGCAAGCGCAAAGACCAGAGTTCGATCACCGGTACCAAAAAAAAAGAGCAAATGACATATGTAAGTTATATTTCAAGAAAAAAAAAAGTCAGAAAAAAAATCCATAGTCACTCGTCTCCATTGGCCTCCCTGAGCCTCACTGTCCTCAGCTGTGAAGTGGGGTGAGGCCTAAATCAGAGAGTGCTTGTACATCACTCGATGCCCACCTCAAGCTGTCAAGTCACACATAAGTACCGCAGCGGTCATCATTCCCATTAGCCATGCCAGGTCATCCTGAGAAGCCAGGCTGCACCTCCACACAGCCCCTGCGAAGCACCCCAGCCCTCTCAACAGCACAGCCTGCCAAGCAGCACCATTTCTGTCTTGGGGGGCGACGCCAGGCACCAACCTACCCTCAGATGTAGCTGAGTCATGCTTCACCTTTCCATTGCCCTTGCTCCTAAGTCTGCCCCTCATTCATTCATCAGGTAAGTATTTCTGGAGTGCCTACTGTGTGCCAGAGCTGAGCAGTGCTCAAGCAGACAGCCGCGGTCCCTCTTCTTGGATTTACAGTCTACTTCGGGTGGACCACATGAACCTAACAGCCACAAAAACAAATGCACAATTACAGACTTGATATAATAAGTTGTTGTTCAAGGTGTGGATGCAGGATGCTACAAGAGGGCCTAATGGAGTGGATTTCCATGGGGTGGGGTGCAGGACAAGCCTGTCAGGATATTCAGGATGACTGGGGCTTCCGTGGGACTGTGAGTGGCATGCAAGCAGGTGTCCTGTCACATTCTGACCTGTGGGTGGGGGAGGTGTCCGGCTCCTACTGGAATCTCTCTGGGACTGACTGACACTACAAAAACTGTCCTGTGGCCGTCTTTCCATAGTGTCTGTCCCTCCCTCTGCTACCTGGTTTGACCCAAAGCTAAAAGGTTCGCATAGGGTGGTAGAGGAAGCACCTGTCCCTCCCCTAGGGGAGGTTTCAGGGCAGGGTGGGTGTAGCAGAGGGCGTGACCACCCAGGACAGGGTCAGACTGAGGTGTGGCTGGGGAGGGTGGAGTGAGGTGTGTTGGGGTCTGGCCCGAATGTTTGCTCATTCCCCAAGTTGCCAAGCCCATCTTTGCAGGAGACATCTCCTGTTTTCTCTGGTCTAATCTAGCCCTGCCTAGAGGCTGGATCTAGCTCATTTCCTACCTCAGTCATAGTCTGTCCCATCCAGCCCATAATAAAGTCCCCACGGAATATTCAAGGTTTGAACCATGCTGTCCTGGACTCCACTAAACTAAAATCAGTTTATGTAAACGTCACACCCAAGCACCTGTCTTCCCTAGACAAATACCAGGAAGGAGGTCAGAACACACGCAGGAAGAGGGAGGTGGCCCTCCGCATTTCCCTCATTCACTAGGTTGGGCACCATGGACAGTTTTCTTATTCCACAATCATTTACCACTTGTAGTCACTGTACTGTGTGTAGCCCAATGTTTGCTTAGCATATTTCTGAAATGTACACCTCTCCCAATACTCACTTCATCCCCCAACAAATAACTGCCCAAACACTGGGTATACATACACATTTTTAGTTTATATTAGTTTAAAATGGTCTCACAGGTCATTCATATTTAGGAACCCCTCAGATGAGCTGATCTTCGGGCTTTGCTGACACTGAGAGAATAAACAAGAACTGGGTGCAATGTGTGCTGGGCTCCCCTTGAGGCTGGGCCAGGCCCTGGCCACCCACCTGAGGCTGACCCCGGCCCTGGCCCCAGCCCAAGCCTTGCTGTACTTCTAGAGCAGCCTCAGGAAGTGCCGACATGTCTGGGCGTGGCCACATCATTCAAGGCTCTCCTCTGTCACCAGGCTGGTCCCCTGGGAACTCAGCCTAGAAGGGAGGCGGGACAGGATGTGGAGGGCAGAGCCAGCTGATCGGGCCTGACTGGCTTAAAAGCACCTCAGTGGAGAAGACAGAAATTCCTCTTTGGGCTGCCCTATCCCCGTGAGTCATACTGGGGGTGGCTTTCAGGAATGTACCCAGCCAAGGACAGAGGCAGCAGCCACCCAGAAAGCCCACAGAGGGAGGAAGAAGGGCAGAGCAGCGCCTGCCTAAATTTAGGAGGGGCCGCAGCTGTTTCCACCTGCTCTGTCAGGCCCCTGCGTTCTGGCATTCGGCTTATTTTAATGGCACTGGCTCCGGGCTTGGGCTTGGCCAACTCCCCCAGATACATTAAGGCACCCCCAGTGGCAGGGGCTCAGACATGGGGCCGGGGGCAGCTGCAACTCATCCCAGGAAGGGGAGGCTGGGCTGGTGAGGGTTGCAGGAGCAGGAAGTCCACACCCACTGACCAGCTGCTCCTGAGGGGGTGTGGGTGCCCGGGCGACTGGTGGGGGGCTGGGCAGGAGCCCTGGGGCCAGGCCTTCTGCAGTGGTATGTGATGCCTTCGCAGACACTGGATTCCATTCCTACCTGGCTCTAGTGCTCATTCATTGGGGGCCTTGGGCAGTGTTTGTTTCCTCCCTGCCTCGGTTTCCTCATCTGAAAAATGAGAAGTCTCACTTTCCCAAGGAAGCCACCGTGATGGGAATCAGCTCCTGTGAGGCCTTCTCCTGAGGGCGGGGGAGGCCTCTCTCTTGACCCAGGTATGAGGATGCTGGGGCAGAGCCCCTTCATGACTTCCCTCGGCACCTGTGCTGCTCACCCCCACCCCCCAAACCTCCACAGGCCCTCATCTGTGGGCTCTCTGTCTCCAGCACAGGCAGTGTGTGCAAGGAAGAGGAAGAGCAGGAGGGCAGACATGTTCGGTGGATGCACTCAGAGCACCCCCACAGTGCCAGCCTCCTGCAGGCACCTGGTGCAAGTTAGTGAAACAAATGCACGGACAGGTAAGTAAGGCAAAGAGCTCCCAAGTCGAACTGGCTACATTCACCAGCCTCTCTACCTTGGAGCAGCCAGGTACCCGGCATTTCTGACCCTCCTTGTACTCACCCGAAGAGGGGACAACTACAGTGCCTGTGCTCGTGGGGCCACTGTGAAGACTGCATGAATTCCACCTGGACACCTCGCCAACATCTTGAGGTCAGCTTGTGCTGGTGAGCTCGTCACCTCTTCTCAGCAAAACACTCCCACCATCGCTTTTGGTTGGTGGCACTGCCAACCACTCAGTTCCCATTTCTCCCCCCACCCTCCTCGGGCACCTCATCACTCACCACGTTCTCCTTCCTCCACAGATCTCCAGAATCCATCCCCTCCCACCCCCGCTGCCCTGCTTCTACCTCTTCTCAGGCTCACCCAGTGTTACGGGCACTTCCCCTGCCCCAGGCCCTACAGCACCCAGCCTCTCCTTCAGCCTGGGGAGAAGGGAAGGGAGCAAAGGACTGTGGGAAGAAGGGAAGACAGCAGGGCTGGAAGCCTGCTTTAGGTACAACTAGGGGCCTTTTAAATCTGCCACAATGCTATGTAGAAGAGACAAAAATAAATATTGGAAAGGAAATACACCTGCAAAATGTGTACAGGTGCTATCCAACTTGTTTCTGTCCCGAAAATAAACCTGTGAGTTGGTCATTGAGAACCTGGCCCTGCATCTTCTGATAGAGATGGGGCCTAGAAAGGGCCTGGATCACTTACAACTTCTGGGGAGCCCCCAGTCCCTGTGTGCCAAGCACTGTGCCACCTCAACTAGGAAGGAATTATTGTCCCTACTTGACAGATGAGGGAACAGAGTTCCTGCAGTAACTCCGGGTCATATGGCTAGTTATAGGGGGAATTTCGGGTTCATTCCAGGTCTCTTATCCAAAGGCTCCTGCTTTCTCCCCCTCTGTGCTATGTTGCCATTAATTCTCACTGTATGGCCGCTGCTCTGATTGGTCAGCACCGGCCCCAGCCTTGCCATTGGCCCACACCTCTAGGAGCAGGAGGGTCCAGGCTGCTCTCAAGACCCGTGAGAGGGGAACGTAGGCACAGAAGGGGGAGCTGCCTCAGTGAACCGCAGTGGGGCTGACCCAGCACATCAGGGTCAGATAGACAGCAACAGAAATGCCACAGAGGGACAGTGTGTGTGCACTCCTGCCCCATGACTGTGGTCAGATGGCAGATGCGAACCAAGACAAACTGGAGGAATTCCTCCCCTCTCTGGAGGGCAGGAGAGGAATCTGCCACATCTTCCTCGGCTGTGGACTCAGTGCCCTCCTACCCCCGGCATGGAGACTTTTGCTCAGGTGGCCTTGGTGTCTGACAGCTGAGACAGGGTCACCTGCGGACCACCCAGGGACCGAGTCTGGCCTGCAGGTGTGTATGGTTCAGCCTACATAGTGTTTTGAACAATTTTAAAAATTGAGAAATTTTGCACAAATATCTAGAGATCTAGTTTTGATGGAAAATTTGAAGATGTGGCAACCCAGTCCCAAGTCCCCATATGGTAGTGATCAGCAGGGGGGAAATTGAAGCCGCCCCGTGCAACTGGAGACAGTCTCCCCTCCAGGACGTGCCAAGGAGGGAGGGGATGCTCAGGCCACGCTGCCCACCACCCAGGGCTTGGGAGAACAGCCGCTGTTTCCAAAAGCTGTGTCTTCCTCCACTTGCGGCCAGCAAGGACAGAGACCTGCTTTGTCAGCTAAGGAGGCTGGGCATGGTGGCCTCATGGAGGGGGGTCAGGCACTACCAAGCCCACGGGCTGGGTCCCTCCAGGAAGCCTGCTAGAGCTCCTCATATAACATCAAACACCATTGCTTCCTGGCCTGCCCGGGCACCTGGGCAAACCCTGGCACACAGAGGCCCCAGTGGCTGCCCATGCAGTGGCTGCCCATGCAGTGGCTGCCCATGCTGTGGGCTCCAGCACCTACAGTCTGGCAGCGTGGCTTGTACCACTCCGGCTCAGGCCTGTTTACTTCCCCGAGCCCGAGCCATGCAGGAACCTGGCGCCCACGGCCTGGAGCCTTCTTTAGAACTACCAGGAGGATTTTTCACTCCAGCTTCAGGAGTTTCCAGAAAGCCCAAACAACTATTTCAAAACGGCTGCCTTGCCACAGCTCTGGGGGCAACACCAAGCACAAGGGCAGGGCTGGTGGGCAGCAGGGCCCCAGGAGGAGGCTACGGACTGGTCTGGGCCCGCTGGGGACCCCACTGATACACTCCAGGGGCCCTGAGGCCTCCACTGGGCCCCCTTTGGACTTGAGCCCCCACTGCTGACCTCCCTCCAGAATGGGAGCTGGTGGCTTCTCTTCCCTGCCAGCCTGGGGGACCCTCTAGAAGAAGGATTCAAAAACCCCTGCTTCAGCCCCCACCCATCTAGTCTGGGAGACCTGGGCCCTGTCCCTGCCCCCCTTTTCATAGTTGTTTCCTCAACTGTGTCCTGGGGTTCACAGCTCTGCTCTGTGTGGGGGACATAGCTGGACCACAGTAACAGTGTGCAGGTCAGAAGCTGGAAGGAGCAACAGCCCCTGTAGAGAGTCACTACCCATACCCACTGCACTGCCTGCAACTCACCACCCAGGGAGGAGTGGACCTTTATTTCTGTCCTACTGGCCTGCCAGGGACCTTCTGGAGAGCTTCAATGCAGCAATACAGCCCTCCAAGGCCTCTGACTCCTTTGGTCAGCACCAGGACGAAGACCTAGAGCAGCTCCATGAGGGCTGCCCTGATCTTCCAGGCCGTGTAAACAGCAAGAGCCTGGGGGGCAATGAGCAGGCTGCAGCCACCCCTAACACCAGCTGCAGCCTCACCCTGCTGTTGCCCATGCCGGGACCGTTGATGGCACTGTCCTCCTGCAGAGCTGGCTCAGGGTGCAGTCGCAGAGAGGTGCAGAGCCAGGCTTTGCACTCCCTCCCCAGATGCTCAAGTCCTCCCTGTCCTTGGGCTCACCTATCCTACCCTATCCACTGGAACAAGCTTCCTGTCTGTCTCCTTAATTCATTCTTTAGTCAGGCCTCAGCAATGTCATAACACAAACAAGCACACACACATGGGTGTGCACACCCACATATGCACACCTTTGGCTCTACAGCATTTGCTCTGAGCCTCCTTGGAACAGGAGGGGGCCTGCACTGTGGAGTGAGCATCCTGCTGACAGGGAAGGGGCAGGGCCTCTGAACCAGGTGTTTCCTACTTCAGGGTGTGCAGCTCCTTCCCCTCTCCCTCTGTTCTGAGAACCCTGCCCAGCCCCAGGACACTCCCTGCCTCTCAGAGGGCTCAGCCACAGCCAAGACACTTGAGGGCAGCTGAGTGCTAGACACTGTGGCAAAAGGCCCCTGTACTTCATGCCAATTCTATGGCCATCCAGAGAGACGTGGATTCTTGGAGGTCTAATACACTTCTCAGGGGAGTTCAGCCCAGCAGTGCAAGGGATGCCCATCATGTGCTGGAGCCCAGAGGCCAGGCCAGCTGACTCAGCAGCAAGAGAAGGCAGCACTGCAGCTGGCCTTGAACCCAGCAGGGAGTCAGGGACCTGCAGGTGCCATGGCACAGAGTGCACATGGGTACAGCTAAGACCCCAGACAGGGGAAGAAGTTGGCTGTGTTGCAGTGATCCACCAGGGGTGGCTCACATGAGTACCAGCCACAGCCACACTATGCACTCAGCTGGGACACTTTGGCCTCACCAGCCAGCCTCTGGAACGAAGAACAGTGGCCCTGCCTAAATATAAGGATGCTCTGGAATGTTGGGTGTTTCCTCTGGGTGGGAGAAAGATAGAGGAAACCCTGCTGGCACAGGGGTCCAGCACCCAGCATCAGCTGCTTGGTGCAACATGGCCTCTGAGGGCCCTCGGTGGCACTCAATCCGAGTTTTGGCTGCAGACTGGACACCCGTAGTTTTCTCAGCTCCAGTGACCTCTCAGGAATGGTTTGAGGAGAGACAGGAGCTGATGCCTTCAAAGTGGCCTGTACCAGGCTGCGGGGAGAACAGCTCCCAGAGGACTCCACTTCTTGGCAGCCTTCCACCTCATGGCACATGCCACTCACTGGTCTGCCTGTCTGTGTGTCAAGCTCAGAGCCTGGCAAGGTAGCCCTGTCCCTCCCTGTCTGCAGGTCTCCAACTGCCTGGCTAAAGTCCAGTGATTTCTGTGAGGCAAGCTCTCTGGAAGAGGCCAGAGGGCTGCTCCGGGGTTTTAGCAACCCCACTTGTCCCTTGGCCTTGGGGACCCAGCTAAAGGTGACACATCCCTGGACGAGATTTAGCTGATGATTGCAGGCTACATGGCCTGCAGGTCTGTTCCCAAGGAAGGGGCTCAGAAAGTCCTCTACGACTTCTCTGCTTAGTCCTTACAATACTACGTTATTGTTCTAGCTTGTTTTATAACATCACTTATGGGGAGGCAAGAGGAATTTCAAGGGCAAGCCCAGCCTGGGCAACTCAGTGACTTAGCAAGACCCTGTCTCAAAATAAAAATAAAATAAAATAAAAATGGGCTGGGGTTGTAGCTCAGTGCAAAGGCCCTGGGTTTAACCCCTAGTTTAAAAAAAAAAAAAAAAGGAAGAAAAGAAAAAGGGGAAAGATTATATAACTTCCTCCTGCTGTGGTCCTGGTAGCTGCAGGACTTCTTGTGCTGAATACTCGTTGGGTGGGTTGTGAAGATGTGGGCGTGGAAGATGACATGAGACCAAATTTACGTAGTATAAGAGGGGTACAGCTGGCAAAACTCCAGGAGGGAGAGGGAGAAGGAGGGACCTGGTGGGGCTGGGCACTGTGGAAGGAGGGACAAGAGAAAACAGACACACGCCGGAAGCGCCCCAAGCTGTTTTTCATGGCGTGTTTTGCAAATCCTTCCAAATGCTCTTTCTCTGGGAAGCCTTCAGTGAAATTTCTTCCAGTGCTTTTGGTGCAAGTGGACAGAAACCGGGGGGGGAATCCAGAGGGAGAGCCAGGCACTGGCAAAAACAATTTGTTTAAAATCATTGCCTAATTTCCCTCAGAGGAAGCCACAGCTCTGCCCTTCAGAATGCTGGTCCCATCCATTCCTGCCACTGGCCTGACAGGATGTGGCTCCTCCGAGAGAAAAGCAGATCTCAAGGTCCTGCAGCACGCAGTGAACTTAACTCTCCAGCTGAGGAAACAGTCTGTACCAGAACTACGAGGCCAGGAAAGTCCACCAGCAGAGGGTGGAGGAATTTTCCAAGCTCTTTTTGGTTTAAAAAGAAAAATAGAGAAAAATTTAATATGAAAACTCCTCTAAATATATCAAGAGTGAGGCTCCTTTTATGAGCAACCCAAGTTACACACAACCTATTTTGATGTTTCCCAACCAACAAAAGCACTTAACATTTTAAAAGTCTACTTAAAAATAAACATGTAGATATTTCCATTTTTGCCTAAATTTCATTTTATTTTTTGAAAACACACATGGTTCAAGTTGGGGCCAGGCTTAGGTCTGTCCACATAGTCTGGGCCAGCAGGGAGGCAAAGGGGGTCAGACAGTGGGGGAGGGACACCCCAAATCTAAGGAAGAGGAACCATGAGAAATCCAGGCCACACACACACAGCTTCTAATCGGTAAAAAAAACACAGTCCTACTGTGTTTCATTACGGAAAACCCTGTAGATTCAGACCACCAAGATGGGCTGAGAGATGCCACCTGCTTGAGACAAACTGGTCTGTCCTGTGAGCCAGACAATTACTGACTGGCTGTCCCCCAGGTAAAGGGAGACCACACAGGCTCCTGGCCACCTAGGGCCATCCAGGCCAAGACATGACAAATGTCACCAGAGAGGAAACGCTGTCTGAGCTCCCACTCTTTCTTGTGACTGGGTGTGCGTTGGTGGGAGGTGAGCTCTGAAATTCCCCATGGGACGATTCTGTGTGGGGCCTTCCCACCCTCTCCCACCCAGCCAGGGGTTCCACAGGTGCTGGAATGGTCTGTGAGTATCCAGGAGGCCCTCAAGGGCAGGGTGCATGATTTACCTTCTCTGGGACCCAGAATCTCAGTGCAGGGATTGGCAGCTAGCAGGATCTCAGGGGCTGATCATCAAATGAATGAATGGACATTTCTCAACCTGATAGCATTGTGTACTATACCACAGGAGGGGAACTAGAACATTACCAGCCTCTGGACAGGGTGACAGACACAAGAGCAGCTTGTGTGGCCAGAACGCCAGGGGACACAGAGGAAGGAGCAACTCTGCCATCAGGGATGAGTTGCTCCAGAGACACTTGGCCTGGGCCCTGAAGTACCAGTGGGGTTTTTCAGTCCAGGCAGAGGGGATTGGGAAACTTGGAGCAGCATCTCAGATGCATACGATGGGGAGAGGGAGTAGGACTGCTAAACCCACTGAATGCCAGGCTAAGAAATCTCTCTCTTTCTCTATTTTTTTAATCCAAGAAACATAATTTTTAAAAATGCAAACAGATGCCTGTTTTGAAAAATAACAGCATTTGCTATTGTAAGATGCTACTACTACAAGCTCTTTTTTTACCCATCCCTCTTTAGGGAAAGAGAAAATTTGGAAAGACCTAAATAGTGAAGAGATAAACTATCTTCACAAATTGGAAGGCTCAATATTATAAATTTGAGTTTCCAGTTTCATAGGGAGAATCCAAATGAAAACCTCACTATTTTTTTCTTAGTGGAAACCTGCAGGATGATCTGAGAAATTATATGAACATCCTAAAAGCTAAAAGTAGCAAAGAGGTCTTAGCCTACTGGGTATCCAGGCATATTATAAACCTACATCATTAAGACTTCTAACAAAAGTTTCAATAAACGTTGCTAAGTCACTTGAATAGACATAGTTTTAAAATGACACCTAACCTTCTTTCATCGTGCAAAAAATAAATTAACAAAATTAATACCAACACAGACTGTAGATTTACAGTTTTCAGAAGAAAATGTAGGATCAGCAAGGATGTATAAAGCAGGAATTTTAAAAGACCTAACAGTTGGGTGTGGTGGCACATGCATGTAATCCCAAATACCTTGGACATCAAGGCGGGAGATTCACAAATTTGAGACCAGCCTGGGCAACTTAGCAAGATTCTGCCTCAAAATAAAAATTCAAAAGGGCTCTTTTTTTTTTTTGTACCAGGGATTGCACTTGGGAGGCGGGCACCGGAACCACTGAGCTAAATCCCTGGCCAAGGGTTCTTTTTTGACAGAGCACTGCCTAGCATATTCAATTCTCAGTACTGCAAAGAAAAAACAACTTTTAAAAAAATGATTGGTAACTAAACTACATTAAGAATTTCCATGGCTGGGGATTTAGCTCAGTGGCACTGTGCCTGCCTGCCAAGCGCAAGGTCCTGAGTTTGATCCCTGGTACAAAAAAAAAAAAAAAA